>JAXOUE010000040.1:0-173960 GCA_036250105.1 Parasarocladium wereldwijsianum
CACATTCACCTGTCAACTCCACATTCACCCTCCAGCATCTCCGATCCCTTAGACTATCCTTCTTTACCTATCCATCCGAATCATCAACATTTCGTCGCATTCATCACCCAACTCTCCGAGCTGGTCCATATTTCATCCTCCTGCAATCCTATCCCCAGCGAAACCACTGAGAGCCGACCCTGCGCAATCACTATCTGAAGAGAGGCTGTTTCGGCTGGAACCCTCTCGCCCATCATGAACTACATCAAATCCACAGTCAACACCCTCCGCGACCGCTACACCCCCGTCTCCTACACATCCACCTTCCGACAGACCGGCCAGATCACACCCGAAGAGTTCCTCGCTGCCGGCGACTACCTCGTCTACAAGTTCCCCACATGGTCCTGGGCCGACGCCGACGACCCCGCCAAGCGCGTCTCCTACCTGCCACCAGGGAAGCAATACCTCGTCACAAGGAACGTCCCCTGTCATCGACGGCTAGACGATGACTTTGCGGGCGACGCCGGGCACGAGGAGAGCGTCGTCGGCCAGGGCGAAGAGGCCGAGGACGGCGGCTGGTTAAGGACGGGCGGGCTGGCGAGTTCGCAGCCGTTAAAGGCCAAGGATGTGAGGACGGTGGACGACAAGGGGAACGTTGATCTGAGAGAAGAGGATGACGATGATGAGATCCCCGACATGGAGGACGAAGACGATGACGAGGCTATCATTCGCGACACGACCGCCGACGCCAGCTCCAGGTACGCTGCACTCTCCAGTTCCTAGACCCCTTGTTCTGCAAAGAAATAGTGCTGATGAGACAACGAAAAAAAACCAGCGGTCGACGGACCTACACCCTCTACATCATGTACACCCCGTACTACCGCACACCCCGCCTCTACCTCTCCGGCTACACCTCCCCAACGACGCCCCTGCCCCCCTCCGCCATGATGGACGACATTGTCGGCGACTACAAAGATAAAACCGTCACTCTCGAAGACTTCCCCTTCTTCTCCTCCCCCGTCAAGATGGCCTCCGTGCACCCCTGCAAGCACGCCTCCGTCATGAAGACCCTCCTCGACCGCGCGGACGCCGCGCTGCGCATCCGCAGGGAGAAGGCGAGGAGCGGCTTAAAAGTAGCCAGGGATCCAGGGATGGAGGATATCGTTGAAGAGGTGGGCAAGATGGATCTGAAGAAGGTTGAGGAGGAGGCGGAGGAGAAGGATGAGAAGGAGGAGTGGGAAGAGGTGAAGGGCGATGAGGTGGATGAGAATGAGGTGGCGATCCGGGTTGATCAATACCTGGTCGTCTTTTTAAAGGTATGTTGCCCCCGTAGCCCGCCCGCGCATCGTGTGCCTGATATTGACTCGCCGGTATTTAGTTCATGGCCAGTGTCACACCTGGCATCGAACACGACTTTACCATGGGTGTCTGAGCACCCTGCAGCCGTCGTTAATATCACGCCCTAATGACACGTATTTGAACAGACTGAAAAGAGGCTCGGTGAGGCAGCGTCAACCCTGGTCTGGGCTTACTTGGCATGTATGCAAAAGCCAGACCAGAGGACCAATTGCACGCGATGAAATACCAAGATTTTGGGTTATAGAAATATTTTTTTGCTCTATGTACGTAATGCAGGCCACAGGGCAACCCATGTGCCTGTCCCTCGTCTGTCTCCATGCGCAATTGCTCCTTCGTCCAGTCGCCTTAAATCCAGTGTTGTGCGAACCGCTATGCTCAACCAAAACAAAACCCAAAGGGAAAAATACTGGGCTGAGAGGGTATTCAAACTTCGTCCAATGTCATGACCCAGAAGAAAAAGAAAAGAGTGTGTGTCAGAGAGAGAGAGAGAGAGAGAGCAAGCCTCGCCAAATGCGCCAAAAGGGGGCTTCGCAACGCTGTCCGAAATGTGTTGGTGAAGTGACAGATCGCTTCAATCCGAACCATCTTTTGCTCAATGAGTAAAGGGAAATGGTGTGCATGATGTTGCTGTGTATGCTACTGTGTCTATTGTGGTGTGCGTTTGGGTGCGTCTCAGACTTGATCCATGTTCTCGGAGTATAAAGGTTGAGGTGGTTTAGAATGGATATGCATCGCGAAGCGGCATTCAACTCCGTGCTGCTTGGCTGAAGTAATTCATCGTGGCCGCTCCGGGTCCGTCTTGGGCGATGAGGACGTGCTCTTGTCACTTGCGATCGCGCGCGTTGCAAGTGGACTGATAGCGCCCAGAGGCAACCCGAAATTATTTGACCCTTTGCGGAGAGGAATCTCATCGGGCGAAGTACCGCCAAAGACTCCGGTGCGTTTGTCCCGTACGGAGGCCTGACAACTCATGTGAGTGCCATGCGGTGATCTCGGGCGTCGAGCCCAACCTCGCGACGAGGGTGCCGAATCAGTCTATGCCTTGCCAAAAGGCGCGCCAAAGTTGGTGGTGCTCTTGAGTTTGAGAGGAACATCAACATCGGCATTAGCCTCGGTTTTCGGAGTCTCTTCATCTTCGGAGTTCTTGCGCGCATCCTGAGTGGCTTCGCTACCACCAAGTGGATTGACCGTGTGAGATTGTTCATTGTTGCACACGTTCGAGGGGCCAGCATCATCCGAGTCCCCGGGATTGCCACGCATAACAGTAGGCAAGGAATCGCGACCTTCGCTAATGGGAGCAAGTTTCTTGTTGAGGGCATCCAAAAATAATTCGTCTTGCGCCGGGATATTCTTGATCATAAGCGGGCCCTTGAGAGGGACGTCGTCTGATGCACGCAGGTTGGCTTCGTCAAGATAGTCATCGCTAGCCTCGAAACGCTCTGCCCGTCGCTCAGGCTCCTCGTGCCTTTGCTCATTGTCGTGGGCAGATTCTATGCTCCCACGTTTGTGATCCGTCGCAAGTTCGGAATTCTCAATCCTGGGTGTTGCGCCTTCGCTGGGTCCTGTCGCAATGGTGCTGGCATCCGCAGTTCGAGAGTTCAATGACGGGAAGATGGAAAGCGAGTGATTGGGCGTGTGTCCCGCGTACATAGTGAGACGTTGAGACTCCTCAGCGGCCAAAACAGACAATGTCGGGTCTTTTCCGACCGCCGTAGCAGTATCCGTTGAAGATGGTTCATGTTTTCCTGTCTTGTCGAGTGGCGGCGAAGTCGACGGAGAAGACTTTTTTGAATTCTCAGAGGTACTAGGGCCATCTACTCGAAAAGTCGGTTTGGATACTGCATTTGCTTTGATCGGGATCCCCTCAAGGTTGGAATCCATCTCGTGCACATCGATAATTGGCGGTTCCCCTTCGCTGTCCTCGTGAGGCAAAGGATCTTTTGCAGCAGAGTGTTGAGGCTCGTGTCTCGGCTCCAGTCTGGTCAACGATGCTTGTTCGGGCAGTGAAGTAGGTGATGTTCGAGAACGCGTTACGCTCCCTGAGCTGGGTAGTTGTGGTCGCCTTGCTACACTGTGCAAGCCTGGCGGCAGAATGGAGGCATTTGCCGCATTGAAATGCGAAGAGCTGCTTGGCAACAATCCCCCACGTTGGGCAGTGGCCGTGTTTGGAGTCGGTGAGAAACCATCATGGCTCACCACCGGTCCGCTGGGGTCGAGTTGTGAGCCGCCCAACGGGGACGTGACGCCAGCTTGGGCGGCCACGGCCCTTAAAGTGGTGTTTTCGGCCTCTAGCTGATGCAGGCGATCTTGCATAGCAGACATCTCGTTCCATATAGTGGCCCTTTCTTGCTCGAAATCCTGTATCATCGCGTCCTTCTCTTGCTCGTGCCCGTGCTCCATGATTGCGCGCTCTTCTTGGTACACCTCCTCGGCGCGACGACGATTGGCTTCCAGGTAGTTTCTTTCGGCCTCCCAAGCTTCCCGAATGACCGCGTTTTGTTGCGCTAGGCGCTGTACAATCGCTGATGTATGCGTCGATGCCATAGACGACGAATGAGCGATCGATGGAGCGCGAGCAGGTGCCGCGGCATCGGCAGAGACGGATCTTGATAGAGATGTAGGAATATGCCCGTATTCTTCGAGTTTCTCGTGATGTTCCGATGTTTTGACAGAAGTGTCTGGACGCGTCGGCGACCGAGCGTCTTCTCTGAGCACGCTCAATCCTGTTGGTGATCTGGAAAGACCGTAGGAGGAGTAGTAAGTTGGGGCGTCGAGATTTTGCGCGACAGGTGCAGAGAGTGGTGATAACCCACCGCGACTGCGAGACGTCGAGCGATGTTGGAAACCGCCGTTGACGGTCGGGAGTGAAGAGGACTGCGGGAGAGAATTTGATGTTGGCGCGAGATAGCTGTTGCTCCTGATGGTGTTCAGGTTCTGAAACGAAACGGTGGTAGGCAAGGCGGAACGACCGCGCGTGGACGTCGGCGGAAAGCCTTGCCGGTTCGATCTTTGCTCATTCTGGCTCGCGTACCGTTGGGAGTGACTGATCAAGGGGGGATCGAAGGCACCTGAAGGCAAGAAGGCCTGGGAGTGCGATCCCGCCATGGTGGCAACTGCGGCCGGCATTCGAGGCCAACGCAGTTGTCAATGGTCTGTGACTGTGATGTATTGTTTTCTGGTGTGTTGAAGCCAGACACGACGATGGAGAAATCCGGCACGAATGGTGGCGTGAGAGCAGCAGGGTACAGCGTCTATGCAGGTACCAGAAGGATGGTGGGCGGTTCTTCGCGTCGGCGTATTGTCAAAGAATCTAGGAGACAGAGGCGCGTTTAATTTGCTGTCTCGGCGTTTGGCGGGAGGGTCTGTCAATTGGCTATCGTGAGGATTGTCACGATGCAAACCGTGCCCTGGTGAAATGAACATGAGCTTACGAGACAAGACTCGGCTGCGCGGGAAAAGAAAGAGTGTGGGAGAGAGCAGGAGTGAGCTGCAAGTAGAGCTGACTGGGACGATGACGCAAAGCAACAAGTGGCTTACCTTTTGCCGGTGTCCACGCAGGAGAGGATAAAGTGGAAATTGGGGCGATCGCTGGCACTTGGGCGTAATCAGGGTCTCGCAGCGCCGAGCACAAGCAGGGGCTGGATCGTTCGAAAAGGGACACAAGGGCCAAGGATGATATGCTCTGATGATATGATGTGTAGAGTATTGAGAGGAGACGCAATCCCTTGACTCGCCCGCGGTCTGGCCTCCCTGGGGTTGTTGTTGTTGTTGTTTCTGCTGGTGTGCTCGGGTTTCTGCTGCGTCGTGACGGGATGGAATGAAAGGTCGAGCTCGGGTGTGGCTGGCTGATTGGGGCTCACGGTTGCGTTGATGCGTCACAACGGCTCCAAACGAGGTAGTGATGCGACAAGGCGATGCGTCAAGGTGATGTTCTTGGTCGCATAGATTTGGAGTCATGGATGGCAGAGGAGACGCGAGTGGGTGTTCTCGTGGTTTTGTTCACCGCAACAGAAGGGCAGCCTCATCAGTTGACTCCCGAACTAGGATCGTGACATTGTGCCTGTAAGATCCATAGTGCGTTGTCCGTCAGGCTCCGTGATCCACCCTGCGGGCTAGTAGCTTGGTCGGTGTGTGCAGAAAAAGGGAGTCGTGAATCGCGTGCAGGGGTGGACGACAGGTGGGTTGTCACTCTTGCGGTCTGAGCCGTGGGCCCCGGGCCGGAGGCGCGTGGAATGAGCTGCAGGTCTTTGGGCTTTTGGCTTGATGTCTTGTCGTCCGTCGCTCGATGCCTGAAGACTGCGCTGGCATGAGCTGCAGATTCTTGGGCCTGATTATTGGGTCTTGCATTCCGTTCCTGGAGGCTAAGCGTGACAGAGCCCGAGCGATCCCAGGAGCGATTCAGGCACAGACCCAACCCAAGACATTGGCTTCATTTCGAGAGCGCTGACTACCCTGGACCCTTTCCAACCTCTTCTCTTCTCCCCTGTCAGCAGTTGCGTCAGGGAGCTCGGGCCGCCAGCCATACTCTCGGCCAGGCACAGCAGCGATTTTCATCGTGTGGGGGCCACCTTGAAGGCTTGTCTTGGAAAGCAGATGTCTCTTTGGCTTGCCAATGCGCATTCATGCAGAGAATCCAGGAAAAGCCATGAATGCTGGCTGGTATCTGCAGATCACGTGGACGCCACTTACTCACATACCTGCGCCTCACGTGGCCTTGTCGGCTAGCTCAGGAATAACTCCACGCCAGATACATCTGTAGCCTACCCTGTAGTAGACGCCAGCACGTGTGTCTGTGGCCTGGGAGGATCTCTCTGGATGGTTTTGTCATCTGGATTCATGTTCTCGGAAATTAGCCTGCGACCGCACAGTGGGAGCAGGCCTTATCCTAAAATGTGAAAAGTGTCTCCCCAGATCCCCCACAGGATCTCATTTCCTGGGGCTCGGTCTAGATCCCAGTCTCTCCTTCCATTCGCGGGGATATTCCGACCAACATGCAGGGTCCAAAGCCGTGACACGGCTGAATGCGACCAGATGCGAAACCAAATGGACAGGCTCGGTGGCTCGCCAGCGCCGAGAGAGTCCGCGACGCGGCCGGGTGGATCATAAGAAACGCCATTGATCATGTGCCTGTATGTAATGGCTGCGTGACCCAGCCTCGGCCCAATCACGGTAGTGAGGGCTAACATTCTGCGTTTACCTCGACTTTGCTGCTTCCGAGCCCTGCATAGAGTTGCTTTGTGGAGGTCACTATATTTGTTCCCGTCTTGATGGTTATTGTTGCATGTTAACAGAGAAGTAGATCAGCCACTTGAGGCTGAGCAAACCTCGTCTCACACTCAGTCAGGGAGATGCTTGGCTGCGACTCGTTGAATTAACCGTGTGATTGTAGCTACATTGGTTAAGGAAAGCACGTCATATTCTATCATTACGCTAGAAAACGGCCATCACACTGCCTGGGTCGATTCGGCTACATCTTCTAATGTAAAGCACGTAGATACATAGATGTCGTTTGGCCCATTGTCAATTGCGGAGCAACTTCACTTGAGAGGCTTAGGGGCCCCCGCCTTCAGCCTTATCGATACTCTTTTCGCCTCCCCAATTCGTTTTCCTGTCTAAGGGTTCGACATACTGACGACCAGATTCTCAGCATCTAATCGTATCATACTTCAACGTCGACAAAATCAGCACAATGTCCAAGACCAAGCAAGCAAAACGAAAGCGTCAAGCCCAGGTGGCACAAGACGCACGAAAACTTCCGAAAACTGCCCCGATCGCATCAATCACCGAGACCCGCGACAGCGCTCTATCTGGCAAAGATGCCCTTCCATCAAGCCTACAATCGGTCTTGATAGAAGAAGATCTCGAAATTACGGTCGAAACACTGGCTACGCTGGCCAAGTATCCGCATTTGATCAAGTCCAAAGCATGCAAAGACCTTCGAGTGGCCGTCTACGACTTTCGCCAGGCCTCGACTGTTGGCATGGACGTCACTGGTGAGCCCCAAGAACCCTGTGTGCGCATCGCTCGCTTCATGCTAATTCTTCGCCCTAGCCAACGCAAATCTGACGGCACGAATCACATCAGCGCTCACGGACGAAAAGTACACCGAAGCTAGAGTGCTGCTTGCCGAGATGCGGATTCGAGAACAAGAGCCCAAGGTCGGGTCCCTGTGCAGATGGGTTCGAGATCTGGATGTGATCAGTGGGCTTTCCACCATCCCCGACAAGACAGCGCACATGAAGAACGATATCGAGCGGACGCCGAGGGCGAAGGAGTTATTGAGCACAATCGACGCGATTCTCCGGGTCGTTGGACCTGTAGACCAGAATCCTTCACCCAATACACATCCGACGTCCCCCATGGTTCTTCAAGAGAGTTGGAATTTGCGACCTGATACGCTGCCGCTTCAAACCTATGCATCGGTAAAAGACAAGTCAATATTCGACTCGGCGGCGACGGGTTTAGCAAATTCCATCCGAGTCATCGAGACGATCGCCGGCCCTGACCGGAAACCACCGAACCATCATCCAGCTATCCTCTACACAACTGCCCCCAACGCGGTGTCCCTCGAGACGGAGCCGGCGAGAGCTATCACCCACACCCCTCACCCTCATGTCCCAGGGCTCAGTTTGGCCACGAACCTGTTGTCGCCGAAGGAGTGCCAAGCTATCATCGCCGCTGGCGAAACCGTAAATTTTATCCCCGACGCGCCTCTTCGCGAGGACGGTGACATCAGCATCCTGGCACACAACTTCTACTGGGTCGTCGATCAAGAATTCCACGACAAGCTATGGAGCCGTATCTCTCCATTCGTCCCCACCCGAATCGACAACCGCACCGCCCGCGGTCTGAACCGCCGCTTCCGCGTCTACCGCTATGTTCCTGGAGCGGAGTACAGGGCTCACATTGACGGAGCGTGGCCTCCTTCAGGCGTTCATCCCGGAGATAAGTACGTCTACGATGACTCTCCGGCGGACAAGAAGCAGAGTTCTTTGTACACGTTCTTGATCTACCTGAATGACGACTTTGAGGGAGGCGAGACCACGTTCTTCTTGCCAGCTGCCAAAGACGGCGTCTTGAACGCGTATCCTGTAAAGCCTGTCATGGGCGCCGTGGCAATGTTTCCTCATGGAGAGACAAAGGGGGCTTTATTGCATGAGGGCACAGGTGTGAGGAAGGGAGCCAAGTACATCATCAGAACGGACGTGGAATATGACATCGAAGCGTCATGAGAACAATATCTCCAAAGCAAGAAGCATACCAAACGAAATTATGAAAATCGCATTTCAGGAGCGTCAGCGGCTGAATACTATCAGTTCAAATTCAATGTTTTCTATGGATACGTCTTCCAGTAGATGCTGTAGTCTCGTGTAATAAGCTCCATCAGTTGAGCCACCTCGAAACACCTCTAGCCAACACGCCACCCGCACTCGCCAATTCTCACGACGACTTTACACGCTTGCGTTTCATCATAAATACCCTCATCCGATCCTTTTCGCATAACTGTCCAAGGAACTCTCCAATCCCCACGCCTGCGCATTCAAAAACTGCATCTTCATCTCCATCATCGCCATCTGCTGACTCAACTCCAGCGTCTCTACTGCGACAGCGGCATCGCTCCGTTCGTCTTCCCGTATCCGCTTGATTGCGGCTTGATGTTCTTGCCGAACATCGGTCATCAGCTGCTCGTACTGTGACTTGATGAGTTGTATTGCCTCGCGCAAAGCGGACAGGTCGGAGTGGATGGCCTCTGTTGGTGATGGAGGGTGCGGTTGTGATGAGGATGTGGCTTTTGCTTGACGAGGCATCATGATCAGGTGTCGGGATGGGAGTCGTTTGCCAAGCAAGGGTTTAGAGCGGTCGACATGCGTTCATGAAAATAGCCTGCTGTGATGTGAGAGGATGGCAATTAGTCGACGAATTTCTTGACGCTCAACGAAACCTTGACCGCTGAATGAAGATCAATGGGCGATTGAGATTCCAGATGACTCGCTCTCTTTGTCGCACCACCCTCCTTTATCCCCGGTTTGCCACTTTCCCTTAGCTAGTGAAGGTGTCCTGGACCCCTGTCAATCCATTAAGGACGAACGAATTGATTTCTTGGCCGCTGTGAGCAGCCCTGTTATTGGTTTTGTTGCGATTGGGTCAATGCCACCAAAACATCGGTGATCGATAATGCGCCCTGGACCAAGCCCCTTCTTCTAAGTAATCACGCCGGTGGACGGCGCCTGAAGTATCGATGAACCTAGAATATCGTTGCTCAGCATCGCTACACTGATCACCTTCCTATGGAACTCTTGGATCGCCATGTCTCGCCGTAGCGCGTCAAAAGCCACACCAGGATCGCCATCGAAGTAATGAATAGGCCGGAGATCGTGCTGAACCAACCAACACCGATCGCTTGGATCGCCGGCAGGCAAACACCTGAGCCCGCCGCAGCAAACAGAAAACGAGTGAGATAGTTGCCTGCGACAGCCACAGAGCTCAGTCCTTTATCCTGCAAAACATCAACAAGGTACGTGTTGAGACTCGGAAGGGCGCACAATTGCGTGAAGCCCTGGAAGAACATGGCGATGACGACCAAGGGGATGCCGCCGACTTCTTGATTGACAGCCCAGCCGTAGATGATGGAACACCCCGGGACAATCACAAGCAGCAGGACGACCGAGGCGACGAGGCGATCTTCAGACACACGCCGGCCGCGTTTGCGCTGGTAACGCGCCACGATAATGTCCGACCAGCGACCTCCGACGAATGTGCCCGCAAAACAGCCAACGCCAAAGGGGAAGAAGAACAGCGCCGACTGGATCGGGGACGTCAGATGGAAGCGAGGATTGATGACATATCGGATGGGTGTGAGAAGGGAGTATTGATTCCACATCAAAGAACTCACTGCCAGCGCCGTGATCCAGAGGTTTGGGAGCGCGAGAAGAGGATGAATGACCTCCCATGGGTTGATCATTCTAGCAGCCTCAACAATCTTTTCCGACCTGGACAACCCGACAAAGGCTTGCGGTTTCTCTGGGATCGTCTCCGGGAGCAGAGTCACCACCAGCGCGGTAGCTAACCCTGACAAACCCGTGATCACCCAGAAGATGACCCTCCACGATGTGAACGTGATCACCACGCCTCCCAGTAAGGGTGCCACACTTGGCCCGATCAACAGCCCAGACATGAACGTCCCCAGCGCTCTGCCCCTCTCTGTTGGGTGAAAAATGTCACCGATCACCACGGTCCCGACGACGAGGAACGCCGTGCCCTGGAAAGCCGACAGCATTCGGAACGCGAAATACGCGCCCATGTTCGGCGAAGCAGCCGTGCCCGCCGTAAAAGCCGTCAAGAGAACGCTGGCTGTGATAAACACCGGCCGCCGCCCGACAGACTGCGCCAGCGGCCCCCAGAAGAGCGGAGATATGGCCATGAAGACGAAGAAGAGGGCGTTGGATGTGTTGACGATGACGCCGCTGGTGCTGAACGTCTCAGAGACTTCGGGGATCGCGACAAGTACGGCGGTGGAGAGAATGGGGGTCAGGAAGCCGCAGTAGCAGAGGATGGCCATGATGATGGTCTTACGTCGGGAGGAGAAGCGAGCGTAGACTGATCGGTTGCTTGTGACGGCTTCCAGACTGTCCTCCTGATGCTCTCCAGGTCTTGCGACTTCTTTCCTTCCTTCATTGAGACCCTGAATGCGCCCCCTATTGTCCAATGCTTGACCTGCGTGTGTCTCTTTGCTGCTATCTCCAGAGATGGGCCTCTTCACAGGTCCTGCCTCCGACCCCTGACACTCGTCCGGTTGAACTTCGTGAGCTGCCATTTTGTCGTCAAAATTCTACAATTGAAGCGGTTTTCTGAATCAGTCATCACAGCTTCTTGCATCTGAGCGTGATTTTGAGAGTGACCTTTTGCGGGTGTCGAGGATCTCGCAGCGGAAGAGCTCCGATCACTTTGCTCAGGGATTCCCGGATTTCCGAGAGCGATACCGGAGCCGCGCCGCGCCCGAGATCTGGATCCCGAGCGACGGGGCTTTGCTACTGCACCGATTCCTGGCGCTAATTTCAACATCACATGTCACTTGGATGCTAGAGTACGACCGTCACATTAAGACTGTACCCGATACTGTCATATAACTCGGTTCTATAGACTTGTCTGCTTGGACTTCTCTCTTGTACATACATCTCTTCCTCCAAACAAAGCCATTGTCGCGTCGTTTGATCGCTCGTCTTTCGATGATCAGGTTCACGGTAACTCGCCTAATCCCATTCCCGGCTATGTGGCCATGATTTCGATGAAGGCGTCAGAAGCAAAGTCCCCGCAAACCGATAATCTTTTCTCATGCGAACAGCAGGAAGAGACATGTCTCAACCCCACCCGATGCGCATCAGACAGCTTCTGGTCGTACGCGTACCACTCGGCCGTCCAGGGGTACATCCTGCTGACAGTTGTGGCCTTGAGCTGGCCAACCCCCAGGATCTCCATCGAAAGACACCCAAGGGCCATCAAGTGTTCCTCTCTCTAGGAAATTGTCTAGGTTAATGACAAAGTTGTATCGCTCAAGAGTCTTTTAGGTGAGGCTATCTGAAAGACTTTCCCGGGGACCGTACAGCCCGTCGTTGATCAGGATACTTTGCGTTTGCAGGCAGAGGCAACGAGCATCCTCGATGGGGTCTGTATCGCTCCGTTAGGCTTCGGACTCTGATCCAAAGACTTATCGACTCATTGTCCCGCTTAGAGTAAAGCTCTGGCGATGAACTCTCTCGGAAGGAGAGGTCCTGCTTAACTCGCTGTGAAACATCAAGCACACACGCCAGACGTGGTTCAAGTCAGCCGAGACAAACCAGAGCTGTGTTCTTGACCGCACTCTAACGGCCGTTTGCATACGGACATTGGCCGACGGTTGCTCACATTTGGCGAGGATTCGAGCGCAGCCCAACGACGGACAACCGCAGCCCCGTATTCCCGCTGGTGTCCTCACAACTTTTGCTTACACCAGAGCCCTGTAAGCCGCGGAATCGATAGCGCTATAACGCAACCAGCTGTAGAGGTCGCGCCAAGGCTTGCAATGTTCCAGGCGTGAATGACCCAACCCCGGTGATAGAACCGGAAAATATCTGCGTCGAAAAGCTCTGGATGACACGTTGCTCTTTCCGTAGATGGTTCGAACAAGACAGGCCTATGGCGGATACGACCTGTCGAGCTCAAGAGGCCTCCCTCTCACCATTCACGTCTTCTCCTTTCTCGAGAGCCTCTTGCTGCTTTTTGGCCGCTCTGTCTCTCTTTTTCTCAAGAATCTTGGCCAAACGCTTCGCGGAATTGAACACACCATTCGTACCAGCACCGCAAGCTGCGCAAGTGGGGTCCTTTCTATAGCGGGCCAGAGCACAGTTGAGGCAGAAGTAGTGTCCGCATTTGGTGACGACAGGCTCCTTGTATGCTTGTTCGCAGATGATGCAAACAAACGGTATCTTTTCGAGAAACTTTTCTTCCTCCTCATCCGCCGCATCAGCCCCGGTTCTTGTGCGGTCAGCGCTGGCAACAACTTTGCCGCCCAGGTTTTGTTTGCCGTTGTGAACCTTCTCCCATTCTCTGTCAAGCTGCCAGCCCTGCTGGACGACTGTTCGGTCATGCATGTAGATGCAGCTATCTCCGTACCCGCAGAAGCCCGTTTGCTTGTACGGCTTGCAGACGCTAGGGTTGAAGTCGGTGACGGTGATCGTTCGGATGTTGCTTGGTGCCTTCATGGGCCCAACATTCTTGTTGGGGGCATCGGGGTTCTTCTGGATGAACGAGGTCTGGTTGGCCAGGCCCTTGTATAGGCCATCGGGATTGGCAGACTCTCCTGCCGCAACCTTTGACGAACCAAGGAGGTTTTTGGCAGACAAGGCATCTTTAGCGTTTTCGTCATACCAGTTGCTCTGTTTGGTCGCGTCGTTTGCGCTGGTGATGCCCGTGTTTCGATCGGCGGTATATGCTGACGCGGTGATATCTTTGCTCGCAGTATCTGTGTTTTTGGACGAGGCGGTCACGACAGCTGTCTTCTTCCTCCGCTTCACGCGCTGTCCCGCTTCGTCCTCGGATGACGAGTAGTCGCTGTCGCTGTCGCTGTCCTTGGCTGGCGGTGGCGTCGCTTGCCTTTTTCGAATATTTGATCTGCCTTTGGCCCCACGTTTCTTGAAGACGGCTACTGGAGCCTCAGCTGTCGCCGCATCGTTTTCAACCATGGCGAAGCTTGCAAAATGTCAGGGCGAGATATGTAAGATGAATGCGCTGCTATAGGGATTTGGATCTTTGCGAGAAGCTTAAGACGTAACTGTGGATTCCACCCTGGCTTGGCATTTGGATGACTAATGCAGCTTCATGTAAGCACCGACCCTTTTACTCGTCGGTCACGTGATAGTTGATGGTTCTGGACTTGTTGAATTCGCGATGCTTATGTCCTGATCATGCTACGCGCAAAGACTCAATCCAACATTACTGTCTTGCTCTGTTTTAAAAGTATGTGTTTTTTTTTGGTTTTTTTTTTTATATAGAAGATAAATGAGGCGAAATGTTGATACTTGGTAGCTGTCCTAAGCTTCCATATTAGCCTCACAGCTTGACGAAAGACTTGAAAAAAAGCATAGCCATAATCAAGAAGATACAATACGCAAATTCTTGAAAACACGAAGAATGTGGCACGAATGCTAGGGCTACATGTCATCGTGCTCCATTGCCGAAGGCGTAATTATCCTCTCTCACAAAGAAAATATCATGCTGCTGCGGCTACAGGGTAGGTCAAGTGGTCGAGGTGAACCCATGACATGACCCTGGACTTGTCATTCTTACACTCGATTGGCTAGGTCTATGAAGTGAGATGAGAGGTGAGATCTGCATATGCAACAACGCTCGACGCGTCTTGTCCGTTGACTGTTGACGCTGAGCCGGGGCGTTTTGGGGGGCTGCTCCCCGCTGTTGCCATTGAATCAGAGATCATATCAAGGCTCTTTATGCGAGAACGGTGCGCATCATGAGGGCAGTGCAGTGTCCACCCCTGTGATTAGCCAGACATGGTCCATGCTCCTGCCCTAGTCAGATACCTACCGTGCCGAGGGCGGTGAAACTGACTTTAGGACCCTTTTGGAATACGGTTTCCGACATGAAAATAATTTCATCAACTGATCAGACGCCGCAGAGAATTGAAAAGAATTCAATGAGTGTGTTCATTTGTATTGGAAACTACGTCATGGACGATAGAGTAATTGTGCATATCTATTTAGGTTCGTCGCGTGCAGAAGTTCACGATGCAAGACTGGGATGGCATGGTTGTTCGCTCCACTGTCAAATTAAACAGATCCATGCGCTGAACCATCATGAAAATACCCAAGACAAGTACTAAGTGGTTGTCAAGTTGATGTAGGTGTTGGGAACAGTTCGTCTGGCACAGGATGCGCAGTCTGCTAATCATTATGCTCGCAAACTGGATTGGTTGCATGCCAAATGTGTGTTAGCCAGCTGGCGTCCGCCGCTTGTGGTGTGGTGGTGCTTGTTTGTACCCATTGTTTGTCCCCCAAACACCACGAGCTCGTAAACAACATGTTGCTGCAGATTGCACAGTCGTACCCGTGGGCGAGAGAGGACAACAAAAGAGGAAGCAACATTGGCATGAATAATGCCTTCTGTATACCATTGCATGATACTTCTCGCTGCATCGCTGTGTTGTAGCCATTCGCCGCCCATCTCAGAATCTCGGTGTTGTTTTTGTGCAGCTCATGGGGAATGGTCAACAATTCGGGCTTGTCGCGTCACGCCCACAACACCCCCCCCATCTCATTCCTGGCCGCTACTGCATGGTACCGCCCTCGCAGTGCAGCGCCCCAGCGAACAGCGGGTACCTCAGGGTAAGTAGTTCTATGTACTTGCCCAGCGAGGCTCCCGGCGGGGTACATGGTACAAGTAGGAGAGGCCAGCGCTAATTTCAGGCACCTCAGGCTCCACTGGCCGCTGGAAGAGCTACCTCGCCAGACACCATCGCCCATCCCATCACGGCCGCCGTCAAACTCTCTGTCGGGACGCGTCTTCTCGGCCCCCTCAACCTTTCGTCACTGGTTCTTCTTCTGCTCTTTGCTGCTCCCCCCCAAGCTAATATCCCCCTCAGCCTCGCTGCTGTCCGTCGTTCTCTACCTACCCATCCTACCTCACGTCCCTCACTTCGCCCTCTCAAGCAGCCGGCACTGCTGCAGATCGACCTTTCTCACCCTTTCTTCTCCCTTTCGCTTGTTGCTTCTGGCTGTCGGCCTGTCTGCGCTCTTCTCCGACCTGCCCAGGGAACACAACACCCTCTCGCCTTTAATTTCCTTCTGTAAAGATCTCTATTCTCTTCGACATTATTCACAATTCGACACCCGCACCACTCTTCTCCTCGAATCCACCACCCTAGTCGACCTCAGCTTTGGCTCGAAACTTAATGGTCTCACGTGTGTGCTAGGCGGCCACTTGCCGGGCTAGGAAAGCCGTTCTGTCCCGACCACCATGGCGTCTTCTCTCGCCAACGACATGCCTCGATTGCCCATCCCAGACGATGGCAGCCATGACCCCTTTGTGTCTCCCGCGCCTCAGCCTGCCCTGCGGCAGCGTTACTCGGCTTTCGATCAGGATCTTTTCGGAGCCGGTCCCGGATCATCCCCGCGACAAGCCAAGCGCGCTTTGGAGGCCCATCTAGCCGAGACAGATCGACGTCTTGATGAAGCTGGCAAGCTGGGAACTGCTTTGGTATCGCAAAGAAAGGCGCTCGCCGAGCAGCTCCAGGAAATCGAAAAATTGCAAACAGACGGCGAATTGGCGCCCGAGCTGCGCAGCAAACTCATCGAGATCGAGAGGGAGTACAATGACCTATCACGCGAGTCCGCGCGGGCCTTCCTGCCCAAGCAGAGGGTTCCGAGCAACGAGGCCAATCCGGGCTCACCTTTTGCACCAGAGGGCCGAGGTGGTCGAGTGAGTCTTACTTTCCTTCCACGACGGACTCGGAGTAAGCAACCGTACTGATCAGAGTGTAACAGCGTTCCGTCAGCCCCTCAAAATTCGAAACAAACGGCTCCAGCTCGCCTACAAAGCTTACAGTACCGAACCGCAAGGTCAGGAACCAGCCTGCTAACCGAGTCCACGACATCGAATTTGCTACGGAGATCAGCACCAGCCTGATCGCCCAAGTGCGCAACTTGCAGACGCTTCTTGCTGAGCGAGAGGAAGAAGTCAAAGATCTCAAGTCCAGTAGATCCGCTCTCGAAATAGAGTCCGAAAACTTGCACCAGCGCCTCAAGACCCTGGATGAAAGTGAACACAAGTACAAGGAGGCCAATTGGGAACTTGAGACCCGGATTCAAGATCTCAATGCGTTGCAGAGGGAACAGGCCGACCGCGAGAAGAAACTCACTCAGGCTCTCGAAGCATCCACCGCCGAAAAGACCACAGCCCAGAAGGAGCTCGACGAGGTTAAGCTCGCTCACGCCAAGCTCACCGAGGAGCACGTCGCCGCGGTCAAGCATCATGACATCGAGCTTGGTACCGCAAAGCGCAATTTGGTGATGGGCGAAGACGAACGTTCCACAATGCGGCGCAAGATCGAAGACCTGACGACGCAGAACACCGAGCTCGCTAAAGCCTTCTCTGCGCAGAGAAGCAGATCTCTGGCGCTCGACGCTGCTTCGGGTCCGAGCGACGAGAGCCTCGAGACGGCACCGGACAGCATGACTCCTGAGCACTCGCCCCCGCAATCCCCCATGAAGGGAACCCCCCGACACCTCGGCCTCGAGTCTGAGACAATGAAGACCTCTCTGCACCACGCCCAACGGACGATCCAGAGCCAACGCAGTCAGATTCACCGTGAGAAGACCGAGAAGCTGGAGCTGCGACGGGTCATCCAAGATCTTCGCGACGATTTGGACAAAGCCAAGAGTGACGCTATGAATATGACCTCGAGCCGCCGGAGCCGTAAAGCGGAGTCAAAAGAGGTTAAGAAGAGCAAGGCTCTGCTCGGGAGCTTCCGCACCAGCCGTCAAGAGATCTTGGAGGACGATCCCGATTGGGAAGATCACCAGATCCTTACTCCTCGTGAGTCCTCGGCTAGCATCCATACAGTCAATCGACAAGCCGGAGACGCTTACCCCACGGACTCAACCGAACAATTCGAAACGGCGAACGAGGCGAGCGAGTCGGCTTTCGAAACTGCCAACGAGCGCGCAACGGAGACGGAGGATTTCCAAACTGGTAATGAAGATATGGGCTCCGACAGCGACAGCGCCGCCACGGAAACAGAGCATACGTCTCGTGGTTTTGGCAGAATGAGAAGACCACCATCTCTCGCTCAAGGCCTCTCTTCATCTGCTACGAGGGACTCTTACGATTCCACGGCATCCACATCCGCTGATGAGGAGGATCTACCCGAGCTCAAGACACCTACCACCGGCTTTGGCTCGCACCGCAGCCGGGCGCGTTTCAGTCGTAGGAGCCTCTCGAGAGCCTCTCGCCAGGCCAGTGAGGAACCCAACCTCACCAGCAGCCCGGCTAGCTTTGCCAATAGCATTGAGGGTACGCCCAAGGCTGGTCAGAGTCTGTACGCCGAGCTGCAGGAGCTTGGAGGAAGCGACGAGGATTCTGTTGGTACGCATACGCCCAGTCGACGTAGTGTGCGGTCTATGACCCCGGGATCTATCCGCAGACCCATGTCTCCGGTTCCGGCTGTACCGCCCGTGCCCCGTCCCATTATGGTCGACAGTGGCATGATGACGGACGATGTCAAGTTCGAGTCTATTGCTCCCAGTTCTTCAGGTGAAGAGGTTGGCAGGAACACGCAGCCAGCCGGCAGCCCCGAGAAAAGCCGGGATTCCTTGCTTGGCGTTGCTCGAGTCGACCCTAGCTTTTCACGTCCTCTGTCCACCAGCTCATACAGCGATGCTGGCGCCCAGCACGAAGTCGACATGGAGGAGAAGCTCGCAATGTTCCCCGTGCCGCCAACAATGCCGCCCAAGCCAGAGATGATTCCCGTTGAATTGAGCCTTTCTGCGATCAAGACCGAGCTTGTTGAACCACAGGAAGAGAAGCGGGTGCCGCCGACCCCGCCTACGCTCAGCTTCACATCAATCGCAGTCGAGGCTCTTGAGCCTCGAGAGGAGGAACGTGTGCTGCCTACGCCTCCCACTTTCACATTCGCTTCACTTGTTACTGAGGGCGTTGAACCGCGCGAAGAGAAGCGAGTACCCCCGCAGCTTCTCACTCTCAGCTTGACCACGATCATGTCAGAACGAGTTGAACCAGGGGCGGACCTTGCCGTTCCTGCGCCAGACTTGACACTCTGTTCCATTACAGGTGCAACTGCTATCGCGCCTACAGGGTTTGAGCTCCCACAACCCTCACTCAGCCTGGCTGGTCTCATCATGGAGTCTGTGGAGCCTACCCCCGAGCCCGAGACGGAGGTCATGCCTCTGCCCGTGCCCGTTCCTATCACTGTTCCCCAATCATCTGCGTCCGAGATTGAGTTGGTGATGTCTCACGTTGCATCTGAGAGCGTGGAACCAGTGCAAGAACCAGAAACTCTTCGTTCGCGTGCACCTCTGACGTACTCGCCGCTGATGAATCAAGACGTGGCGCCAGGCCCTGAACTCACACGCGCCCATGATGAGTTGCAGTTCTCGACCCTGTCAACTCAGGATACTGAGCCTTTGGCAGAGCCTGCGCTGACGCGAGCTCATAACACGCTTGCCTACTCTGCGCTTTCAGCCCACAACCTTGAGCCTGTCAACGGACCCGATCTGACCCGCGCTCATGATTCGCTCGGATACTCGACCATACTGACGCAAGACACCGAACCTTTGGAAGGACCAGACCTTACTCGGTCGCACAACCCTCTTGTGTACTCGGCGCTCTCAACTCAGCAAGTGGACCCTGTCTCCGAGCCACCCGCGGCGCAGCCGACATTGGCGCTCTCCTCGATCTCATCCGAGAACGTTTCGCCTGTTGCTCGAGAAACGCCCAAGCCGGCTGCTCTGGCAATCTCTCCCATCCGCGCTGAGCAAGTTGAGCCCGTTGCGTTGGCCAAGGATCACCTGAGTCCGGACATGGCTGGATTCTCAAGCACTGGCAGCCACGAGACTCAACCCCTTACCCCTCGTAGCCCCTGGCGAAATGCCTTCATTCTGCCGAGAGATAAGGACGCGGATATTCACATTGCCGAGGACGAGACTAGTCAATTATCAAAGGAGGCGTCTGAGAGTGAGGCTCCTGATTTGCAGCGCCCACTCCAAGAGATCTCTGCGAACACGAACAATGTTCCGGAGAAAAAGATTGCACCAATGCAAGACCAGAGCGCACAAACATCGTTGACTTCGGAGGCGATCGACAAGCTCCTCACAGCGGGTGCAAGGCCCTTTTTTGGTCATGAGAAGAAGCCTTCTACTGGTAGCGTGGCTACCGTTGGCTCTTCGGGTACTGTTCGTATCCATCGTCAGCCCTATGAGACTGCGGGTAGTCCCCTTCGCAAGAAGACGGCCAACAGCGACGATGATGGATCCGTATCTGACCCTATCAAGCGGCCAAGCAGTGCAGCTAGCGGTCGCAACTCATTCCAGGATGCGCCTCCGTTGCCACCCAATCACCGGGAGGTCATTGAAGCTGCTCGCTCTGGCTCAGCTTCCGGACAGCGCAGCAGCATGGCGCCACCGCTGTGGCCCGCTTCAGCCGGGAAGAACCGACCTCAGACGCCCAGCGGGCACTCGAGGCCCGCTTCACACCAGTCTGGCAAGGGCACACCGACGCCTCGTATCATTCGCAGCGGCTCCAGCCTTGGCCACGCCGATGTCCAGCCTCCGCTGGCTAAGCTGACGTCTAGACAATCATCGGTATCGTCGTTCGCGTCGGAGCTCGACGGGAGGTTCAACATGCGGGCGGGCGAGATGGGCATGCACCCCACTGGATTCGGTCCCAACACGGATCCTCGCATGATTCAAGCGATCACGCAGACCATGATCGGCGAGTATCTTTGGAAGTACACGCGCAAGACTGGACGTGGGGAGATGTCGGAGAAGCGCCACAGACGGTACTTTTGGGTGCATCCGTACACGCGAGCTCTCTACTGGAGCGACAGCGATCCCACCACCGCTGGTAAGGCTTCTGAGCTTAAGGCCAAGAGCGTGCGCATCGAAGCCGTGCGTGTGGTGACCGATGACAATCCCATGCCGCCAGGCCTTCACCGCAAGAGCCTGATTGTGGTGTCGCCGGGTCGAACAGTCAAGTTCACCTGCACCACCGGCCAGCGACACGAGACGTGGTTCAACGCACTGTCGTACCTCCTCTTGCGCACCAACGATGGTCAAGCAGCGACGGCAGAGTTGGCGGCCGGCATCACTCGTGAGGATGTGGACGAGTTCAACCCTCAGCTCGGTCAACAGCCGGCCAACGGAGCACGCTCTCAGCGCGGTCCTCCCTCGTTGTCCTCATACAACTCGCACGGGACTCGCAATGAATCGCCCGTTCCCGACATGACCATCCCCACCCTGACTCCCTCGAACCGTAACTCGAGCGCACAGAGGCCGACGATGGGCACTCTGGGGAAGATTAGTGGCATGTGGCGGTCCGGAGGTCTCTCTGGGACATTTTCCACGATGCGCGGCCGCGGGCCCAGTGCGCAAGACACCAGCATCTACGAGGCCAGCGAGGTTCATGACAGCGCCGAGGATCTTAGAGAGATGATCGAGCGACAAGACAGGGAATCGGACAGGCTAGAGAATGTCCGCGCCTGCTGTGATGGTAAGTGGATGCAGGCCCTATCTCAACAAACAGTGTGACAAAGCGCTAACAGTTCGCCAGGCAAACACGATGTCGGTGTACTTCACCAACACACTCTCAGCAAACGGAGCCGATCGGGCAACCATTCTCATGGTCACCCGAGCTCGAGTGTCAAGAGCAACGCTGCCGCTTCCGTCCGATCCGGCGCCTGATGGGCGTCCTCGTCACCCTCCTCATCTGCCTCATCGCCAGACTGCCCGAGCGACCTATGGCCGCATCTGTTACACTATTTCCGTCACCAACCTTGTCATTCCCTAGACCAGCCATCCGCACCCCATTTTCCAGCGTGCTTTGACGATATCGGAAGGGCTTTACGACGTGAATGATCTGAACTTTCCTTTTCCTTTCCCTCCTTTTCTACTCTTGTATCTTTTTGATTTCCCCAAACACAGCATGGTTGCTGCTGTTTGGAAGGAGCATAACAATCGTCCATCTGTGTGGGTGAGCTCAGCTAAGCCCCTACGGCATACTATATAATTTTCCTACTTGTATCTCTCTCTCTCTCAATTCTTTTTTCTCAAGCATGAGTTAGTTTCATCACCATCCAGGCGTTCTCTGCTACCGGATGCTACAACATAAACTTTACTACAGACTCTTTTTCGTCACTGGCAGTAGTGAGTGACCCCTGGTTCGTCCGGCTATGTGTATGCAAGGGCTCTTGCAAAAAGCGATATCGCGGATGAACGAGCGCCTTCTGATCGATTGCATGCCTTTGAGGATATCGGAACAAGAAGATGTTGAATTTCATGTACTGTGATGTTGTCCACGGCCTTGGTTATGGCTGGTGGTCGATTGAGCGCAACGTTTCTCGAGAAGGGTGATGACTTGGTCTTGGATCTGGAGCACTGCAACCCGCTGGAATCCCGGAAACCATGTCTGCAAAGTCGTTTTCCAGGAAAGAGAAGAAAGCAGAAGCAAACAGTTGTCAATTTCCTCGAGAGCAGACGACTACATCTACCAGCGTCTACGTGGGTGCCATGACGTATGTGGTCGGCAATGGCTGCGACCTCCACATTCATTTCATCAGCCACGCGTGCTGTTCGCGGCTTCATTTTCTTTATCCGAGAAAACGACAAGAAACCCAATTCTTCTACATCGCAACACACGCGTCGAGCTACACCAGGCCAACCATCGGCGCATCTCTCCTTTATCAGGACGCAATCCGCGAAAAAGCCAAACACGCACACACCCAACCGTCACACGCCTCCTCGAACCTCTCGGCAAACCATGGCGACTCGCCAGTGCTGCCATCATGCACGTCTCCTGACTGCAGCTAGACCAACCACCACATTCCTCGCGCCGGCATTGCGATCCCTTCCTGCAGCGGTCGTCTCACAGGCACGATACAAGTCCGGTCCTTATGGCTACACACAAGCAAAGTCTCTCGTCTACGAGAAGACCGGCGAGCCCTCCGACGTCCTCAAGTGAGCCGACCTCCCCTACCAGCCCTCTCTTTGCTCTTCTCCTCGTCTCTAGCAGTCTAAACGCGAAGAGAAGAAAAAGAAAAAAGGAAAAAAGGAAAAAAAAAAAAAAATAGGAAAAAAAGAATAAAACTGACAATCCCTCGCCCAGACTTCACACTCACTCCATCTCCCCTTCCCTGCCCTCCGACTCGGTTCTCGTCCGCGCCCTCGCCGCCCCCATCAACCCCGCCGATATCAACACCATCCAGGGCACCTACGGCGTCAAGCCCACCTTCGACTCCCTCATCGGCACTCCCGCCCCCTCCGCCATCCCCGGCAACGAAGCCGTCTTTGAGGTCCTCGCCGCCGGCAGCCCCTCCTCCGACCTGAAAAAGGGCGATTGGGTCATCCCCGCCGCCTCACAGTTCGGCACCTGGCGCACCCACGCCGTCGCCAGGACCGACGCCCTCTTCAAGATCAACAAGGAAGGCCTTACACCCGCCCAGGTCGCCACCGTCAGCATTAACCCCTGCAGCGCCTACCGCATGCTCCGCAACTATGGCCCCGCGGCGGCCTTCAAATACGGCATGCCCGCCCGGCCCCTCGAGGTCGGCTCGGGTGAGTGGTTCATCCAGAACGGCGCAAACTCGGGCGTCGGCCGCGCCGCCATCCAGTTCGGCAAGCTCTGGGGCCTGCGCAGCATCAATGTCATCCGCGAGCGCGACACCCCCGAGGCGACCGAGGCCCTCAGGAAAGAACTCGAGACGCTGGGCGCCGACGTTGTCGTTACGGAAACCCAGTTCCTGAAGCGCGAGTGGAAGGACCAGCTCGCCGAGATCACCCGCCAGGGCAAAGACAAGATCCTCCTCGGCCTCAACTGCGTCGGCGGGAAATCCGCCACCGCCATGGCCCGCTCGCTCGGCGACAACGCCACCCTCGTCTCTTACGGCGGCATGGCCAAGCAGCCCGTCGCCCTGCCCGTCGGCCTGCTCATCTTCAAAAACATCCGCTTCCAGGGCTTCTGGCTGACGCTGTGGAACAAGCACGACGCGGTCGGCAGGGCGCATATGATCAACGACATTCTCAGCATGATGAGGGAGGGCAAGTTCAAGGACACGCCCGTCGAGGAGGTCAGGTGGGAGTGGGACACCGAGGAGGAGACGCTGAAGAACGCCGCGCAGAGGGGGCTCGAGGGGTTCAGGAAGGGCAAGGGCGTCTTTGTCTTTGGTGAGACCTAAGCTAGATCTCGGTCCCTGTAGAACACTGTACTTGGGGGAGAATCTATGGGCGCAGCCCTCAAACGTGACCTATATAAGGAGGTGAAAACTGCCGCCATGTAATGATAATTAAGAACGCGCTTGCATGCGAGAGGCACGCGGAATAGCCCATATGCACACATTATTTAAACCCGTCTATGAAACACTGGCTAGCCTGCCAGTATCAAGGATGCACATAGCTCATCGCCGCCGTCGATCATTGCCCACTATCAGGGGCTACTGCAGACCAGTCCACCCATTAACCTTTCCACCAGCGGAACATAAACATCAAGGGCCAAGCCTGTCAATTAACAAAGAACATTCGTATTGTGCCACAAGAGAAAGCCGGAAAATAAAAACGAGTTGTCAACAAAAGGCGGTGAGACTGATGAACCTCCCGCCACGAAACTCAGCTTTTGGAATCTCTGCTGCGGAATGGCAGACCCAGGGTGCGAAAATTCAAAGGCTCCCGCCCGCGTTGTCCTCGCCCTGATCCATGCAGAAGCCGAGCCGACTTTGAGAGTTGCGGCTGTGGGCTGTGTGCTGGGGTTGTAATGTGCGACTCGTGCTCTTCCGGCTGGGGAGCCAGGCATAACGGGCACATATGAGCCTCCACCATACTCTGGCTCATGTCGTTTGCAGTGCTGGGTTGAAGGAATTCCCCAGAGCCTGCCAATGTGAACTCCTCGATGTGGTGGAGATCTGACGGGCTGACAGGTCTCAGTCGAGGGGCCCTCGGAATGTGACGAAGAGCGTCCAAGTCGTAGGCCAACAATGATCTGTAGCGAGCGGGAAAAATCTCATGTACTGCCTTCAAGGCTACACCATTGCCGACAGGGGTCTCTCGTTCCTGCTCCTGGTCGTGCTCCTGGTCTTGCTCGTGTTCATGGTCGTATTCATAGTCGTATTCATAGTCGTATTCATAGTCGTATTCATAGTCGTATTCATAGTCGTACGCATAGTCGTATTCCTGGTCGTGTTCCTGATTGTGTTCCTGTTCCTCGTCTTGCTCTAGTTCTTGGTCTTGCTTCTGCTCCCGCGTTTGCGCGATAGATGATGAAGACAGAGGCTCAAACATCTGCCCCTTCAAAGGCTCGAGAGGGTGGAGAACGAGGTCGGCAGGCCGAGGTCCCGGGGGCAACTTCGGAGCTGTAGTGGTCGATGGATCCGGGATTGGTGTGCCAGGCCGATCCAGGTACACCCCATAGGCTTGCGAAGTCATCGTGGTCGCAGCGGAAATCAAAAGTCCAGATGCCGTGCAACGATAGGTAAATTGAGTGGTTGAGATATCGCTATATGTATCCAAAAGAAATCAAAGAGACGAGCCATATTGAACGCAGCTCTTGTGCGCACACATATATGGCCTCCGCAGCCTCGGGACTTGCCGAAAACTCAAGGTTGGGTTGTAAGTGGGAGTTCTGAAAGTATCGTAGCTCATCAAACTCAAACCATCAAAAAGCTCCACTCTCCAGCTGATTTACACGAAAATCAACGTGGTGTCGCCTTAGGCCCTGAACGCCTGGGCCCATTCGTGCAACTTGTCAATGACCACGGGCGCGAACGCCGTGAGCGTATCCTCGATGACCCGACCAAAGTAGAGGATAGCCTCCTCCTCGCTGAGGTCCAGATGGAACCTCTCCCGTACCTTCAGCACCGCCTTGTCAGGTTCGAGCCGGATGTCGGGAATATTGGCATCCACCATCAGACTGAAAAGGTTCAGGATAAGGTTTGACGACTTTCGGAGCGCGGTAAACGCTAGGAAGCAGTACTGCTTGAAGTTTCGGTAGTGCTCAGACTGGACGCCTCCCATGCAGTCCACCATTTCCTTGGATAACTTCATCATGGGCGCAAAAGGCTTGGGGTCGCGGCCTAGGATGTAGCCAAAATCTGCATGGAAAAAGTGGCCGTCAGGTGCCAGCAGCAAATTGTCGAGATGTCTATCACCAACGCCGAGGATGTACGTGATAACACAGTATCCCGCACACGATCTGACATATGTGTCCAGAGCCTCCTGGCGCACGCCGAGGGGTTGGCTATCGTCGGGATTGTGGTGCTTCAGGTAAGCTAGAGCAGGGTTGTTCCTGTATTTTCCGACAATGCTGGACAGACTGGATGATTGCACAAACTGTGATGCGCCTGCGGATGTACTTGTGGCCAAGATCTTGTAGGGCGACAGCTTGAGATCCAGATTCTCCTTTCGAAGCAGCTGGTCCATTAAAAGGATGATTTGGATGACGAGCTGATCTTGACGGAGATCGTCGCCAATTTTGAAAATGATAGGATACAGGCCGCCTGTTGTAGTGCGGAAGGTACACTTGATCGGGTTCAATGAGGACTTGAAGACCATGACTTGATCTGGCACAACGCCTGTAACCTGCACCGTCGGGTCGAGGGGCATGGTGAGGGGAGGGTCGAAAGTGACCAGTTCGTTCTTTGGGTCGGCAAAAAAGTTCTTGACCCGATCAACCTTTTTCGCAATAGATTCGTTCGAGCTCTTGATCTCTGTTCCGATTCGTGATAGTACAGCCATCATCTCTGCTTGTCGCAACAACATCTTCCGGTCCTCGGCACCGTCTGGCCGCTTGACCAACTCCACCATATACTCGTAGGCCACTTTGCGATAGATGTTCTGAATGTCTGCCCCCTGTTCCGTGGTGTTGTCGTCGCACTCCACCATGAGATACCAATGGAAGTAGTTTCCAAGCATGAAATTAGATGCTGCCCGCTGGATCAGGAATCGTGCCAAAGAAGAATCCTTGGTGCTATCCTGCTTGTCATCAGTCGAAATCGGTTCGTACTTTAGAGCCTGCACAAGCTGCAGGAGATATAGTAGAAGCTCATCGTCACCGGCCTTTCTCAGCCTGTCAACAGCATAAGATCGTACTCCAGGATTGTCAAAGGAAGGTCCCATGAGTTCAAGCGCATCGTCGACCTCAATTTCCGTCCATCGTCCAAGTACTTGTATAGCTTGCTTGGCTTCACCCGAGTCTGCCCAATTTACGGATTTTACAAACTTTGTAACGGCCCTCTTGTCGCGAGTTAGATGGTATCTGAACTTCCATACCAAGTCAGTCTCTTCAGGAGAGAGGATGTGCGTTGGCGGATATGACATGATCAGGTTCAGCTCATCGCGAACCTTGGCATTTGGCTTCAGGTCCTTGTCCAGAATGCCGTGACGGTGAGAGCTTCGGAAGAGTCGTCGGTGTTTTGCTTCGGCGGGGTTGTCCCGCTGCCCTGCCTCCGGATCAAAGACTTTGATCAACCGACCGCTCAGGCCGTTCTGGCCGGGGCCCGATGCGTTGATTCCTGGGCCAAGCTGAACCTCAGGCTCGCGCTGGGCCAAGTTTTGAGACGCTGAGAGATGCTGAAGGGCCGACACTGGCGGTGCGTCGTATTCGTGGTCCTGGAAAACCACGGGCAGATCAAAACGGGGGAGTTCGATGTTCAACAGGAAAGTCGAGATACCAGGTCTCTCGTCGCCAGCCGCGCCGTGCGCAGGATCTCGGAGATCACCATCTATGGCTCGCTGCTTCTGCAGCATCTTCATGGAAGACTTGGCCGCCTGAAGACCCTTTTTCTCAACGTTGCGAAACACAATCTGATCGAGCCAGTCCACCCGCGGAATCTCGCCCGACTCGTGCTTCTTGAAGAGTTGCTCCATTCTCTCCAGTTCCTCGGTGTCCTTATCCATCAAGGGGCCTTCGTTTCTGCGTCCACCATTCTTGCGTTGTTTCTGGGCCAGCACAAATGCAGGGGTCTTCGTGTGAACAGTCCCATCAGCAAGCTCATGTCGGTGCACCAAGCACTTTTGCCGACCTTTCTGGACCTGGTTGTCGCCGTCAAACATGGGAATCGTGGTACCACCAAACGGGATCGCGTGACCGATGGCATTTCTGCCACCAGTAGGAGACAAGTCCCATATCGTGATGGCAAGACACGCATCAAAGGGTAGTGAGCCGTACTCGATGGGCAATTGAAGCCATTCATTCCACCTGCGGGACACGTCAGCATGAGCGATCGGCGTCTTTCCCAACTGTAACGAGCCTACTTTCTCTCTGTCCTGAATGCTTTGTACGACGTTTGTACTGGTACTGTCAAAGGTTTTGATCCTGCCCACACTTGCACCGTAACGTAGAGGTCTGAATGCGGACTGTTTGAGCGCGTTAGATGCGGGACAACTTTCAACTTTGGAGTGAGTTGCGACCATTGTACCTTGCGTTGGAACCAACATGTCGCAAGTCTGGTCGGTCGAATAATGTGGAAAATTTCAACGGAGGCTCGTCGCCCTCCAGGTTGACGCTTGAAATACAAGTCAGCGTATACTCGATGCGCTTCGCGATGTGAGGGTGGCGTTTGAGCGTACATTCTAATGCTAACCGGGTGTTGAACATCCTTGGACCCCGCGAAAGAGAAGGGGTCCATCTTCCCTAGTTCAGCCATTATCAACGATGATGTTCATGACATGTTGAAAGGCAGTGTGATTGAAAGCGCAAGTTTCCGGTGTCTCTAGTAGAGGGGGGCACTTGGACTCGAGGTCAGCTGCGCGTCGGTGACGTTCCTTCCTGTGTGATTCGAAGTCACGTGACGATGCTCCAAACGCGCATCACTGTTCCTGAGGATGAGATGTCTTCGTGGTCTTTTGTATTCACTGAAATTCAAGTTTAAGATTAACTCATAAATTAAGTCAATTTACCGTAAGCTCATCACTCGTTTCGAGGTACGCCTCTCTCGGCGCAATCATACCGCAATGGATCCGTGATGATGAGTGCCATGTTCTCAGGTCGTGAGAAACGCACCTCCCATCCAGTCGTCAAAAGGCAAATCGAGCGCGAATATGTCATTGAAATCTGGCAATTGCATGGCCTCAGTCTGAGTGTCAGTTGTAGACTGCCCTGGAAGCGTAATTCCAATCAAGCTCAAGGCCTCCGTCCACACAGACTTGATCACCTGCAGATTGTTCGCGTACAACGAGTGTGCTTCCTGTCCATTCGATTCGAGACCAGAGGCCACAGGTATGGCCCGGCAGATGTCCTGCGCTCGCTGTAACGAAGTCATGACATCGACACTCTCCAGTATGATGCTGTTGTCCCACGCCGGATCATCCGTGTGCAGCAGACGATACACTCTCTGAATGGAACGAAGGTGATATAGCCAGTAGTGAAAGTCAAGTCCGCTATGTTCCTGGGGCTTGAATGACAAAAAATTGTCCAGGAAGCGGTTGATCATTGATAGACAGGATCGTAGCCCCTCGGCACGAGCAAAGCTGCGGGTCGGACTTGGTGCTATGCCTGAGCTTTGAAGGTCTAGATCCAGAACAAATACCTGAGTGATGAGCACCCAGAACTTGACGATTCGCTTTTCAACAACATTTGCTCGTGCAGAAGATACCACGGCATCCAGCTGCCCTTGAAGAACTTTTGTGAGGACCGCTGGCAATGATTGTTGCCCGCCATCGTTCGTCTCGTCGCTTCGAAAAGCACAGGGCGAGGCGGTACAGATGTCATCGAGTATCCGAGCGCACTTGACCATCACTACGAGGGCTTCGTCGTTTTCGCACTCCGGCGCGTTTCCCAGCTGGTGTAGGCAATCTTCCATATGAGGTGTCCATGGCATAGGTGGCGTGCCCGACTTTTGGAACGAGCCTGAGCACAGGAGGAAGCACGCCAGAATCGCTCTGCGTTCCTCATGTGTCCGCAACTTTATCCCTGGTAGCTGACTATCCCCCTCGGCAGCTTTCAAACGTGCAGTGAGCGAGGGGTGAAAGCCGTACGCGAACGCCTTGAAGCCGGTCAGCAGCGAACCTGGGGCTCGGTCCAGCTTCAGGTTCTGCGCAACCATCGTGGCCATCATGGCGCTTGTGTAGAATGAGACCGTACTACAAGACGTCAAAGGTCCCCACGCGGCTGTCACGATGAGACCGAGGAGGAGGTCGACAGAAAAGTCATACTGAACGGCCACTCGCTCAGAGAACGCCCGGCGAGTCTGCTCTTGTAAAGCCGCTCGCAACGATAGTGGCTTACAACATACTGACTGAATGGCCAGCCAGAGCCCGGGATAGGTGGCACGCAAGTCCTCGGAACTGTTCACTTTTTGTCAATGATATGACTACTGGTGGATTCTGTGTGCAAACAAGGAAGCAGAGAAGGTCGAGGTCAGCTGTCTGGCATCTAATTCGAGAGAACTTACGTGACTGTTGGAGGAATATGCACCGCCGGGAACGATGGCAAATACGTTATCCGAAATAATCGCAAATTCTCCTCTGCCTGTACCCGATCTATTTCGCCAATCGAGGAGCAAGAAAATGAATCAGATAATGGTGGCGTAAACTCTTGGCCCGTGGAAGACGCAATGCCAGCCGTGTCTTCTGGGTTCAAGCTTGTGAGGTTGGACGTGGCGACACGTCTGGAGCCACCGTACGTCTGGGACGGGACCCCCGTCGCCGTTCGATAGTGACCCGATGGCGACTCGCACTCCTTATTGAGCCGCGCGCACCTCTGGCATGGACCTGGGTCGAAGATGTGCGTCCATCGGCATCGGGTCTTGGCTTTGCGGCAAGCGGTGCAAGCCCGTCCGTTCAGCTGCATGGCTGCTGGCTGGGTTGGAAGCGTCATGACGAGCGACGAGCGCGGGAAACAATGGGAAGCCTTTGGGTTACCGGAGCTGATGCCGTCGGGAATTGCACTCTGAGGTTGGGATACGCAGCGGTATGCCGCTCGTATCAGGGTCATGTAGATGATTTTAGGGGTTCTGTAGATGAATTCCGTTCCTTCCGTTGGGGCCAAGTCCCGTGCCGCAGGTCAAGTGCGCATTAACAGCAGCTCGGACTGACAAAAGGCATAAATACAAATGGCAAAGAACTCCCTGCGTCCTCGGAGCTTTAGCATGTCGAAACATTATACTTGGGTGATTGTCATTTAGTCTCAGCAGCACGAGAATCACTCTTCCGTAGAGACACATCTGAAAGCGCATCCTGGAATCGACACCATGTCCACCGACAAGAAGATTGTCTTTATCACCGGCGGTACGCTTCTCACTAGAAAAACGTCATTAGACTCGAATTCAACACTCACGTACTTCAGGTAACACCGGTCTCGGTTACGAAGTCGTCAAAGCCATAGCCTCCTCGCCTGTGGCCTACCACATCGTCATCGGCTGCCGCACCCCGTCCAAAGGCGAAGACGCCGTCAACTCTGTCAAGCAGCTAGCCCCTGATACCGCTTCCACCTTTAGCGTGATCGAGACCGACCTCAACTCCGACACTACCCTCGAGAAGGCCGTCGAGCACCTCACGCAAACCTACGGCCGCATCGACAGCCTCATCAACAACGGCGGCGCCCAGTTTCAGCCCGCAGAGGGCAAATTAACACTCCGCGAAGCTTACAACGCAACATGGGATACCAACGTTTCGGGCACGCACGTGCTGACGAGCCTCTCAGTCCCTCTGCTGCTCCAATCCCCCGATCCGCAAATCCTGTTCATCACCAGCGGCACATCGTCGCTGACCGAGACGGAGTATACGGAGGGTCCCATGTACCAGCGGCTCAACGCGAACCCGGAAAAGGGTTGGCCGAAAGAGGACCACGGTGCAGGCCTCATCGCGTACCGTGCCGCAAAGTGCGGTCTGAACATGCTGATGCGGGACTGGGTCCGCGTTCTGAGAAACGACGGCGTCAAGATCTGGGCGATCTCGCCGGGCTTTCTGGCTACGAACCTGGGTGGTGCTGGGCCTGAAGTGCTGAGAAAGGTGAGTGCTGATTTTACTGACACAGAACCTCGTTGCTGTTCCGTGCTGATGACTCGATAGCTTGGGGCCAAGGATCCCTCAATTGGTGGCCAGTTTATTCGAGAAGTCGTCGAGGGCAAACGGGATGAACATGTCGGAAAGGTTATCAGAGCAGATGAGATCCAGCCGTACTGAGCAACGTGGTAAATACACCGTCGATTCGTGGTCGGTCGGTCGGTTCTTCACGGAGCTGTGCATACGCTCAAGCTCGGAAAGGACACAAGCCGTTGACATCCGGTCCCTACACTGTAGTATTCGAAGTCATAAGATGAACAGTTGGGCATGGAATACAGATTCGGTATCATTTCCTATCGTACAATAGCTCCCAATGATCGTTCGAACGCTCAGTCATATCTGTATCTCGGGTTAGCCGTGCTTTGACATCGATGGAGGCGCGGTACTCACCCCTGCTCCTTTTGCCTGGTGAGATCTCCCGAGTTGCCCTTTTGCTTGCCCTACCGCTCTGTCAGCATCGATTCCACCCGTCGGTTTCAGGTACACGTACCGAGATACCGGTCTCGACAACCAAGCGGTCCAGCTGGTAGAACTGGCCGAGCACGGTTTGGCGCTGCATCCCACGTTAGCTCCCGAGGTCTTACATCATTGCATAAAGAATCGGGATCTCATCGCACCTTCATCACCTGAAGCTCCTTGATGCCGTGCTGCACGAGCTCCTGCACCTTCCTTGGGTCGTCGACCGATTTGTTCTCGTGAAAGGCATCCCTCGTCCGGCGCTTCGCGTACTCGCGGAAGTTGTATGCGGAGAACTGCGACCCCTGTCTCAGCAGTTGGCGGTACTGTTTCACACTTTTGTCAGTTTTGTTCGTTTGTTCGCCCCAGCACATCTCGTGGATGAAAGGTCAAAGGACATGTCCCGTCCGCAAGCTTCCAGCCACAGCGTCCAAAGATTGCGACTCAAGTCTCGCGAGCGTGCGAAAGGGTTGTTTGGAAGTGGTACGAGGACGTACTAATGAGCGGACTTGTTGTGTTTGGGCTGACATGATTGCTGGATGCTCGACCGTCGGCTGATGTACGAGCGAAGACCGTGTCTGGTGCTGGAGGGCGACGATGATGCTTGGTAACTTTTTGGTCTGGCCGTCGTCGGCGATGGCGAAGGTGGAGCACGGGCTGACCAATTGCCGGTACAGATCACCGAGGACTACGCACTGTGTTTGCCAGGCGAGTCTGTCGCCACATACAGTGCGAACAGTGTCCAGCCACGGAACCTGGCGAAATCAGTCGAAAAGGCCGTAGAGATTTGCCGTTGAGACAATGCGTCACAAGGCAAAACGCAGCACGATGCTCTAAGAAAAGAAAGAAGAAAAAAAAAAGAAAGGAAAAACGAAAGAAAGGGAAAAAAAAAAAAGAAAGAAGAGAAAAAAAAAAAAAAAAAAAAAAGAGAGAGAAGGACATACATCAGTCGCTGAATCCGCGTTGCGTCACAGCAAGTCGTGTATATGTTTCGATCTGCAGTCAGGACAATCGATTCTCACTATCATGCGCGTGGCGGTGGTAGGAGGTTGGTTTTACGCTGTAGTTTGAGACCGTCTGAGATGTGATCTGACGCCACGGTTCATGCTGTTCTCAGTCTCAAACATCTCTAGTGCTTTACCGGCCATCCAATAGGGGTCTCGTGCCTTGTCGAAGCACTAGGAGTCGCGATTTCGTTGGCACAGAAGGCTTCAACTACCTAGCTAGCCAGCAATATCGGCTCAATCTCTGCAGTTCGGCACCCAATCTGTGCACGGCAGAAGGCAAGCTGATCAACGGAGCCTCCCGCGAGAATGCATAAAGTCGTCGATCGCGAACCAATCAAGCGCGTCTGAGCATAATGTACAGGCGACTCTGATTCTTGGTCAAGAATCCATGCTCTCGACACTAGCGCGTCAGACTTAAAGAGGGCAGCGTCACGAGGAGGCTACTGAATAAAAGTACACAGCCTCACGTCATCGAGGCACTCCTTCGTTCACCGAGCAGGCGCCCATACTCTCACAGGGCTGACACTGCCCACAATCAAGAGCAAAGTGGGCTGTCGACACTGAAAGAAAAGGATCACGACTGAGCAGCACGAATGACGACAACGTTACTGTTGGACTACCCACGTAGGTAGATTACCATATACTGTTGGAGTTGCAGATTAACGACACCAGATGAGGCTAACCCTAAGAACCCTAGCCCAGCCGGCACGGCGGCACTTAAGCACTGGAGATCCCGCCACAGGGACCCCGCCAGGCACCGTGGCATCTGTCTACTTTCTCCGGGGCATTCCGTCCCCTAACGTGGCTGTCTCAGAAGCACAAAGAGCCCTGTCTGTCTGTCTGTCATGTGCCTGCAGACTGCACCACGGAACGGGACTAGACTAGCCCCAGCCCACCTGCCTTACTCTATCTAGACTCCTCCCCGTGCCTCGTTCGTAGCCTTCACCTTGAAAACACGCTTTCCACTCCCTCCCTCCCACCACCACCCTTCCTCTCTCGCTCGTGTGTTGCACATTTTCCTGTTCTGTTCCGTTCCTACGTCTGCTGTGTTGATACCCGCGATACCCAAAGGAGGCAAGACCCATCCTTGCAACAGCTTCACACGACTTCCATTGGCTCGAGCCAGCACTCTCCCACGTACGAACGAACCTGTTTCGTCGCCTCTCCATTCTCTTGCAACTGCAATTAGCGAACCGCGCCTCTCCCTCTCGTGTATCTGTCCGTGGCCCTCTTCTCGCGTCTGCGCACAGCTCTTCAGCATGCGTACATAGGATACAGTCTTTACGATCAACACTGCTCGGCTCGTTTGACATGGGCCATTATCCACCCCGCCCAGCGACCCACGGCCACATTGCCTCTTGAACCCGGCATTTTTCTTTCCCTGACGTCTCCGAACTCGATTCCAACAGCGCACCATACACGCATACCATGGCTTACGACGGTCACTATGCTGGCGGCGCACAGCGCTCGTACGGACCGCAGCCACCACGAGGGCCTGTTCCTCGAGGAGGGGGTTACGGGGGAGCGCCACGTGCTCCACCACCGCAACAGCATCAAAGGCAGCAGTACACCGGCTACGACGACGGCTATGGCTACAACGATCATGAAGGCGCCTATCAGCAGCCTCCTGATCGGCAATACAGTGACCCCGGTTACCAACAGCCATATCCCAATAAAGCGCCTCCCAGGCGAGACCACGATGGCGCTCATTCACAAAGAGGTGGTCAACCAGGTCCAGGTCCAGGTTTGCCCTCTGGTCCAGCTCCTGGACCGGGGAGACATATGGCTACTGGTCCTCCTGTACGGGCTGCGCCAGGTGTCAGGAGACCCGACCCGTATTCAGCATCTTCAGACCCTTCTGGTAGGTAGCATCAATCTTCAAGACTGTGACCGGGAAACTGATGGTAGACCAGCCAGCCGACGTCCTCCTGCGAGCGAACCCCCATTGAGTCCACGAGGATATGGCTTTGGGGCTGAAGGCGCATACCCACAGAACGGTTCACGCCAGGGACCAGGACCCGATCAACAAATGATGGACCAGATGCAAAGCATGGACTTGAATGGCGACTCGAGATACCAGCATCGACCGAGCATGGATTCGCAGAACAGCCGGATGGAGTTCAACAGACCGCCTGCAAACTATCCGGGCAGGGCAGCTTCGGCCGCTCCACAGCAAAACACAGCAGGGCCAAGCTATCCCGACCCCAGACGCGGGCCGCCTCAGAATTATGAGCAAGAACAGTTTAATGCTTATGGTCGACGGCCGTCCCAAGCTGAATTTCTACCACCCTCGCGCAGTATGACCATGCCGAATCGAGATCCGTATCAGAGGCAGATGATGCCGCCATCATCGCAAAGGCCCGAGACCATGCCCTATGAGTCTTACGATTCATACGGGTCCTATGGAGATGAGGGAAGAACACCCGTTCCGCAACGACCTGCAACTGCTGCAGGAAGTCGGCCCCCTCCACAAGGTTACCACGGAGAGGATATGCAAAGGCCCGAATCGGACCACTACGGTGCTGGGGCTTACGATCCGGGCAATCACTATCAACAGCAGGATGCACAGGGCCCTGCTGGTGGCGGATACGATCAATACTACGGCAACGAACAGCCGCCGCCGCAGAGAGGTTATCAGGGTCATCACCACACCCATTCTAGTGCTCCTGACTTTGATGCTATACAAGGGCAAGCTGGGCGCACCTCTTTTGACACTGCCATGAGACCTGCCATGGAGCAAGCGCAGCCTGGAGCGCATCAGACGCCAGTACTGAGTCATGCAAAGTCGCAGCCAGATCTTCGTCAACCTCAATCGGCAGTCTTTGAAATGGCAGGCGATATACCTGACGTTCCCCCCATGCCTCCGATGGCTCAAGGATACGGACACAACCCAAGAGCCAGTTTGGAAGCGCCATCGGCTTCCTCTCAACCTCCCCAACTCTACAACCATGCACCACCCCAGCACATTCCAGCCCGAGCGCCCACTGCGCCCCCCGGGCCGGTAGGCACACCGGGTATGGCGCCGGGCTTGGGAAGGCCTGGAGCCCTTGCCGGCAGGAATCCCGACTCGTTGCCTTCTCATCCTACTCCTGTTCGGCCAGGTCTAATGAATAATTCCATGGTCAATATGAATAACAAACCACCGCCGGTGCGAAACTACGGAGGAGTGCCTCAGGGACGACCCGGTCCGCCACAGCAACAACACCAGCAACAGGTACAAATGCAGCCACCGATGCAACAACCACAGCAATACCATCAGCAGCAACAGCAGCCCCCGCCGCCGCAGCAAGTGAAGCAAGTATCGGAGAAGCAGCCTGAACCTCCCGTGACGCCCCAAGAGCTGGAGCAACTTAGACAAAGAGTCAAGGCAAATCCGAACGACCAAGCAACAGCTCTGCGTCTAGCCAGACGGCTGGTGGAAGCAGCCGATGTCCTCGTGGCTACTCTTCCCGACCAGAAAGCTCGCGGTCGAGCCCGAGAGCGCTATGTCATGGACGCTCAGAAGGTGTTGAAGAAGTTATCTGGGGCGCAGAACCCTGAGGCCATGTTCTTCCACGCAGATTGCCTGGGCAGAGGGCTCTTTGGTGGTCATGAGTCGGATCAGAAGGAGGCCTTCACACTGTACCAATCAGCTGCCAAGATCAATCATGCTGCCGCGGCGTACCGAACGGCCGTGTGCTGCGAGATCGGGCATGAGGAAGGCGGCGGTACCCGCAAGGACCCTATGAAGGCCGTTCAGTGGTACAAGCGCGCAGCCACCCTTGGAGACCCCCCGGCGATGTACAAGGTTGGAATGATCCTGCTCAAGGGACTGCTGGGTCAACCTCGTAACACCCGGGAGGCCGTCAACTGGCTGAGGCGTGCGGCAGAGCAGGCGGACGCTGATAACCCGCACGCCTTGCACGAACTGGGACTTTTGTACGAGTCGGCGCAGCCAAACGACACGATCGTCCGGGACGAACGCTACGCCCTGACGCTCTTCCAGCAGGCTGCCGACCTGGGGTACAAATTCTCGCAGTTTCGGATGGGATGCGTGTATGAGTTTGGACTGATGGGAGCGCCGATCGACCCCCGGCTGTCCATAATGTGGTACTCACGGGCCGCGCAGCAGGAGGAGCACCAGGCGGAACTGGCCCTGAGCGGGTGGTACCTGACAGGTAGCGAGGGCGTGCTCGCGCAGAACGATACGGAGGCGTACCTGTGGGCGAGAAAGGCAGCGGTCGCGGGGCTGGCCAAGGCGGAGTACGCGATGGGCTACTTTACCGAGGTGGGCATTGGGGTTGCTGCTAATCTGGAGGATGCGAAGCGCTGGTACTGGCGAGCAGCTGGTGAGTTTGCTCCTCTTTTTTTCTTCTCCTTTCAAGTGGTACACATACTGACGTGATCCACCAATTCAGCCCAAGATTTTCCCAAAGCACGCGACAGGCTGGAGGATCTGAAGAGGGTCAAGGCCGGGTCGGGTCCGCGGCAGCGCGAACGGGTGACGCGCAGTCACATTGAGACGAAGCAGCGAGACGGCGAGTGCAAAGTAATGTAAGAAAAAGGGCTGTATCAGGGGGGATTGGACAGGGTTGCCATACAGGCTGAGCAGGATCTCAGTCGGATAAAAGGGAAGGGATGGTTTACACGCGGCGTTTTTGAACGATGTACATGATTCTGATATCATCTTTTGAAGCAATAGAGGTGGACTTGCATTTGATGTTGGGCACAAGTGATGAAAGGGCAGATCGAGGTTTCGTCAATATCATGAGGGATTGCGGCGTTTCCAATTCACACCCGAGCATCGAGGATGCCTGCTAGGTAATCGTGCCGTGTCTCGCTGTGTCTCCAGTGCTGTGAGATTCATTGATGAATAGAGACTGACCATTACATTTCTCCATAACTCGTTCATATTCTGACATTTTCTACAAAAACGTATACATACTCGGGGCAAAGGGTCAACGAGCTAGAAATCTACGCTACGCACACGGAAAAGAAAAAGATCAGCTTATGACTTGAACCCCCCAAACAGCCCACCAAAGACAGACTCACCGCCGCTGCCACCACCTCCTCCTCTGCCGCCTCTCCTCATGGCCTCGGTCTTGATCCACTCCTCGAGAAACTGCCTATCGGCGAGCTTCCTCCCGTCGACGACTTTTGTCCTGGTCATAGCCTCGCCGCCGTCAAAGCTGAGGAGGGTGGGCACGGAGGTGATCATGTAGGTCATGGGAAGGGATTCCGGGCCGGCCATGATGTCCGGGGCGTCAAACTCGACCTCGGCAAAGTTGACGCCGCCCTGGGCCTCGCCGGCGCCGGCGGCGAGGAGGGAGCGGAGGAGGGGGAGGACGGTGCGGCAGGTCGGGCAGTAGGAGGTTGTCCAGAGGGTGAGGAGGGGGCGGTGGGCGGAGGTGGCGGAGAGGAGCGCGGTCTGGAAGGCGTTATTGTCGCGGATGCTGTGGGGATGTCAGCTGCTGTGAGACGGGATTGGTGCGTTGATAGCTGTGTTTGGGAGTTGGACGAGGAAAGTTGACAAAAAATACGAGGAAAAGAATAGAGATGGGTAGAATGAACGAGCAGAAGACGAGGAAGAAGGGAGCAAGAGGCTAAAGAAGAACCAGACAAAAGCAGAGCAGAGCAGAGCAGAGCACAGTATAGCAAAGCAAAGCAGAGGACTTACGGATTGTGGATGTGGTTGCGGCCCGGAGTTGGGGCAGCAGTGGACATGCAGCGCGGCCCCCACCCGCGTGATACGCGCTGGGCTATCGCGGCAGCAGGAAATATGCTTGATGGTGATGATGGCGATGATAACGAGGATCGGCACTGGCGGTTGAGGACGCGGACACACCGCATTGCGAGGGAAGCGGTGGTGTGCATCGTTTGTAGACGTGCAGGTGTGCAGCTTTACAGATGGGCAGATGCAGCAATTGGAGAGGAAGAAGCTGTTGTGCGTGGTGAGAGAGGGTTCAAGACTGGCAGTGGTGACATGGGATTTCGAGAAGCCATGACGATGGTGAGGTGATGCGAGAAGCAGAAGAATAGGGTGCAGGGTAGGTTGGGGTCAGCAAAGTGACACGTGAAAAGGGGATACGCGCAATGAGGTCATGGCGCTGAGCTGACACGCCCAACGCGCAGGGGATGGAAGGCCGTGCGTCGTCACTGCGCAGCAGGCGGTGCAGATGGTTCTCTTTTGGTTGCAGTTATTATGGGTTGTCGATGGGGAGATGAAAGTGGTGTTTATGCCAATGCTGGAGCGGTGTGTCGATGACCGTGGGCCGAAGGCGCGTGATGCGACGCCCAGCAACACGAACGGTCACGTTTGTTGTGCCCCAAGCCCGAGCCAGGCTGCAGCTGCAGGGCCCCTTCTTCTTCCCCCCCTCCGTGCATCTCTCCCTCCCCGTGCTGCCTGGGTTTGCGGGTTGGCTCGTTTCTGGGGGTTGATGTTGGAATCTCTCTCGACTCGCAGGATCCGACCAGGCAAAAACCCATCAGCCCATCACTCACTCGCTCGATCCGACGACGACCATGCCATGCCATGAGGGGCGCAGGGCGAGCCAGTTATCATCATCCACCACGTGAATCCGCACCGCACCGCCATGGCCACAAGATTGGAATTAAGCTCTCTCTACCGGCCCCCCTTCGCAATGCGCTGCCCCCATCCTACGTTGGGCTGGGCTTGGCTTGGCCTGGCCTGGTCGTTGGATCCATCCCGGCTGCGCTAGAGGACCACCCCTCCCCTCCTCCAAGGGCTCCTCCGCACAGGTCATCCATCCTTTGTTGAGATGCATCTGACGCCGGCGATGGCGGGTCGCGGTCTTCGCCCCAGACTATAAGGGTCCATCATCATCCTCCTCCTCCTCTAGCTGGTGTCTGTCCTGCTGCTGGTGCTTTTTCTTGTTGCAAGGACCATCTCCAGCCAGCCGAGAGCATCCACGCCACGCGTGATCGATTCCAGGCGCGTCGCTACTGTCCGACGTCCGACGACCTCTCTGCCCAGCATATCTGACGACTGCTCAATCCAGCCAAGGGCCCGTGATTTCGACATTCCTTGGCGCTTGTCCCACCTGCTCTTTGCTCTGCTCGCCTCTTCTGTTCTGCTTCAATAAATAGTACCCTGCTGTCTGTGTAGACTCTTTCTTCTTGGCTCGGATCCAGTTGGCGCACCCTTGTTGCCCATCAGATTGCTTATCTATCTGGCCAGGCACTTTGCTCATCCCCTCAGCATCACAACAAAAGCCTTAGCAGCATTGCCTACGCAGAAGCCCTGAGAACGTTGCTGGCTACGGCGGCGACCGCCAGAGCTCTACATTCGATACAACAAAAAAAACATGGCTTCGCCATCATCTCCGCCAAAGCCGCGCTCACGGCTGGTCAAGTTCCTGAGCTCCAGCCCCAAAACAGACGACGTCGACGAGCATGGACGCAGCCCACCCCCCAAATGGGCGATGGGTGTTCTCAACGATCCAGACACTGTCGAGGTGCCAGGGTCCGTCCTCCTCCTCGCCGCCCATCGCAACGAACCTCTCGGTCTGCGCAACGTCCACGCTAGAACCTCACACTCATCCATCCCCGCCGGCTTTGTCGTCGAAGGGCCTCCCACGCCCGGCGGCACACATCCTCAACACCCTCTGTCGCCTTCGTCGGGCTACCGAACGCCCAGCAGGGGGCGGTCCGCCAACCCTCCTCCCCACACGCCTGCAGAGGAGGAAGAGGAGAAGAAGAAGACTGCCGACGGCGCCATCATCCTCGACCCCCAGCCCGAGGACTCCGGCAACGACCCCCTCAACTGGCCCGGATGGCGCAGAGACTCGGCCCTCCTCTCCCTGGGTTTCTACTGCATGCTGGGCGGCGGTATCACCCCCCTCATCGCCGCCGGTTTCACAGACGTCTCGCAGGAGTTTGACGTCGATGTCGAGACCGTCGCGCTCACAACCGGACTCTACATGATGGGCCTGGGTCTGGGATCCGTCATCTTCTCGCCAACCGCCATCCTCTACGGCAAACGGCCCGTCTACCTGGGCAGTGCTCTGCTCTTCATCGGCACCACCATCTGGGCTGCCCGCGCACAGAGCTTCGAGTCCCTGCTCGCCGCCCGTGTCTTCCAGGGTGTCGCCGTAAGCCCTGTCGAGTGTCTGCCCTCGGCCACCATTGCTGAAATCTTCTTCCTCCACGAGCGTGCCTACCGTATCGGCATCTACACCCTGCTGCTCCTGGGCGGCAAGAACTTGGTACCCCTGGTCAGCGCCGCCATCATCGGTTCCTATGGCTGGCGCTGGACGTTTTGGTGAGCAAAGCTTGATTTTCACGCTCTTGTGCTGCGCCTGCTAACTTTTGTAGGATCGTGGCTATGATTGGTGGTTTCGGTCTCTTGCTTCTCTTCCTCTTCGTGCCCGAGACCTTCTGGGACAGGACGCCAACCCGAAAACCCCACAAGCGGCCGAGCTTCCTGCGCCGTCTCTCCTCGAGGCACAGTCAAAGTCGGCAGAAGCTCCCTATGGCGTCGGGCGCCATCGACAAGCATGATTTCGCTGCGCCTCCCTCAGCCAGCATGCCTCAGTCACCGGCGGTGCCTAGCACGCCCATCAGACACAAGAACCTCCACGTTGGATTTGTGCAGGGTCCTGTTGATGAACCTGCCACCACTGCCCATCCCTCGTCGCCCCCTTCGATTCAGACCCCCCGCGCCGTGCACGACACCCATGCGGATACCGCGCGTAACACCTTGGAAGACGACGTGGCCGAGAAGCAGCAGCCGCCGCCGCCTTCCGGAACCGTCACACCTACTGATCGCAGGGTCTCCGTCGCCAGTGCTGGCCCTGCTCACCCAGACATGCGCACTGTGCACTCGCCCATGACCCCCAGGAGCATCGTCGAAGGGAGGCACTCCAGCGATGGCTACTTTGGCAACGGCTACGCGCTCGACCCGGAGAAGATCCCCGCCTCGCAGCTCACGGCACCACCCAAGGTCAAGGCGTACACCCACAACCTGCGCCAGCAGCCCGCAAAGTCCTTTACGCAGCAGCTCAAGGTCTACCACGGCCGGCTCAACAACGACAAGTTCTTCAAGGTGATGCTCCGTCCCTTCATCCTCTTTGCGTATCCCGCCGTTCTCTGGTCCTCGGCCATCTACGCCTGCTCCATCGGCTGGCTGATTGTCATCTCGGAGACCCTGGCGATCCTGTACCGCGATCCCGAGCTCTACAACTTCACCGCCCTGCAGACTGGTCTGATCTACATCTCGCCCTTTGTCGGCGGCATCCTGGGCACGGGCGTGGCGGGCAAGGTCAGCGACGTGATCGTTCGCGCCATGGCCCGCCGCAACGGCGGTCTGTACGAGCCCGAGTTTCGTCTCGTGATGGTCATTCCCATCCTCATCACCACCTGCATCGGCCTCATGGGCTTTGGGTGGTCTGCGGAGAAAAAGGACCCCTGGATCGTGCCCACGGTGTTTTTCGGCATCATCTCGTTTGGCTGCTCGCTCGGCTCGACAACGTCCATCACCTACTGCGTCGACAGCTACCGTCAGTACGCGGGCGAGGCGCTGGTGACGCTCAATTTTGCCAAGAACATCCTGCACGGTCTTGTCTTTAGTTTGTTCGTCACTCACTGGCTGGCCGACGACGGACCGAAGCGCGTATTCATCTGGATCGGTGTGATCCAGCTGATCCTGTGTCTGCTGACGATTCCCATGTACATCTACGGCAAGAGGGCTCGGATGTGGACGACGAGGAAGAACCTGATGGAGAAGTTTTGATTGACATGACATTTTCTATTGATTATTCGCTTTGGGGGACCGCTGCTATATTTCTTGGAGTATCATCACGGGATATATGTATTTTCCTTTTAGGCGTTTTTTTTTTTTGTGATCGGATTTGGAGCATTGTCACCTCAACGAGGTTGGCCTAGGGCTAGAACATCCTTACGTGTCATGACCACCATAGACCTTACCATCAAGGAATTTGAACGTTTCTCATTTACTGCCTGTTTGTCCCTGTCTCCCAGTTGCTGTGAAATTGAGAACCTTACTCACGAGGATCGAGGTTGCGACTTGCGCCAGACTGCCCCACCAGACTCACCACCACCCAAACGTCACTGCAAAAACTTTGGACAAACTGAGCATCTTCATCAGCTCACCAAAACCTTTCAGCGTCGGGACTATCATTCAAGTTACAACAGGTTCAACTCATCCGTTCGGTTTCAAAGACAACACATATAAAGAGAGGGAAAAGAAAACATCTTCTCGCCATGTCGAGCCGCATCCCCCCTCTTCTCGAACCTTATGTCGCCCTCCCCCCGCCATCCACCCTCATCCTCCTCACCTCCGTTCTCGGCGCGTCAGCCAACTGGCTCGTGTTGAGACACCTCTACTCTCTCCTGAAATTCTCCCACCCTACCGGCTCTCAAACAACGCCATCATCATCATCATCATCATTACCAGCAGGAAAAAACGACGACACCGTCGGCGTGCTCCTCGTGAGCTTTCTCCGCTCCCGCGCCTTCTGGAAGGAAGGCTGCGGCAAGCTCGGCCTTGACCTTGACGCCCTGGAGAGGACCGGGCGGTTTGGCTTCGTGGACGGGCTGGAGGAGGGGACGGCGATGCTGCAGCCCTCGGGCGGTGGGAGCGGGAATGTCGGAGAGGCGTTGAGGCGGCGAGTGGAGGGGGCGCTGGCTGGCGTGAGGGGAGCGGGGAGGCAGGTGCTCGTCGTGGACGGGCTGGATGCGCTGGTCGCGATGGGAGCGGAGGAGGGGCTTGGGAGTGCGGTGCAGGGTGCTTTGCTGCAGTTGAGAGAGGTAAGATTGCTTTTGTCCCTTTTACTCAAACTGCTTTGCCTGTCTTTTGCTTTATCTGTGCTGACGAGACGTGCAGCATGTTCACTCTACGATCGTCACGCTCTCCGCCGACGATCCCCTCCTCCACACGCAGCAGACGACGCTGGAGAGGGAGCACGCGGCACTGGTGACGGGGCTGGCGCACGCGGCGGACGGGTGGATGGGGGTGAGGATGCTGGATACGGGTGTGGCGAGGGACGTGAGCGGCGTGATGAGGGTCGGGAGGGGAGGAGCTGATGATCATGAGGAAGGGGGTCTGCGTTGGGAAGAGAGGGAGATGCTGTATCACGTCGGGGCGGACGGGGGTGTCAAGGTTTTCGAACGGGGGACGTGATGGAGGGATCAGAGTGGCAGAGGCACTCATTATCGTTACGACTTGATGTATAGGAGCGAGTCGCGAATTATAGTCAATAGTGTGGTCTAGGAGACCGCCCTGATACAAAAGCATCATGAAGACAAACTGGTCTCAGATGGTTAAAGCTGAAAGTTGACACATCAAATCGAGGACCACAAGCCTCTGCACCCCAGTCTGGGGTATCTCAAAGTGAGTACCGGATACTCGGCGTCAAGGTGAAAACAGCGACGATGGTGGGATTCAAATTTTCATGATTGTAGACAGGGGTTTCGGTGCAAGCTCACATTGCTTGACCAGATTCATCAGGTCAGACGAATGACATCGAGTGTAAAGGAATCAAGATGCCATTGCAAAGCCCTTACTCCCTTCCCGTGATAGGAAAAAAGGAAGTGAATCCAGTACACCGTTTAACCCATACCAACCCTATGCATCACAACACACACACACACTCCCGCATCTCTCCCCTCCCCCGCCCCTCATCACCAATGCTACTCGATGCATCCCCCGCAACGGGTACGTCACAAAAAGAAAACCGAGTGTCTTCTCTTCCTTCCGGAGCAAGCAAAAGCAAGAAGAAAAAAAAAGTCGTGCCTTTTGTTCTCGTAAGCGATCCGCTAGGGTACACGTCTCCCCCTCAGGGCAACCCCCATACACCGTTTCCCCCCTTTTCTTTCAGAAGGTTTTCCTTTCCTCCCGCACCATTCCTATTCCCCTCTATTCCATCATGTCAGGTATATCCGGTTGTATGGGTGTTGTTTTTTTCCCTCTATCGTTGTCGATGGTGATTCGGTTTTTTATTTTCGTCGTCGGCGCAGGGAGGGAGAGGCAAAATCAAGTATCAAGGTTGTGAGAGGGTTTACTCAGAGGCCTTGCCCTTGACGTTGGTGGGACCCCGTGCGTTCTTGGGCTCGCCGATCTGGAAGCCGTTCTTGAATCGCCTGGAGACGTCCTTGAGGTAGCGCATGCGGCCGGTACCGGTGGTCTTTCTGCGCTTGGCCTTCTCGCTCCAGTTGTCTGATGGATCATGATACGTTAGTTATGGATTCGTTTTTGTTTCCTTTTTTTGCCATGTTTTCAGGTCGACTCGGTGCGTGGTCGATCATCCGTAGCAGGCGGGTGTGTGAGGTTGAGGAAAACATACACTTGCGGACCTTGGCGGCGGGGTAGCCGCAGGAAGAGCACTCGTGCTTCTGGACGTGCATGGAGCGGCGACCTGGCAGTTTGTCAGTATGGTTTGTTGGCGTATCAAAGAGCATTTCGAGATGACTCCTCCGAGCATGATGATGGCCTGGTCTGGATCCCTTTCTTCAATTGCAACGTTGCGTTCGTCTTCTGTCGGCTTGGTTGTAATGACTCCTCCTCAGACATGGCCCCGGGCCATCATCATTCTCGTGGTCGACAGCTCGCAATATCGGAATCGGGGGGTTGACTAACCGCAGCGTCTGCACAGAGTGTGCGACTTGTTGTGGCGCTTACCGAAGCTGGAGGTACCCTTCGCTACACGTAGCAGTCAGCATCTTGCTTCCGCTTCAATCAACCCCTTCCCTTCGTCACGAGGAAGATTCTTTCTTCTCAAGACAAAAGGGATCCTGCTCTCTTCGATCCTCTTTTATCCTCTCTCCGTACAATCGCCGATATTCTACCCCAGCTTCCTCCACAGCATCCAACAAAACATCGCGAAAATCGGCAATCGTACGGGAAACAAGGCTTTCGAGAGCAGGCAATAGGGCGGCATATTCAGTAAAAACGTACTCATCTTGGCGGTGTTGTCGAGCGGCGGTTGTCGAGGGTGGATTGGGCGATTAGGGAAATATCTTCGAGAGGAGCGCGACCAAACCTTAGGTGAGGAGGATTTTGGTGGAGTGCCCGATTTTGCTGGTTAGGGCTAACCTGCGTGTCGCGGTGGGAGCTAATTTGTCGAGTCACGTGATGTGGACCCGCCGCTCGATATCGGGTCCTGGTCTTGGCGACAGGTGGTACGCGCCGCTCGTGGATGGCCGACGAGTTTATTTGTATAATTGCCAGGAGATATTTCTCAAAGACAAAAGGATGAGATCGTTATGTTGTATTCATTGGATATCGTTGATTGGCTTTTCATGCCTATCAATGCATATAACGCCCTTATTACACCAGCCCAGTCCCATTCGCATCCCAAATATCCGTATACACACAGGCAAAAAAACAATCATTCAAAGATGCAAGAAAACATCGGCGGAAATTTACAGCTAAACATGTCTTATGGCCAGGACGTCGGTCCAAAAGTCTCACCGGGCGCCACTTGCAGCTTGACGGCCTTTGTCAGATGATCAAGCGTTTCCACTGCAGCCGTGTTGCCCCACCACTGCGGCATCTGAGCGCTGGTGAGGTAGAGCGTGAAGAAGATGACCAGCGTCGAGATGATGAGTCCACAGTCTAGCGCAGCAGAGGTGATGTAGTTGTACTGCAGCCACCAACCCGTGTACCGCCTCTTGATGAAAAAGTTGAAGATGACGCCGACGACGCCCCAGCAGAGGTAGATGTAGACCGAGGCAGGAGGGAGCAGTCCAGAGCCACCGTAGATGACGGGCGTGTTGACGTATCGCCAGATGGACTTTGGCCAGCGGCGGGCCAGAAGCCAGGTGATGATGGGTGTGACGGCACCAACAAGCCAGAACCACTGAAGGGAGGAGTAGATGGCCTTCCCAGTGAAGATGCGCGCCGGGCCAATCGCACCCCAGACGACAGAGGCTGTGTAGAAGACGCGACCACCAGGGCAGGTGTAGTTGTTGGGCTGGTCGATGGAGCACACATCGGGAATGTGGCCGAGCGCCCAATTCAGCACGGCAATTTGGACAATGGCAGACCAGACGGAGGCGATGATCTGTGAGGAGAACATGACACGAGGCGGGACCTTCATGTAGTGGCCGAGCTTGAGATCCTGTGCAAAGTAGAGGGCTTGGCCCATGCAGATGTAGCCGTAGGTCTTGAACATCATCATGGCCATTGGACGGCCGGGAACCATGTAACCGATGATAAACTCTGTGAGAACGTTGAGACCGAGCTGCATGTTGGTGATACCCTGGATAATGCCGATAGGGATGATCCAAACGATGGGGATGAGGATACAGACGACGTAGGCCCACGCGGGAAAGCCGGTGGGCCAGCCGGCAATGACGCCAAAAGAAAGGGCGACCATGACCACAAACAGAACTATATGTTGTCAGTACAACGGCAATCACCAAGGTCGTTTGAGCAAACTCACCAGCATACCACCAGTCCTCAGCGTCGCGGTACTTCTTCATCAAGCGCATGTGCACGTCGTCTTCCTGGTGACGAGCCATCTTGAACTGGCGCCAGATCTCGGGACCATGGTAGAGACCTACGTGGATCACCACAGCCGCCACCGCTGCAAATGAGAGGCCGTACGCAAAAACGAACTGGGTGGGCAAGAAGAGCGGGGAGTACTCCTTGTACGCCGTCTCGTTGAATTGATAGTTGGCGTCCAAGATACGGGACACGTTGTAGATGGCGCCCGTGTTGTCGTAAGACTCGGAAGACTGGACAGGGAGGTAGTCGGAATACCACGTGCCGGAAAAGTGAATGCCCATGGATGCGCAGATGAAGAAAATGAAGATGCCGAGCAGGGTGTTCATGATGGCGTGGAAGGGTGGAATCAGAGGAGAACCAATGAATCCGCTGATAGTCGTCCAGTCAAAGGAGATGGGCATGAGTCCGTAGCCAGAGTAGCCACCAAAGATCTGGTTGACGACCACGTTGTTCGGGGCGATCCAGCAAATCCACGTAAAGAACGTGAGTCCCTTGAAGATCCAGCCAGGGAACCAGTACCACACAAAGCTGGCGCCGCTGATGATGAGAAAGAGCTTGTAACGGCCAATGCTCCAGCCGTTTGTCTTGGCAGGATCGGAGCGCCCGTGGTCGTGGAGCGTGTAGAAGAGGGCACAGTTGACCAGGTCAGCGGGCCAGATCATGGCAGCAGGCCATACGAGGAAGCGACGGACGAGGCCGGCAAGGCCGTAGCCGGTGCACAGAGTGGTAATGCCAAATAGCAGCTGGAAGGCCCAGCCAAAGTGCTGTCCGTAAAAGAGCTGCTGGGCGAGGAGGACGTCGGTGGCGTAGAGGACGCCGCCACCATATGCGGCATTGGACATGGCGACGATGACGACGTGCTCCTTGTGGTTGAACTTACCGGGACGGAGGTTGAACTTGAGACCGAACAAGTTCCACTCCCGATCCGGCATGACGAGATCCCAGCCGCGGCCAATAGGATAGGCAATCAGCTGAACAACGTAGGTGTTGATGGATACGCTGGGGTTGCGCAGTGAGAAGAGCATGTTGACGCCGGAGCCGAGGGTGCAGAGGATGAGGCCGATCACCCACGCACGAACTGTGTTGGCGGGAACGTCGATGTCGTAGTTACGGACCACAGCGCGAACCTGATGGAAGTGTGAGCATATGTTTCGCTCGCTCTTGAACGCGACGCGGGACCACGACTCGAAGCAGGATGAGACTCACCTCAGGGTACGGGCTGTTATCCTCCATCAAAGCATGCTCGATCTCAATGCCCTTCTCGGCATTTCCCGTGGCAATGGCAGCATCAATGTCGCTCAGCTCGTCGATGGGCATATTGGGATCCAGCTTGTGCAACTTCTCAAAGGCCTTGAGATGCTTGAGATGATCAACCCCCGATGCCTTGGCCTGAGCTGCCTCCTCGGGCCCAGCGACGGGCGTGATCTCCTCGGCCTCGCCGCGCTTACGAAAAAGATTTGTCCTCATCTTTGCTGGAGAAATTTATCGCAGAAGGTGGCGTGGATTCGATTCAGTAAACGGCGTGTCGCCTCGGCGGTGCGCTGATTGAGCGGGGATGAACACGCCTGCGCACGGCTGAGAGACGTAGCGTAGGACACCCGAGTTGCTGTCGTCGGTGCCTTGTCGCGAGGTTCCAGAGTCGTCGTTGGGGGAGGGGCGATGGCTGCGTCAAAGGAACGATGAGACGCGAGTCGCTCGTGAAGCCCCTTGGCTCAGATCGTGCCCAGATTGATCATGAACGATGATGAGCCGTCGCTGGAGGAAGCAAGAGAACGGATGGCAAGATGGGGGTGAGAGGGACGGACGGCAGATGCACGACAGGGCAGTGAGCCAGCCACAAAAGGGCAGCCACCAGAAACGACGGACGGGCTGAACTGATGGGATGGTCGCAACGCCAAGAGGCTTGCAGTGCGTGATATCGCCAGGCCAAGCATCCCCTGTAGCAGCGTGCTGTTGCTACTGTAGGCCTGATGCCAGCTGCACGTTCATCAGCTGGGCGGGTCCCCTCTCCCCGGATTCCTTATCTCTCACACTCCGGGATCCCCCTCCCCTGCAATGTATCTGATTCATGCGACTTTTGGGTCGCCAGTTGCTTCTTCATCAATCTACTATGTAGATATCCTACGCTGATACTGCTCAATTGCTTCTCTCTCTCCAGTTTGTTCTTTTTCTTTTCGCTCGCGTTCTGCACGAAGCTTGGCATGCGACCACTACAAAATTTGCCTCCCCTAAGAGTTAGTTGTAGGGCCCAACGTACTCCTAGTCGAGTTCCCCCCTTCTGGCTCATCGCCCGGTCCCGGCCTTCTTCATCAGGCTTAGCGCCTCTCTTGGTCGACGAAGCCATCTCGGGTTGCTCGCGTCCTCGGTACACGGGCATTTTCAACTCATCAACGCTGTACAAGTGCCTAGCACTATCGGCAGACAGTGTGGTTTCTTCCTCCTTCTGTCGCGGGAGGCATTGAACCCTGATTTTTCGAGCCTCAGGACTCTTCGAAGTATCATTGCATCATTACGGTTGGCCAAAAGGGCTCTCACGATCGGGGTCTCGCCGTACACCGATACATCCGAATCAGGCACAGGCTACAAAGAGTCCCTCAGCAACTCTACCTGGTGGGGGGGAGGGTTGACAAAAGTGCGCTTCTTCTTGGATGGGTTGCCCACTGCTCGTTCCATCCCGTCCTCTTCCCAGCATGGCTTCTGTCAAATGGGATAATTCATGGGCCAAGTGAATTGCATATTTGGTTGCAAAGCGCCGAGCCTTTGAAATAATAAACAAATAATAAATCCTCCGACTTCGGCCGCTCGTTCTCAACCACATGCAGAGACCCTTGGATGACGAGAAGTATCATGGTCATGTCTAGGGTAACTTGAACCGACTATACGATGACCAGATATGCGGTTGACTTGTTCCATCTAGTCGTTTGCTTCGTCCTTGTGCTTTCGTTGTCGTCATTCAAATGTCCCATCATGCTACAGACTTGCGTCAAACATCAGATCGGATCACCACATCGTCCTACGTAGGTTACAGCTCCATATCCTTCACTGGGCCAAGCGAACGCATATAAGACGTCGGCCTCCCCTTGGTCGTCCTCTGCCATGCTTCCGTCTTCTTTACTCCTTCAACATAGTCTCTCAGAATCCCCTTGACAAATTCCGGCCGCTGTACGTCAAGCAATCGCGCCAGCAAAGGCGCAGCATGGGCATCGATGATTGTCGGTTTCGCACCAAACACCCAAGGTCCCTCCTCGTATCCCTCGCGCTGCTTCTGGCTGAGCATGACCTCCGCCAAGAAGTCGCTAAAGCGCATGCAGGCTTCCTCGGTAGCTGTCACGTTTTCGGGCTCGAAAGCGCGTCCTTTCATCTGGTCGTGGCTGATTCGTGGCGTGTCTTGTCAGTACAACTGCAAAGCCCCTCTTGAACATCGCCCCGAGCTGGGCGGGTGGTAAGAGTGCACTTACAACACGCTTTTGATTTCCAGTGCTCTGCGATAGCTGTCACTGATATCCTTTGACTCGAGCTTCGCCGCCGCGTAGTTTGGGACACCGTGAATCCGCTGCTCCTCGGGCGTGCACAGGGCCTTTGCGTGAAAGTTGTAGAGGAGATCCATCAACCGCTCGATCGTCTCTTTGTGGCTCGAAGGTAGCAGCTCCGGCTGTTTTTCGCAGAGCCATCGTGCAATGTCGCGACTGTCCGTCATCGGCGCTGCGAGGACCGGGGACGAAAGCGACGGAACCTGGGACGTAGCACAGAGTTAGAGTGAGCTATGACATTCAGACAGCAAGGTGTCGCGAGGTCGATTGTCTGCCAATACTCACCGTTCCTCTCGAGTTGACCTTTGTCAGGTACTCTTCGGCAATCTCTCCATCCTCATGCAGATTCACCAGCTTAATCTGGTACTTGGGTGCACTCGCAGGGTCTAGCGACGCTGCAAGCTCCAGTCCAAGCCGGCTCATCAAGGAATAGAGCGAGAAGGGGAAGTAGTAAAGGGTATACGAGTCGGCCATCTTGTGTATCTTGCTTTTTTGCAACAGCTGGGTGGTGGATTACGTGCGGGCAGTGTCGCAAGTTGCCGATTCGTCTATACTGTGTCCTGTCGAGGCTGGTCGCGAGGTTCGTAGAGTCTGGCGGGGTTGCTGCTGACAAGGCGATATCAAGAGATCGGGTCGCAATTGGAAAGGGTCAGAAGTTGACGATGTAGGAAATGTGATAGCTGAAATGCCGCGACATTCACTGCCTAGTTGTCGAGTTTGCCTCTTTTTTCCCTCCCGGCTTCTCTGTCGGCGCCGCGAGCTCAGCACAGCTTGGTTTTAGTGACTTTTCGGATGGAGCCAGTGACGTCTTTGTCTTGTTCGGGTCTCGCCGTCGCGCTTTGCGGGCACTTGGTCGATTTCGCCCAAAGATATGAGAGGAAGAGCCTGAGAGATGATGAAAAATATACTGATATTGCACGGTTCGCACACGAACAGAATATCCAGCTTATGCACCGTGGCCTGCTGGGATCGAGCTATGTATGCACGTCTATGTTGTTGATGTTGTATATGGCGATGCTTTAAGAGATCTTTGTTCTCCACCTACTATTCCCAAGAAGCAGGGGAACCCCAACGAAAATTGGTCCTCGACTCCAGACAAGGAAATACCGTGATGATCGCAGGATTCTGAAAGTCGGGAGGGATCCAACGAACGGGATAGACGAGGGTCGAGAGCTCCGCTACTGTAGTCCGAACCGTCATTATTGGGGTCAGACACAAGTATCAATCGGAGCTCCCGACACGAGCCCCGTAATCGTGGCACTGCAAGATCACTTCTAGAACCGTTGCACGTGAGAATGGAAATGATCATCCGTAACTGCCGTCACGGGCTTGACATGACAAAATGATTTTGCTCGGTTTGATTGCCCGCGTTCTCTCGATAATGGACCTTCGAGAGGCATCACGGGAGTTTGGGGCCAGGTTGTCTGGTCCGACAGGTCCTCGTCCTTCACTCATACGTCGTGAATGGGGACGCTTCCTACACTTGAGAATATGCGTGCTACCCTATACCTCGACGGACAACTCTCCTCGTCGGGACATCCCAGCTTCGCGCCAGCACCGAACATGCAGTTCAGTGGTCCAATTGACTCTCAATTTCCACAATCCTCTCGTATCAGGAACGACATCGGGCCACAAAGAAGTCCGTCCTGACCGAAGTCCGTTCTGCGAAATCCGCCAGCATGTCTAAGCAAGTTCGAAGGGTTATCTCTGGGTGGATGAAAAGATCCGGACGATGGAGGGAGAAACCTGACTAACGTCCTAGCTTTGTGGGTGCGTCACCAGACAAAGTGCACACTTTGGCATAACCAGATTTGCATGCGAGGGAGAGCACGAGGTTCCATGAGCAATCGTGCCCTCTCATAGATGTACAACTACAAGTAGATATGATACCTCAAGGCTGGTCAGCTGATCCCAACTCTCTGGTTTGGTGGACTCGCCCCCAGACTTTCTGTGTGCCTGAATGCAGGTGTTATTGCGTACATGAGTGATTACGGACGATGGTAAGTGCAGACCGTCATCTCGTTGCTTCTTCCCCGAAATTATCAAGCCTCCAGTTCTCAGCAAACACTCTCACGTGGTGGAAAAAACGCCAGCGCAAAGTTTAATCGTGAAGGCAAACCGTTTGCACGATGTGGGCGGTGGATACAGAACACTCAACGTAGCTCGCAGCTCCAACTCTAGCGCAGAAGCAGCTTCATCGGCCGGACAGGCACTCGGCGTTTAGCGTCGAGGAGTCCCCGCTTGCCTTGGATTGTGGTGGGTGGCTGTGTGTCGCAGAAACAAATCATGGTTGCGCGCGCGCCCCCCCTTTCTGATTGATTGACGTCGCCCTTGCTGCGACTTTTTATGCGCGATATGTCTATTCTGTCCTGTCTTTTCGATATCTGCCATGAAAGCTTCTTTTACGACGCGGAAAAGACCAGAGCTAGGCCGACTGGGTCGCTGATGACACGAGAGGATCGACATTTTATCGAATACGTCATCAAAGCGTGAGGGCTCCGCGAGACGGCCAAATAGAACAAACACCCCTGGACCGGCCGGCACGACCGGGCGGACTCGGGCCAGGGGCTCAGGCATGCGCCGTCGTGCTCTTGCACTGCGTCGAGTCGCAATACCCTGGCACTGCAGAGAGGCTACACCCCTAGGGTCGCCAGTCTAGCAGGGGTTAAGAATTGGATCATCGCACCATGGCCAAATTGTCGAGTCACTGACCAAGGACGGGAAATCCGCCCAACAGCGAGTCTTCGATCGATCGTGGCCAGGGGCTCTGCTTTTAAGGGTGGACCTGGCCAGGGACGGGAAGGGGGACCGGATGGGACCTTCATGACTTGGCACCAAAGCCAAGTTTACGAGTTGCGGGATCCATCTCACGTCCAGACACCCTTTTTTTCAGACGTTTTCGTCGCGGCGCCATTTCTCTTCTTCTCCCTTTTCTGTGGACGCTTTGTTCACGTCGCCAGACGAAATACGTCACTGCGGTCGGCGTTCTGGAAACCTTGTGCAACCATCGTAACTAAACAAACTCGCGTCGCGTTGCGAGGGCAATGTTCTACTAAAGTTCATCGATACTAAAAGCGTCTGCGAAATCTGGCTGCATACCATACTCGAGCTTGTCAGAGACATGAGATTGACTGCCAGCTAGCACGGAAAGCTAATCAAGGCACCATCGCCTATGGGAATTCCCGTTCCTTGCTGTTGATCAATGGGGGCACACGCTATACGCTGGCGTACGAGATGATCAGGCTTTTTGCGCAGCGCGTCCTCGTTGTCCAAGTACCTTGCATTAATTATCACTGCATTTATTATGCAGGCCGCGTGGGATGTCTGTCCCCGCCGCAATATGTCAGTTATTATGCTTGCATACTGCTCGCGCAACTCATCTTTGCAATTTCTCACCAGAAAGGCTTTGGAAATAAGTGAGTGACCAGGATCACGTCCGAACCCTCTTGCAGAGAGCTCCGAGACAAAGGTTGCCGCCGCACAGACGTTGAAGCGCGTGAAAAGTACCCCAGATGGCAATCGAGTGCCAGCAGCAGAAGAGCGAATAGTGTACCGGATCCGGGCGACGAGTTGATGTCAAATTTTATGACCTCTTTGCCTGGGCAAATGCCCATTTTCCCAGCGACGACCAGCACTATGCATGAGTCATCATAACACACATGTGAATGCATCTTGTTTTCTTGACGCTGGCTTCTGGCGCACGTTTCCTGTCCGGTCCTGTCATCTCGTTGCTGACTAGGCTAGCACTGGCTTCTGTCTTGGCCGACCTTCAGCTTGCTTGGACAACGGAACGGGCCTCTGAGACAAATCCCCTCCTCATTCGACAGCAACGCTGCCAGCTGCGGAGACTGGAATTGAGCATCGGCCTTTCTGCTCTCTACCGTGCTTGTTTTGCTGCCCCGCGCAAAAGCCTAGTCTAGTCTCGACCGCTGAAATGTTGCGCGCAGAGGCTTTCTGACATGGCGCCTCGTGCCGGAATTGGCCTCATGGAATCCTGGTTCGGGTTCAGGGATGCTGGCGATCGTTGTCCATCCACGTTTACATGTTATTAGGCGTCCCACCACAGACAGACAGCTCGTGGCGGTTGACGATTGCTAATAAGCTCCCACGACAAAAACTCCCGAGGTGTGCGTGCCCCTCGGCAACAAACACCAACAGACCCTCGGGCTTTAACCCTCGCTCTCAGAGCGCCAGGCCAAGTCGTAGATATTGCCATTTTTAGTTGTACTTGTCCTGGGCTTTGGTTGCCGTTGCCAGGTGTCACAGCGGGTGGTGTGTGTGCGTGCTTCCGAGGGTACCGGTAGTTAGCCTGGTTTCCTTCCATCCACTCTCTTGCACCACTGCTGATTTTTTTTCCCACGTCGTTCTGCTCCCTTCCATTGCACGTTGTCCTTTGATTTTCGAGTCTCGGTTTGGTTGGGCGTACCTGACGCTATCGCGAGCTCAGGGTCGCAGTCCATTTGAGTGGTACATTCTGAGCTCCTCGCGTTGTCTTTGGTGATCCGGGACGATGGGAGGTACTGAGCAGTTCTAATCTTACACAACTATATCGCATTGGGAACCAAGCATGCACCTCTCCATGTCCCCTCAAGCCACGGCGGCCGGCAATGGGGTGCTACGCCGCCTGAATTACATGTAATGTCAGCACATCCCAGCATGTTGCCAGCTCTCTGCGTGCCACTGCACTGGAGTGTGACGGCCCAGTGAAAAAAAACATCGTCCACGTAGCCGTTTTGGGCACATGCCTAGAAGCACTGTAGACGGGTCTCCTTGCAATGCTCTCCGCCCGATTGCGATTACCAACCCTCCGTTCCACTGTTCCCAGCACCAGCACCAGCACCAGCAGCGCAGCGCAGAAACGATCGAAAGTCTTGGACGCGTGTGTCCACCCGGTCCCAAAATCCAACACGCCCGACTCGTCTTACCAGACCCCCAGACAATCTCCCTTCCCTCACCTTCAGTCTTCGTTCCACCGCTGTGGTCTTTCGTTTCGGTATTCTGAAGCACCAATTTTGCTCCAAGGCCATCCGCTCGTTTCCCATCGTCCTCGGCCAGCGTCGCTCGCTTTCGTCGTACCGTCCTCACGCAGAAGCAACTGCCTGAGGATCCAGCCGAGACCAGGAATCCGCTCTTGGCTACTCCCACACGCTCGTTGTCCATCGAATCCTCTTGCTCCCATACACAGTCCATCAGCTTCCCTGAAAGCTCAGTCTTTGCTCAGCACGACGTCGTTTCTTTTGCTGCGCATCTCGCCGCTTCTCTCAGATTGGACCTGCGTGGTTTCTGGCGTACGCCTGCTCGGCCAACTGTCATTCGACCACACCTTCCACTGCTGCCGTACCAGCTCTCACAACGCCCAATTGCAGGAGGGGGGCGTTTTGATTATCGTCGCACACACAGCTGGGCCATCGTAAGAGCCTGACGCACCGAACCTCAAACCAGCTATTCCATTTACGGGCTCAGCGACGATGGCACCAAAAACTCCTCGCTTGAGTGTCCTGTCAGGTACGTCTTGTTTCTCCATCGCCGTTCATCAGCCTGCCCTGCCTTGCCTCTCGTCACATAGGCTTTCAAACGCGGCTCTGGCTACTGCTGCACGCGTAGCCAGTGCTCCGTGAATAGCAGCCATACATTGGGCCCTTCGTACACCCCATTCGAATCGAACCATCCACTGGTCGACCGTCCGGACTCCTTCCCTCACCATTCTGCGACATTTGTCGTCGGTGGATGGAGCCCAGTCGACAATCTCGTGATTCGAACACGAAACCGCAGCATCAAGCCGGCACCATGGACGAACTCGAGCTAATGCAGATCTGTTTAGTTGGCGGAAACCCCGTCTCTGCCTTCCTCTCATGGAGGCTACAGGCAACGAACGCCTGCAACGTCACTCTTGTCTGGAAATCAGGCTTCGAACATGTCTCACAATACGGCATATCATTCAAGTGAGTCCATCCCCAGTACGCGCCTGGGATTCCACCAATGCTGACCGAGTCTTTTCAGGTCCCAACAATATGGCAACGAACGTTTCAAAGCAAAATCAGGTGTGTGCAATGTTCTTGGTCCGCGACATAACACCACACGATGAGACTGACAATCTAATTCCAGTTGTCCGGAACCCCGAGGAGGCTTCGATGAACGGCTCCGTCACGTTCGACTACGTCGTCTTGTGCGTCAAAGCACTGCCGGACGTATATGATCTTGCCGCCGTGATCGACTCAGTCGTTACGCCTCAACACACATGCATCCTCGTGAACACTACCCACACCCTGGGTGTCGAAGCTGCGATCGAAGACCGATTTCCAACAAATGTCGTTCTATCACTGGTGTCAGGCGCCGAAGTTGCTCAACTTGGTCCTAGCGAGTTTGAACATAAGGGCTCGTCAGAAATTTGGGTCGGCCCTGCCAACAAGAATGACAAGATCCCTCATTCCATTCAAGAAGACATGGCACAGGCACTGGCCATGACGTTAAGCACTGGTCAAGTCGACTGTAAGGTCTCGCCGAATATTCGACAACAACAATACGAGAGGGTCATCGGGTGAGTCCCTGCTGGTGGAGTCCACCATGTTGGTGTTTACGAGACTGACAGTAGTCGACAGGCCCATCGCCTTCCATCCTATCAGCGTTATCTTCGACACGCCTAACCACGCCACATTGCTCGAGAAAGTCGGTGTCAAGGAAATGATCTCCGATGTTATCGATGAGATGTTGCGTTTGGCAGAAGCCAACGGCTGCAGCTTTCCGGCCGAGTTCAAACAGAGTATCACCAACGAGATGACGAAATCCAATGGCACAGAAAGCATCATGTGGCAAGACTATGCCGCGAGACGTCCGATGGAGGTTGAGACATACCTCGGCTCCCCGATCAAGTTGGCGAAGGAATGCGGGACTGCGGTGCCTCGTATCGAAACGCTCTACGCCATCCTGCATAACATTAACATCACGAACCGAAACCGCCCCAGGGCAGCTGAGCCCGTTCCTAATGGAATGCATGCTCCTGGATCACCGACAGTTCAATCACCTGGCCCGCGCATGTCGCATGGTGGTCCTCCCCGACCCATGAATGGAATGCCACCTCGTGGCCCTCGTCCAAGGAATTCTTCAAATATGAGCCAGGGTGGTCCCATGAGACGTCCGCCTCAGGGTCCAATGGGAGGTCCCATGAATGGCCATGGGCCAGGTGGTTACCCTCGTCCTCCTCCTTCGATGAACGGGGGCTCTCGTGCGCCGTCAAGACGGGGATCATTCGAGGGCAATGATCTTGAAGAGTTTTCTCATCTCGTTCTCTACGACGATATTCCTGAAGGTTCAGAGCCTTCTATTGCCGGCGATGGGCCCGATATACATGTGCGGGAGCGTGATATGCAGATGAGACAGCGGGAAATGGCCCATCGTGAGCAGGACATGCGAATGGGACGTCGTGGACCGCCCGGACCCCCTGGACCACCAGGACCTCCTCAGGGTCGCCGTGGGCCTCATCCCATGAGGAACAGCCAACAGGTCTTCGACGACGATGACGATGACGACGATTACTTTTACCCTGGCCAGGGTGGTGGACAGACGCCTATGATCGACCCCGACAATTTCGACATGATGAGTGTCACATCTAAGAAGAATCGCAAGACTGGTACGGCACCTTCGGCTGCTCAGTTCCGCAGAAACCCAGACATGGACGCCGGGCCTCCCTCCCGTGGAGGTCGGTTCCGCCCCTCTTTCGGACGCAACAGATCAAGTCAGGTGGCTCCAGCTCCGCCCATGACAGAGAACATCCTCGACGATCCCCTCATGAGCTGCTCGTCGAATCGATACGGAACTGTCGACCGAGGCACCATGGGTGCATCATCTCGCGCCAACTCGCTCACTGCCTCCAGACTCGAAGACTACCAATACGGCCAGGCGCCGATGCCACCACCGGGTATGAATGGAGGGTACACTCGGCGTACTAGTCAATCGCCGGGCGGCCAGTACCCTCCATCCATGCGTGGTGGAAGCGGCAGACCATCCCCACCGAACGGTCACGGCCCACCGATGAACGGCCGCCGAGCGTCGCCACCCGATGGCATGAGGCAGCCAGCCCCCCGCCATCCTCCCGGTCAAGGCAACGCTGTAGCCCCAGGGCAGGTCGAACAGCACGTTGGGGTGAGCTCTCTTCACCCACCCAAGCCCAGGAACGTTCGTAGTCTGACAGGCAGTGCTAGCGCTAGCGCGGCCAGTGGTGAAGCGGAGTCCGAGCCTTCGGCACACAGCAGCCAAAGCAGCCTTCAGAGACCAGCGGGCCCGAACTAGCCTCTCGAATCGACAAGGAGCCTTGCCCGACTTGGGGAAGCACTAAGGCCGCTTGTATTGGTCCTGGACACCAGATTCAGGTATCTTGGCCGCCACGATCGGGCTCGGCAGCTCGGATGTTGGAAAGGCATTTCAAAGGGCTCCAGCCTTTGACTTCTTCCTACTCGTGATACGACTTTTATTTAGAGCCATGAGTCTCGAGATATGGAGGTTTGGCGCTACCACATCCGTGGAATGGCGAATCTGGGCAGACTGGGCGGAGCCTCGTATATACTTTGTGAGACCGGCCAGAGGCTGACGGTCATTTTGGAGTAATTCGCATTGGGAAACGGACCACCACATCACTTGGAACATCTCTTAATACATCGTTTCAGCAGGCGCAAGCTGAGTTATTCGACTTGGCTGCTGTTGCATGGTCACACCATGACTGTATGCCTATTTTGTGGGGGCTGCATTGCTGGTTGACGCCGTCACGACACAAATCCGCTTCCCTTTGTTCGGCGCTTGTAAACATCACACACATTAGACATGGGGGGCTCTTTGCATGCCCGGTATATTCTCACTTATTAGTGGTTTTCTTGGTTGGCGATTGTTTTGGACGTATTGAGGATCCCGTATTGGAGAAAGGCGCAGATCTCATGACAATGGCAGTCCGCGGGGAAGGACTTGTTAGACTTCAGGGAAGACAGAGGCATAGTCGGGTTCGTTGTATCACAAATAGAATGATACTGGCATATTAAGAAGTTAAGATGAGAGTGCTCGCTGGGAATGTGCCCATTTGTATTTGTGTATCAGCAGCGATACTTGTTTAAAATAATCTCGATTACAGCGTTCGCAAACATGACCGCCAAAACAAGTGATGCCATAGTCTAGGTAAGTTGATGGTTGGCGATGAATTTTGGCGTAGTCTGACCACGGGCCTACGCCGATTCTAAGAGGGTTGCCGGCTCCACTGTCAACAACATCCAAAGCGCGTGTGACAAGACTCGAATCACGAACAACGCCCGATCATCAATCTGACTCTTCCCGTTTCGTTTACTCGTTTTCGCCAGCCAGGCCATACGAACCAAGGAATCTCGAAAACTTTCTCTCTACCCTAGCCTAGTGTCAACGGCAGAAAAGATGGCATCTCGTCCCACAGGCGCCATGCAGCGGCAGAGCATGCAGACAAGCGGCAGCGCGGTGAAAGCTAGACAGGTGGTGAGTTTGCTTTTCATGCCTTTTTACCAATCGGTGTCTCTTGATTGCTTTGCGTCCAAGCGCAAGAGGAGGAGGAGAGGGAGGAAATTTAGGCAAAACTTGGACAGAGATAATCAAGCTTCTGTTTATTTTTTTCACTTTTGATTCTGAAGGCTGACAGCAAACGTTCCATTTGGGTGAAACAGGCACAACTTCAGGCTCAATTGGCAGAACTGTCGTCGAACCTCTCGGACACGGAGAACCTGCTGCGGATGACGAGTGTGCAGGCGGAGGCTATGCGGGGGTTGGGAAGCTGGCATGGCGGATTGTGAGTGTCTTCCTTTTTGTCTTTGTTCCTTTTCCCCATTTTCCCGCTTCTTGACTGGGAGAGAGACCGGCTGACTCATTTTATGATAGATTCATGGCTGCCAGTAAAGTGCTCGGGGAGGAGAGTGTGAAGGAGGGTGGGAGGTAACGTGATAGGGAGTCTGGCGAGATGCAGTGTCTTCAAGAGTCGGGCTTATGGTCTTATGATAACGCGTTCTTTTTTATTTCTCTATTTGGGTTCCAAGATGGATACCGTTGGCAGAAAAGTGAACTCTCGAATGAGCCGAGTCCAGATGCTGGTTCGCCTCGGTCTGCTCTATGGGTATGCTGCGCAAATCCCGATAATCATCTACCCTCCTGGGTGTGTATCAGTGTATGCGTGAAAACAGCAAGCTTCACGATCTGTGCAGGGGACTGTTGGTATCTCTGGCTCGGTAGATCCAAGCGTCCTCATGATATCGGCTTGGCGAAGGATCCGTCTTTCAAGGAAAGCTTCATATGCCTGGATCTTATCCATAAGCAACCCGTGATGGTCCCAGTTGCGCTGCTGGAGCCGTGCTGTGTGAATCATGTCTCGTTCATCACGGGTCCCGGGAGAGTTCTAGCTTGCAGTAAATGTAACTGGACTGAGTGGACTTGCGCCTCGACGTGAACCCCTTTCCTGCCCTGCTCAAATGTCCTTCTGTGATCTTTCTGCAAAATCTCGGACATGGCTTTCAGGTGACAGCATCAACGCTCATCTCAGTATCTTGGGCTGACGCGGTCTCCTGCTCGGACTCAGCCACCGAGCGGTATGGCCTCCTCAGCTGTCTCGAGGCGTTAAGGCGAAACCTCTTCTTTCGACCACAGGTGTTGCAAGATATGACCAACATATCAGCCCACGGTTTCTTGCCGCCTTTGCTGAGGTTCTCGATTGTCGATGCGCAAGTCTGTCCCTCGATCTGGAGAGTGCTGCAAAACTTGCATATCGTGCGCTTTAGCCCAGGACTCTGGCGGATCAGCAGTTTCTGAGTGACTGCTCTCATATCGGTGACCATTTGCCGCGAAAGGTTCTGCGTAGCTTTCTCTCCCTGCTGAGCTGCGACAGCCGCACTGTGCTGGTTTTCATGGTGATTTGAGGGCGTCTTTGCGGACGAGTCGACATGCTGTGATGCCAGGTATCGAGCGGCTTGGTATAAATAAGATGCTCGGCTGTAGATGTGCCGGTTCTGGACGGACGGTTGTCCCTTCTGCTTCGCCATGTCCTGTGGTCGCCGAAATTCAAAATCAAGAAAAAGAATGATCTGCTCAAACGCACCTGATGGTCGTTTCTGATGGCACAGTCTCTTCGATGTATGCACTGTGAGCTTGCACACGTGACGTGAGCTGGGCTTAGGCGAGCCGTGGTTCTCCCGGCCCGCGCAACGTTCTCCCTCGTCAGCTTCAGAGGAACATCCAACCCCCCCAAACCAACCCTCTCGATTGTCGAACCGTCAGGCAACCGGCGTCGCTTCATCACCACTTTGCACGTATTCTGCTTCACCGCAGGTCACCATCTTTCTTTTCGCAACCTTCTCGTCAGTGTTTCGAGGTTTCCATTTCGGTCTGCCGCGCGTCTGCCTACCAACGCGCCATTTCGCCACCGCGCACTTGATCACTCAACCCAACACCAGCCGGGACCCGTCCAAACACCGCCATCATGTCTCACGAGGAAGATCTCATTGACTACTCTGACGACGAGGTCACCACCACCGAGGCCGCCGCCGCCAATGGCAAGAAGGGCGAGCTCGCCGCCGGCACCAACGTCGACAAGAAGGGCAGCTATGTCGGCATTCACTCCACCGGTTTCCGCGACTTCATGCTGAGACCCGAGCTTATCCGCGCCATCGGTGACTGCGGTTTCGAGCATCCTTCGGAGGGTCAGTCATGAAATTCTAATACCCCAAGTACCACCCATCCTCTTTTCAAAGCGTCCGTCCATCTCGCAAACAATCAAAGAATCTGGCTCGGTCGCTTCACCGCCGCGCGGAGGTCTCGACAAGATCGCAACATTGCTGGGGTTGAAAGGAGTTTAGCCACTCAGCTGCGCTGTGTTGAGCACAGTGGCACAACTGGTACCATCGCGGTAGCTTGACAGCGGAGCGCCGACGCGTTTGCACTGTGATGCTGTCATGAAACACGCACATCACGGACGGTGTCCCACGGTTGTGAGGCTACCGCCGTGTCGGCACGAGTACGACTATGCATCTGCATGCCGACCTGCATATGAGCAAACGATTGTCAACGAGGCGATGCCGCATGCTCGGCTCACTCTATGTTCATCCCGACCAGAATTCTCCCAGCTTGCGACGATGGGCGGACCTTTGCTACACCTTCTTTGCGCTCGTTCAATACCCTTGGAGAAATCTATCTAACATCGCATCGAACGACAGTCCAGCAAACCTGCATTCCCCAAGCCCTCCTTGGTGGTGATATCATCTGCCAGGCCAAGTCCGGTTTGGGTAAGACTGCTGTCTTTGTGCTTGCAACCCTCCAGCAAGTCGAGCCTGTTAACGGCGAGGTGTCCGTTGTCGTCATGTGCCACACTCGTGAGCTGGCCTACCAGATTCGTGATGAGTACAACCGCTTCAGCAAGTACCTGCCCGACATCAAGACCGGCGTCTTCTACGGTGGAACCCCCATCAAGCAAGACCAGGAGATCCTCAAAAACAAGGACACCTGCCCCCACATCATTGTCGGTACCCCCGGTCGCCTGAAGGCTCTCGTCCGCGACAAGGACCTTCGTCTCGGCAGCGTTCGCATCTTTGTTCTCGATGAGTGTGACAAGATGCTTGACCAGCCTGGTAAGCCAGACCGCCCTAAGAGAACGAGAATGTTTGACTGACGTAGACACAGACATGCGCACTGACGTCCAGGACGTTTTCCGCGCGACTCCCCAGCAGAAGCAGGTTATGATGTTCTCGGCCACTCTGTCTGAGGAGGTCAAGCCCATCTGCCGCAAGTTCATGCAGAACCCGACCGAGCACTACGTCGACGAGGACACCAAGCTCACTCTGCACGGTCTTCAACAGTACTACCTCAAGCTTGATGAGAAGGAGAAGAACCGCAAGCTCAACGAGCTTCTCGATGAGCTGCAGTTCAACCAGGTCATCATCTTCGTCAAGAGCACTGTCCGTGCGACCGAGCTCGACAAGCTCTTGAGGGAGTGCAACTTCCCTTCCATTGCTGTGCACTCTGGTGTCAGCCAGGAGGAGCGGTAAGCAACATCCACAGTAGTTTGATCCGCGACACTTGCTGACAGGACTCAACAGTATCAAACGCTACAAGGAGTTCAAGGAGTTCAAGAAGAGAATCTGTGTGGCTACCGATGTTTTCGGTCGTGGTATTGATATCGAGCGTATCAACTTGGCTATCAACTACGATCTGTCTGCGGACGCCAGCTCTTACCTCCACCGTGTCGGTCGTGCCGGTCGTTTCGGAACCAAGGGTCTCGCCATCTCCTTCGTGAGCAGCGACCAGGACCAGGAGGTTCTCAAGGAGATTGAGAAGCGATTCGAGGTTGCCCTTCCGTAAGTTCATCCTTTCTACTGTCGTGATGGCACCAAGACCTCAAACTGATTCGACGTATAGTGAATTCCCCAAGGAGGGTGTTGACGCCAGCACCTACATGGCTTCCTAAACCTGACGGTGTTCGTATCAAAGGATGTATTTGAGATTCTGGACTTATGATATGGAGCTTTCTGATCTTGCTACCTGGCGTCGAGGATAGGATGCTGACCAAAAAAAATTGATTCTTTTCGGCCTGAGTGAAGAAAATTTTTGCGTGTTTGTGAGCCACGTGGTGTCTGATTCTACAGCATATTGATTCAGGTATTTTAGGTTTTTGATAAGGGTCATTCAAAATCTTCTCGTTTGCCCACGTTGATCCCACATTATTACGCGTCTGCGTCTATATGTTCACTCGCTCTGAACAGGCACGTTCGTCATTCGCGTTGCCAATTGGACACTCGGTGAGATCCTCATGGGGCAACCAACACAACTTCTATCGGACCCGTGGCGTCATGGTGTTTTGTTTGCTCGACTTTTCCGTCTTGAGCGTAGCCTAGATCTGCAGAGTCGCATCCTTTGAGAAATTAATCGAGCTAGTTCGGAACCAGCCACTCAGCCGCCAAAACGTCCCTCCCCAAAATGGCTTACTACCGCGTGCCGGTTTGCCGAACTCGTCGGCGTCACCTAGCATGAGGCGAGAGGCAAGGATCAACCCCAATTTGCCTTTTGGAAGCTGGCGTTTGGCCTTCTTTTGGCGGGTGGGGATGTAACTGGAGAAGAGAACCTTTGTCTTTTGCCAGAGACTGGAGTACAAGGAGCTTCTGACCCCTCGTGCCTCCGCGACAGGCCGGGGATTGGATAGGTCGAGAGGTTGTTCAGCGGGGGGAGCCGAGGAAGCGAGATGTATAATACGAGACAGGTAGAGATGCCCTTCCCCGGTGACTTGCAGATCAAGTTCATCCCGTCTTGTGCTACTACTACATCCTCTGTGAGAGTGTCAAGGATTTGCTGGGTGCTTTCGAGTCTTTGGTTCGGCCGTCTCACTCCCTGCGCTGTCTTTCTGACGGACAACTACGGGAATTGCCGTGAATAAGAGGTTTCTCCTTGTTTTCACAGGTCTAGAAGCCTTCTGGATTCAAAATGCCCGAGTTTGTCAGCCCGTTCAAGCGGATCAGTCCCGACACCTCCCACGAGGTGACGACTGGCGATGCGCATACCGAGGCCGTCGCGGCGAAGCCGCACAAGCCATTTCTGAAGGCTGCTCTTCCGGTCTTTGCATGCGGTGCTGGTCTTTTCTCAGACGGATACATCAATAATGTAAGTTTAGACGCCTGGGTTCTTTCGAGTTTGCCTTCTCCAGCAAAACCAGAGATGAACATGAGACGCTGACACCGTCTTTCTTCCGACGCCCTAGGTCATCGGCTCTGTTACAACGGTCTTTACAAAAAAATACGGCGATTCGTACACAAACTCGACGGCCGCAAAAAATGTCGCGGCTATTGCTTTCGCCGGCACAGTGGTCGGGCAGCTGGTCTTCGGGGTCCTCTCCGACCGCTGGTCGCGAACGCACTCGCTCGTGATCTCGACCATCATCCTCATCGTCTTCACAGCGCTCGCGACAGGCTCCTATTACCACGGCAGCGCGACCGGCATGTTCAACATCCTCACGGCCTGGCGCTTCTTTGTCGGCATTGGCATCGGTGGGGAGTACCCTGCGGGCTCTGTCGGGTGCGCCGAGTCCACGGGGGAGCTCAAGGCCGGGACACGGCACCGCTGGTTCATCCTCTTCACAAACTCGATGATCGACTGGGGCTTTGTGTTTGGCGCGTTCATCCCGTACATCATCGCGGCGGCCTGCAATAATGGTCACTACAGCACGATCTGGCGCACTTCTCTCGGTGTCGGCGTCGTGTTCCCCTTGGTGCTTCTGATCCTTCGGTTCCGCCTCAAAGAGCCCGAGGAGTTCTCCAAGAACTCGATGAAGCGCAAGACGCCATACGTGCTGGTCCTCAAGTATTACTGGTTCCGCCTTCTGGCAGTGAGCATCATCTGGTTCCTCTACGACTTTTCCACTTACGCTTTCGGCATTTACGCCTCGCCCATCCTCGAGGGCATCTACGGCGGCTCAGACGGCGCACCTTTGACGACCATCTTTGGCTGGAACACCGTCATCAACGCCTTCTACCTCCCCGGCACCCTCATCGGCGCCTTTGTCAGCGACTGGCTGGGGCCCAAGTACACCCTCATCCTCGGCGTGCTGATCCAGAGCGTGGTCGGCTTCATCATGGCCGGTGTCTACGACAAGATCTCGCAGCACATTGCGGCCTTCGCCGTCGTCTACGGCATCTTCCTCTCGCTCGGCGAACTCGGTCCCGGCAACAACATCGGCCTGCTCGCGGCCAAGACCTGCGCGACGGGCGTTCGCGGACGGTACTACGGCATCGCTGCTGCGATCGGCAAGATCGGGGCGTTTGTGGGCACGTACGTGTTTCCGTACATTCAGGACGCGGGCGGTGACGACACGACGAAGCGAAATCAGTACCCCTTTTTCGTGGCCGGCAGTTTGTGTATCCTCTCGGCGTTGATCGCCCTGTTTTGCCTTCCGAATGTTGGGCAAGATACGATCGCGACCGAGGATATTCGGTTCCGCGAGTATCTGATGAGTCAAGGATGGGACGTGAACCAACTGGGTTTGGGCGACGACGTTGTAGGGAATGAGGATGGGCGAACAGGGTCTGACTTGGAGAAGAAGTCTAGCTGAGCTGTACTTGACTGGCGGAGATAGTTAAATACGTGTTTGTCTAGATATTCTGATGGTCAGCCCGCACTCAGGTAACCTTTGTAATATGATCATAAGGTGCTAATTGACATGGTCGAGTGAAAACATGAGGTTCACACCCCATCCTGATGTCTACACATATAAATGCAGATGCTTAATTTGAACCGGTAAATTATTCAATCGGCTCATCTCCTCGAGACTGAACTTCTCATGGATCCAATTCTACACTTAGTGACGCTCATAGGACTGACAACACTGCGAAGCTGATAATTATTGCATTGTGAGTGACGGGTAGCTTGACACGTAACCAAGGCAACATGCTGATCTTGACCAACACAGTCATCATCGCAGTATTTCGTCTCCAAGTACAGACCTGCCGCATCCTTCAATCTGTCCTGCAAATCGCCACCGTGAATCCCGAGCTTGATATCGACGCTCAGGATCATTCGTATGCGTTTGGTTGCCTCCTCACCACAAGTGACCAGAAGCGTCTCCGAAGCTTGGACCAACATTACGAGGTCCACCAGGCAAGTCACACGACAGAGCATGTGACTGTAAGACGCGGCGGATCATTATGGTTTCACGGTCGATGATGACAAGGTGCCTGATTCAATAAACGAAATGATTCTGCGTAGCTATGACAAGACGAACACGCGATCGATGCTTCCCGGCCAGCTCGAGGGATTGCCTGGCCTCGCGTCACCCTCCATGGAAAGTTGAAGAATCCTTCCACGAGCATCAGTCATTGGGGCGCGTTGTGACTATGAACAACGCGCTGGTTCTTTGGACATGTTATTCAGGAGATGAACACCGGCCGAAGGATGATCAGCACAGGCGTGATCTGTGCACATTGAGTCACCAGTGAAGACGAATCTTGGCCCTTAATGCGGTCTGGTTCTCAGCTCAACTGACGAACGACGAAAATAAAGGACCCTCTGGTCATTCACGTTCTGCAAGTATAGCGTATAACGGCAACGCCTGTGGAAAGCACCTGATTTTTTGCAACTGCACTCCGTACATAACGTCATTTTTTATACTTGTGGTTGCCTAAGATGAAACCAACTCGAGGCACGATGTTAGCTGGCTGCATTTTACGTTCACCAAGCCGTCCACTCGCATAACACCACAATCAGGCTATGACTGGACGCGTCGTGTAGCCAGCAGAAAATGAACAGGAGGTGAGCCAGGAAGACCGGAAAATATTGGGCGAAGACGGTGAGGAAGCGAAGAGTCATCCATCTGGCATCACAAGGTTGGCAACACGTAGCGGGCGTCAGCCAATAAGCGTGAATGTAAAGACATCCAAAGACCCACCTGCTGGAGCCAAGTGGATACTCCTGCCAGACGCGTAAAGAGGTAGATGCCCCACGGTGATTGGTCTTTTTGGATATGATTTCCTGCCTGAGGCCGTCGCGCGCATGCAACATACAATCCCTACATCCGTCGTCTCCCCCGTTGGCCCCACCCGGGACACCTGTTCTGCGTGCAAAGGGTGGTGAGCGCGAGGCGCCAGCCATTCAGCGTCGTGCTGATGATAGAGGCACTCATCCCTCAAAACCGCCCAAGGCCCAAACTCGTCGTCGCTGCCTCTCCCCCCTTCCCCCTCGCCCATCGAACATATCGACGCAAGAAACCGACACGATGAATTCCTCTGGTATCGTCCTCAACTAAGGTACAGTAGCGACTCCCTCCCCGGACGTCTGCTCTGGACCTCGCACTTCATCATTCGCACGCCATCCTCTCTGGTCAACGCATTTCTGGACTCCTCTCTCGTCACGGGTCAAGACACCGACACCGCGACACCGCCATCCACCAACCCCGGGCAGCAGCATCGCCTTTCCTCCCAGCTCCCGCAAGTGGCATTTGCTTGCACCTTGCGCGACCGGTTAGGCGACTCTCCCGACCACGTGACTTTGAGTTACTGTCCTGAGCCTCGCTCGTATCTCAGATTGCTCAGCGCCGCATCTCGTTGCCATTTATTTTTGGTCGACTTTCCGTCATTTTAACTGCATCGCATTACTGTTTATCTATTTCGAATCATCGACTCATCCCACCACCACCACCACCAACTGTATTCCTGGCCGACTCTTGTTTCCGGTCCCCGTTGGCGATCTCGACCCAGCCGGCCTTTCCACGCCCACTCTGTCGCCACCACAAGGCCCCTCTGCCCCACATCTGACACAGTGAAGCCTGATGACCAGTCATCATCCGTGACTCTTTAGGCCTCCCTCCAGGTACGTGCACACATCCATCAGGCTCCCATACAGCGGCGCCCACGCAGCACAGCCCAGCGAGCACTTGCACAGGCTTTCGCTCTCCCCGAAGCCCAGCCCACCTCCCTTGCGCCCCCTTGTCTTCCCAACAATAGACGCCGTCGAGAGCCTACGCCGAGATCGCACCCTCCTGAATGGAGGGTCTCGAGTGTCGCTTGTCTCCGGGATGAGCCACAAAGACTCGCCTCGTCTTTTGCCCATTTGCCGCTACCTGCCCTCCTTAGCCTGGTCGCCACCCCAGCGAGGCACGGTGTTCACGGCATCTCCCGCAAGGCTGGCCTACCAGTCAGGCAGTGCGAAAAGAGTCACACTCTTGGCCTGGCACCTCACGATCATTCTGCACCATCCCACCTCGCCTCCCTATCTATCACCATCATCCTATTACTATACCCTCCTTACCATGCTTCTCTTCTTTCATCAAAACTGATCCGATGGCTTCCCAGTTCCCCCGTTTCCTCTTGTCGTCCTACGGCTTGGTTTAATCGGTATCTTGTTCATCGTGATTCCGAATAAACCTGGTCAATCCCCGACAACACGCATCGCATCATAATCCGACATCGCCAACTACCCACCCACTCCTTGCATCTCGCAACGACACTTGTACAACTTCAATCTTCTTTTACCGCGAAGCGCACGATTTATTAAACACCTCAACGAATTTCTTCCGTCAAGCCCCATAGGCATCATCTGACAACAATCGACTGGATGGTTCTTCTGTTCTGAAACAGACAACCACCAACATTATATACAACTGACACACATTCAAGCGATGCGCATTGTCAGCTACACGCCTTCCTCAGTCGCCGTCTCAGCCTCGTCGCCTTCCAGACTTGTATCTGTCGAGCTCGTTCTTTGCTCCTTGCAATAGAACTCTGTCTTAACACTTACTTGAAAGTCTTGGAAATTGCACTTTAACCCAGCAAATCAAGCTGTGTTCAAGTGCAGAGCCAAGTGCTTACACTCGCGCAATCGGCATACGTTCTGCGCGGCTCTACCACTCGGCTTACTCGACTAAGCTACGCGGCGACTGGGATTACTCTGTTCGACAGGACGGAAATACTCTCGAGTCCTCTCGATTATATTTCACAAAACTATCAACTGAAAAGATGTACTTGGACTCAAAACCCTGTGGGAATTCCCGCTCCTTCACTTCCGACGGAGAGGTGAAATTCGAATCTCCCATTTCGACCGGTTCGACAACTTCATCTTCTTCCGCGTGGTCAAAGGACGGGGACGCATCGTCTGTTTCTGACAATGAGTCAACTTTGTCTTTCGACACCGACTCCTGCGGATCTGTCTGCCATTCTCTGACCAAGCCTGCGGCTCTTACGACGCATTCCGCTGTTGCTCCGGAACAACGCAGGAATCCTCGACGGACGGCTGCTGGCGCGCGAGGCGGCCAGTCGCAACAGCCGCCCAAGCTGTGCCGACAATCGGAGCGCAAAGCCAACTTCGTGGATAGTTTAGTTGGTAAGTTCTACCCCAGCGCATCATTCCCACAAACCCCAAACCCCCGATTTACCTTTTTGTGCCATTTGCCCATATCATGCACAATGACACCATTTCCCGAGTTGTCGGAGAGTGTCTTTTGCTTCGCCACCATCCCTCTTCATGACACAAACAGTCCTACACCTTCATATATTGAGACACCTTCATATTTGGATATCCCATTTTGCCATCACGCTTCTGACATGCAATGCACAGAGACTGCCACCCACCTGGTGCAAGCTATCTGGCCCCTGTCATCTGTCGTCAGCCCTCAAGACAGAAGAGACCATTCTGTCCTCCCCTTGGCCACCTTCATCCAGGAGACCCTTCGTCGCTCTCGCACAAGCTATTCGACGCTGCAGGTTGCGCTTTACTACCTCATTCTTGTAAAGTCAAGTGTACCGTCAACCGACTTTACTATGGAGCAGCAGTCTGTTACTCTTGAGCAGTTTGCGCTGCAAGATGGGCGACGCATGTTCCTCGCTGCTCTGATTCTTGCGTCCAAGTATCTCCAGGATCGCAACTACTCGGCAAAAGCGTGGAGCAAGATCTCGGGCCTCAACACTCTGGAGATCAACCGAAACGAGATTGCATTTCTCAAGGCGGTCGACTGGAAGATCCATATTGCCGATGACGTATTCAGAAGATGGACTGACATCATGCGCAAATACGCACCTACTCACTCCAGTCTGTCGCATGGCGGTATTTCTGGCATCGATGCCAAGGAGCTGCATGCTTGGAACCTTCTTATTCAACGCCTGAAACCCGATCTCTCTAATGTTGAGCCGGAACGCGCATACCCTTCACCTGTATCTTCACCTGAGCGAGAGATGACCGATGCGCTTTCGGGTGCCGTCTCGCCCAATCCTTGTGATCTGACAAATATTCTTAACCTTCACGACGATAGCTGTTTGACGACGCCGACACAGACTTCGTATCAGGCGCCGAAGCTCGACAGACCTGCGATGGCTTCTGCCATGTCGGCGGCTACAGTGGAGGCGAATCACCGCTATAACGATTGTGGATTGAGTATGAGATCGGGACTGATTCCTCCTCCCCGACGCCCCGCTCTCCGACGCTCTTCGCTTGCAACATCCGTCTCGTATGCTTCCTCACCCGAGTCTATGGTGTCCGATACATCTCGGACTTCTTACAGCTCCTCCATCTCCTCAGCCTCAACGAATGGCGCGGTAGCAACCACACTGTATGCCGCACGCGCCGCCGTCTCGTCTTGTGACCAGACACGCCTCGTCGAGCCGAGGGTTTGGGATGACAGCATTGAGACCGGGTCCTGGATCGCAGGCAAACTGGAAAGCGTTGACACGTTATGCGATCAGAACGCTGCGCTCGGTGCTGCCGAAACTTTGCAGAGTCTCTGGATGCAGTGCAAAGGGCTCAAACGCACCCATCACGCACGCAGCCCCCAAGACCATGTGCAGAGAGAAGTAGGCGACATGCTTTCACTTAGAAGCGATGCCGGATGGCCTGCTACCATGGTTGCAAACGAGTCTCTCAACGATCGCAAACGTCACTGCCGCTCTGCTGCAGCGGACAGTGCGCTACTCGGTCGCGAGAATTCGCTCTGGATTCACGAACAGGTGTAGGCCCTCTCATGGCTGCATCTCACATATCCATTTCATTTGTATATCCATTTGATGTACCGAGTATTGGCAACGGTTTCCAGTTGTCAGTATCTATTTCGGAGATCTTGTGGAAATATCAGCATGGTAGCCGGTGCATTGCATTGCAAGGCGTCTCAGGTTTACTTGTTTCACAAAAGCAAGCGTGCTCTTTGTAACCTGCGAATGGGACACAGCGTCATCTAGCAGACAAAACCCATTACTGCTCCCCGAAACCACTCAGTGGCGAGAGGACAAATCTTTTCTATCGACCATACTTGCCCTTGCTGAGCGGCAAGCACGGGACAGTGCCCCTATTACGTCTCATGAAGTAGCTGTGTCACGAGTATAATAAGTCTTACGTGCTTGACAAGATAATAAAATCCTATTCTAGCCATTCTGCTCTACCTCGTCAAGTGAATCGTCATTGGTACAGTGCTGTTGACCAGAATCATCTTCATCACCATGCGTCACATCGTTATGGAAGTAAAGGCATACTCGACGATAGCTCCTGTCGTTTTTCAGATAAGATGTCCTTACCTTTGAGTCATGTCTTGATGACAGCACCCAGTCTCTGTCACGCGTCTAAAGGTTTGTTGCAGTTCGCGCAGCGCTGTTTGCAAAATTGTGCGAGTGGTGGCTCAGCCGTGAACCTAGGCTCAACCCTCACGCACCATGAGAGAAATCCCGTGATATTCTTTTGAGTTTGCTGATCTATACCGACATATGAGTCACCTCTGCTAGAATTACTTTATTGCTTCTGCGTCGCCTTAGGCGGACGATACACCCTGATCTAACCTAACCATAAGTCCCCCGTATGTATGGGGAGACGCTTCCGAATCACCGGCGCCTGTTTTATGGCACCGGCTTGGAGGATGCTTTCTGGGGACGGAAAAAAACTGGAGAAATTGAGGAGAACTTGGCAAAGAGTAAATGACAACAGCGCAACCTAAAAAAAGACCTACGAGGAAGTCCAGGAAATTGCAAGAAAAAAAAAACATACAACAGCCGGTATTCGCTGGTCGTCAGCGACTCAACTGTAAATCAAGCCCTTAGCAGCTTGACCATGGAGGAGTGGACGGAGAGTCCCACGTACTCAAGCCCTCGGGGTTCTCTTTGGCTGCAACTACTTCTAAAATAGGGGGCATGGGGCGTGGGGCCAGTTTGTGGAGCACGAGGCCTAGCTATGTTATATTGCTGGAAGATCACGCCCTAGTATAATTCTGACCATCACAGAGTCTGAACGAGGAGTAGACGAATGAATGTGTGATAATGTAGATAATAAGAAAAGAGCCTTGTTGAAAGGGCCATGGTTGAGCAAATCCTGCTTGATACTTCAATACGTATCGCACCTTTCTTCCGTTCAACTCTTATTCCTCAGCTCAGCACACCTAAACTAGTAGTTAGCAGCCGCCTCAACCGCAGTAGATTAACAGCTTTACTCTACCTTATAAGAATAAATGCAGCTACAAAGCCTGTTTGCGTCTGTCTTTCGCATGAATACGGACAGCTAAGTCCTACATGACAGACGTAAGGGGGGACAGGCAGTGGTTCGGTAGTGCATGTATTGTATGATCCGCAGTCGCAGGTCAGGCGTTGTATGGTTCTGGTTTTGCGACAGTCGGTCCCATATGAGCAATGTTGTTTCTTGCTGTTGCAGTACTATCCTTGCTGTCGGCTTTGAAGTCGTTCTTGTTTGGATTGTTCCTCTGCCCAAGCCACATAGTCCGCAGCAACTTGGTTCAGAAGCTCCTCCAGCTTAACAACTTCCTCTTCCGGGGTGAATGGCTTTGCCTTGTCGCGGTACTCAGCATCCATCTCTTCAAGAGTCTCGTTTGAGACCCTGTAAGGGCCGGTTTCTTCCACAATCTTGTGAACATAGTCTGAGTTATAGCGGGCAGTGATTCCACGACCAGCCGAGACAAGATACATATTGTACGGCTCATCAGCAGGAACAATTTTTTTTCCGTATAGCTCGCTGATAATAAGCTCTGCAGCAGTGTCGACTGCAATAAGCTTTTCAAACTTTATGCCGGTCATTGCTGACATAGTAATTCCACGGTAGGCAGCGCGTTCTTCGGCAGAGAGCTTACGCCGCATTGCAGCCCTCACCTCTTGAACTGCATTAGAAGTGAGAGAAGTTGGCAAAGACATGATTGTGCGCGGAACTGAGAAAGCAGTCGCAACTTGGACTGTACAGTGAAGAATGATCGGAAAAATACATCTTAGATACTTGAGGCGGGCACAGCGTATCTAAACAGTAGCTTTTGATTCTTTACAACAACGCGACAAGTCCTCCTTTATATAGCTCTTCAACAGAAAATTTGAACCAACACTTCAAAAATACCTGCCCAACGAGGTAAGAAGTTCCGAGAGCAGACGAGACATTACGCTTGGCAATTGCGTGCCAAAGTGAGCTGTAGATGCTCGCGATTCGGAAATGAGCGAACCACGCGCATACGGTACCACTCAAGTCAGCTTGCATATATTGAAGATCAAAAGAATCCGCGTAAAGATGCTTCCAGCCACGCCCTCTCCCGCCCCCGAGTGGTGTCGTTGGCTTGAGGCCGACATCGTCCCACAGGGGAGTCGCTCTCTCTTTCACTATCATACTTGCGCAGCGCATCCGTCAAGACCCTACGTGGTCGGCGTATTGCGACCCAGTAATGCAACGCATTCAAGTCACATCTACACTCATAATACGCAACGCACAGTTGGCTGACTACAAAGTTCCCTTACCAAATACCGAGGTGAACAGCATGGGTAATCTAGGGGCGGGCGTATGATCTCTCTCTAGATCTGCAGCGTATCCCATGAAGCTCGTCAACGCAAGCTGACATATCTGAGATGTGCGTTTGCAGCAGGCTAGCAGAATTATGAATGCAGTTGGCAGACACACATAATAGGATAAAGGAACTTTGGGTATTGCATGCATGAAGCGTTGGCCTCTGAAGAGATAAGGGATGGACAGGGCCAAAAACGTATGGTTCTGTAAGAACAATATATCACTAAAGCAAGGTAGGCGCATACAAAAGATCCTCACGACCAACAGACCACAGGCCGAGCCGAGCCGCTTTATCCGGGAGCCACAAATTTGGACTGTTTCATCAGGCCATCATGTAAGTAAATTACTTGAGTTGTTTAGATAGGCGCAGTGGTCATGAGCCTTAACAGTTCTGGGGTTCGGCTTGAGTCTTATGCTGTCTCTTCAGCTTCTCTCTGTCAGCATCAGACCGTGACCGTGAAGCCCCAGCCAATTCACCAGCCACGTAAGCCCAAATCAGCCCACGACTGGTTTGCCGTAAGGTGCCACGGACTTGAGGCGTGACGCGTTCGCTCAGGAAATAACCAAGTGCCGGGTTTCCAGTCGTAGGGGCGAGGCGCTTCGCTCTCCCTCCTTGGCCGTGAATTGCTTTGGCACCCGTCCGAGCGGGGGAACTATTTATAACCCCGCGAACTCCATTGCGGCGCTTGGTGATTGTTGTCTTTCTACCAACTCCCTACCATCCTACAAGTACAATGAAGCCAGAAAACGGACTCGCGCTTAGCGTCAACGATATCAGAAAATCGATGCGCCGCAAGCTCTCTGCCGAAGAACGCGCTGCCTACCGTGGAATCACTATGTCAGCAATGACTGGCACAATGTTTGACCAACTCATTGCAGTTACTACTACTGAAGAGCTGATTATTAGCGAATTATATGGAAAACAGTTTGTTCCATTTGATAAGCCACAAAATATGTATCTTGTTTCAATGGGTCGCGGTATTACTGCTCAGTACAATCCGGATTATGTTAAAGCCTGTGGCCCTACTTGTGTATCAAAGAAGACTCTAAAGGATATGGATATGGAATACCGCAATATGGAGAAGCCATCCTCAAATGAGGATATTCAGTTGGAGGAGTTTCTGAACGAAGTTGCTGCAGATTATCTAGTGTGGGCAGAGAAGCAGTTTGGAGGATTTGGAGGACGGCATCGTTGTTCAAAGGTGGAATAGATTTCGCTACTGCTGAGAACGTTCTGATTAGCAATCTGCGTATTGTCTCGCTCTTTCGCTTTTTTTTGGTGCGATCTGAACGTAGAGCTGGGCTCTAGGTACTGTTTCTTGACGAGAAGTGCCTCCTATGCTTAGCCAATCTTGATCCCACCGCCGCTGGCGCTGATGACAGAACCCGTGATCCACCTCGCATCGTGGCCGCACAGCAGTCCGACGACATCAGCCACGTCTTCGGGCTGCCCGAAGCGTGGGATGCTCTGCATCGGGAAGAACTCGTCCTGAAAGCGTTTCACGGCCTCGGGTCCGCAGTTTACGACGGCCTCGGTCTCAGTGAGGCCCACCGTGACGGCGTTGGCCGTAGTGCCGGCCATAAAGGCATACCTCTCGTCTTTGCCCCCAAAGGCCTGCGCCCATGTGCGGCACAGAGACTCGCCCGCTGACTTGCCGGCCGCGTACATGAGCTGATCGCTCCAAGGCTGGCGAGAACGGATGGATGAGATGTAGATGATGCGGCTGTCGGGCTGGAAGAGGCGCCGGCGGATGAATTCCTCCACGATCATGACGGGCGTCTGGATATTGCCTAGGAGGCTGTGCTGGACCTCGTCCACGCTCATGGCGCCCATGACGCCCGGCATCGGGTCGCAGGCCGAGTTGATGAAAATGTCCACCCTGCCTTGGAATGACGCCTGAACCTCGTCGGCGATGATGCGTGCGCAGTCGTGCGAGAAAATGTCAGCCACGAGGCCCTTGATCTGGAGGCTTTCCGGGCGCTCGCACGAGGAAGCTGCAAAGATGCTTGTGGTAATCTCATCATCCAGACCGGTGGAGAGCGCCTCGACGCTTGCATCGCTGGAGCAGGTCCCGAGGATGGAGCAGCCGCGGGAGGCGAGGTGGTGGGCGATGGCGCGCCCGATGCCGCGTGAGGCGCCGCTGATGACGGCGACTTTGTGCAGAAGATCCAGCTCGCGGACGGGGGGCATCTTTGCCTCTGTGTCTCTGGAGAGTCTGATTGAGTTTCAGAAAACGTTCATTCGCTTTTAGGTTATACGGACGTCTTGGCGTTCTGCAGTCTAGCGACGGCGTGACTCATTGATTAGTTCGACGTGTTATTTACTCTGGGCTGAGGTGCGCTCCGTCCTCTCATGCTAATACCTATGCACATACTGTCTTGCCATATATTCTGTTCAGTTTGGAGGCTTTGCTACTCATGGCCAGAGTATAAATTGTGAGACAATATTTACCTGACGGAGTTTCTTCAAATGCTCCAGTGCGACAAATTGAGACAAGCTGGTTCACCTCATCAGCTCCACGAAAAGCCCATTATGTTCTGACAATGGCTCTATCTGGAGAGCGAAGGCGGCGAATGTGGGTTTACATGTAGGACATTTCTCATGGTTGTAGCTACGTCGTGGTAGTGCCAACCCCAGTATGCCTTCAGCACGTTGTCAAGAAGTATGGTATCAGACGTTGTAGAATGTTACTTATGATAAAGCAGCTTCCCAGAGCTCACGAGTGACATGACAGGCGGTCGTCATCTCGTCAGTCTCAGCGCTGTACATGAGATATATCGTTGAAAGATCGGCGGTTCTCCGTCTGTATCTTTCTCCTGACCGTGCTGCGGGGAATACATAGAATCTCACGGATAATACTCTCACTTCATGGGTCGAGAATTGTCAACCTCTTCACGAGACCAAAGCAAAAAAAGAAGGATGCTCAGTGTTCAAGTGAAAGTCCACAGTACGGTTGTGCAACTCGATTCTCTATCCGCTCTCAACAGTTATCGTTGATCGTCTGCATATTTTTGCCAATTTGCTAGTTCAAGGCATTACCTTCATTGTTGGCAAGGTCTCCACAGCAAGATTCACTCCCCCTTGACACGACCGTCGACTCCAAGACAGCTATGCCTCCGACATGTGCTTGAGTCTCATCTTACAGTCATCTTCTGAGCATATTCAGCTTGCTCTGCATCCTCTAAACAGCACTGCCCGCAGAAGCCCTCGCGTCCCGCCCTTTCCTTATTGCTGCGGAAGTCCTGTCTCCACCCGAGCAACAAGCTGACGAGCAGCCCGAGCGAGACTGCGATCTGCGAATGAGCCACAGCGTGTATCAACTGCTTACTGACAGAAGATTCCTGATCTCGCCAAACGCGAACGGCAACCACCGCTAATGTGAAGATAACGACCGCGGTCCGGTGAGATCGGCGAGGTGGTGTATTGTTTAAAAGCCCAACGGTCGCTATGAGCCAGAGTTGCCATTGAAACAGCAGCAGCAGCGCTGATGTCTTGAACTGGAATTGTAGTGTTTGCACGCCGTGTCGGCAAAATATGGGAGACTGGTCCAACGCCGTTAGCTTTTGGTCTGCTGCTCGCATCGTGGAGGGAACGTAGGGTGGTGGTTTCATACCAAAACTAGAGATTGACTCCTTTGCTCTAGAGATATGTTGCGGTACTCCGAATTTTGAGCTTTCGCATCAGCGCTCGTGAAATCCGAGATCGCGAGGGAAAGACAGAGTGATGGGATGCCGCATGCGAGGGCGATGAATCGTCTTCGGCGCTGTGCCGGTAATTTCCAACACTCTTGACAGAGCTGTATGGGTGATCCCGTGATGCTGGACTCATTCTTCATCATGAGGGTGCGATTTCTGACCGGGTTGCTTTGGTAGTCTGATCCTAGAGTCGTCAGGACCACTTGAAGGCAGAAGATGAAGGTCGTTCGTGAGAGTCTGCCTCTGGGCGTCAAAGTGAAGAAGGCTTGAATGATGGAAATACGCAATGAAAATGTCGATATGAGCGCTGTGCTTCTTTGCGTGGCTCATTACCTCGCTGGCTGGCAAACGCCTCAGTGTCTCATCGCCTGTCAGCCCCTCTAACGCAGCTGAATTTGGCACCAATGGGGATGATGATATTACGCTGTGAGGCCTCCTCCATGCACGAGGCGAAGCCGCCGTTGCAGCAAATGGTGATTGTAGCGGCGCTTGATTACCTCATCGCAGATCCAGCGAATTATCGCGCCAGCCATGGCCCGCTGCTTGACCGTCATCCCTTTGTTTGTTGCTTGGGGGTGACGCCGTCTCTTCGCCGCTGGTAGCCATCAACTCCTTGCCGCACTCGGCCGTCATCCCAACTTCTCGACCATTTCAAACAACAAACATTTACCCTCTCAACCTCTCTTCCTATACATTGATATCATTGTCGTACTTGACTTCTTCGTCTCTATTTGAAAAGATCGTGACCAAAGATTGCGAAAAGAAATCGCGACGTCGATTAATCAACGGCCTCCAATCAGCGTGACGAGTCTCCCTTCAGAGACACTTCGTCCATTGACGACGCTCGAATTGGCAGCGGCCCATGCCCAATATGTCAAGTCCTCCGTGGGACCCTTACGAAATTCTCTGCGTTCCCAAAGACGCCGACGGAACGGCCATACGAAAGGCTCATCGCCGGCTTGTCCTTCAATACCATCCTGACAGAATGCAGGACCCAGCACTACGGGAAGAGAATGCACGTATTTTTGGGTCTGTTCAAGGAGGTTACCAGGTCCTGAGCGACGATAAACAGCGAAGGAAACACGATGAGGATGTCGAGGTGCAGGCTAAGCTTCTAGCACCAAGACAGCGAATGCCGGTTCGTCAGGAAGTGTACACGGTAGAGGACGAGCCCCAATGTTCCCCAAGGCGTCAATCGGTTCGAACGAAGGTGGAGCCAAATATGACGTTTCGAATTCAGGATTCGACCGAAGACAACATATTTGAGTCCACGCCCGAATACAGATCACCGGTCGAGGACAACAGCACCGACAGCGAGTCCCAGGTCCTCTCAGTCGAAAGGGACATGTTTGGCTTCAAGCGAGGAGAGCTCAGCACTTACTTGCACAAGCTGTACATTTCGAAACCTATCAGTACACCCTGGTGGCTCGATGGTCATCCAGGTCCTGAGAGAAGCGTCAGCTTTGGGGTGAATCATGTCCATCACGTGGCGATCACCGTGCCGAGCGTTGAAATACTACCCAAATGGGATCCCGCCGCGTTGATCCTTTCTCTCGCGGCAGACGTGTCCGTGGCTCAGAGTATTCAACATAATTCAGACTGGAGCGCGCAGGCTGCAGCGAATTTCTCCGAAAAGAATACCAATTCACCGTTTGAGAGGATCCAAAGCTTGTGCGAAGAATACAGGAACATGGTGAGCGAGGCCCTTTTGAATTTGGAGACCAGTTGGAGACGTCTAAGCGAGGCACTCTTCTACAGCGACACAGAGCACAGTAGCCAAAATGCCTACAAGAAGTTCCTTCAGGCCTATACCAGTTGGCCTTTAAAGGATATAGGCATTGGTCACAGGTCAAAGTGGACTGGCCGAGCAGCCGTCGCGACTAAAGATGTTGTATCCAACTTCTTGTTCCCTATAGGCGTCCTAAGCACGCTTCCACTGTGCTCAGCCGCACCGCTACCCAATAACGAGGCTCCACCGCCAACTGATCTATGGTGGCATCTTGCAGTCGTGATACTCTGCCTTCTATGGGCTGCTGTGGGCTATATCTCCGCTATTCCTGAGCTATGGTACGGAGTCGCGACCGTCGGCTGGACATTCACCTATCTCTTTCGGACGTTCGGTCCACTAGGGCACCTTCAGGAGGCAGCGAGTGCCTGTGTGGCATCCATCTTGTTCCTCGTCCTCTGGTTCAACCGTGTTACCGCGACTCTGAGACCAGAGCAGCGTCGATTGTGAGAGCTCCTCTTCCCATTGCCACCCTTTCGGTGCTTCCTCAAATGCTAATCGTGCTCACAGTGCCCTCGTCGGGGTGACAGTAGTAGCCATCATCCTGGATGTCGTCATCACCAACTACAGCGTCCCTGAAGACGTCAATAATGCTCACTGCACCAAGATCTTCGGCTCGGAATGTCCCGACTTCCTCTGGTTCGCTACAGCAATGTTTGCGCCGTGCTTGGTCCTATCAGCTGTGGCGTCATGGGGCACAGGCCGGCTGTCATATCTCTTGGAGAGCCCTGCCCCTGTGGAGGCTGTAGCTATGGAGAGCATAGGCCAAGGGCGTTGAACACTGCGGTTGATCCTTTTTGTTGTTGATCTTTCTTTTACTTGAGCAAAATGATGTTTGGGCAAGTCCATTTAGTTCTGCTGGTACTTGATTTGGAGTTACTCGATCGATTCGGAATGACGGGTATACTATGATATACGGGCTTGCGAGACTATATTGCGAAGACCGAACGAAGGCTGATGAAAGTGCCGAGAGGTGGTGGCGCTTTGTAGATACTATAGAACGTGTGTCCAATGCGAGTATTCACTGACGTCTGCAGTCCGTGGCGGCGGCATGATCGTGTGATATTACCGAGTACTCGTCGATTTAATGCTAGGGTGTGGGTGGTATCGATCTCCAGGACAGGGGCACTGCGCCTCAACGAAGGACCTGGTTAACCCCTCTGCTTCAAGTCGCATAGAAAGCGGCAGAGCTGGTCGTTTTTTCACCGGCTTCTGGGTACCCTGTATAGCGCTTGTTACGTGCCATGTCGTACCTGAGGTTCAGGTGCCATCTGATCCATTCGAGCAGATCCCTTGTGTCCTCGTCATCGGCGCCCCACTGCAGGCGGACGGAGATCTCGTCAGCCGCCTCGCGCGCAGAGTCCATTGGGAGGATGTCGAAAATCCTTGGCAATGGATTCTGGTCTTGTGTGGCGTCGTGGCCCATGAGCAAAAACACAACGAGTTTGCTTGGATGATCGGCTTGGATGATGTTCTGAAGGCCTTGGTGACAGGCTTCCCATGGTATGTCGTATTGATCGCCAGCGCGCCCATAGGGACAGGTCATGCATCCGCCCCGAAGGAGCCAGAAGAGACGCCGCATACTTTCGACTGTCCAGGGACCGGTGATGAGGGCCAAGGGAAGGCGTGTTGCGGGATGAATATCTCTCATGTGATGGTGGATTGTATTCGGGCCCTGCTGCAGCTCTTTGACGGCATTGAGATAGTCGTCTTCGAAGCATTGTTTAATGTTGAATGGGCTGTCCCCACCGACTGGATGCTCGCGAGGATGATCCGCCACGTCTTTGCTATCGCCCTGGCTCCAATGGGTGAACGTCTTGCCTCTAGCATACCTGTTCACCCATACTTCCTGCGCCTCAAGGATAAAGTCAAGCTTGCACCATGGGAGCTCCAGAATAGCAGACTGCAGCACCGGGTCTCCCTCCACTGGCTGTTCTTCAGGCACCATGGAGGGAGGCTGAAAGATTGTGCCAAAATTTTGCATCCATGTGTCGTGGAAGCCAAGGTAGAAGAATTTGAAAAGAGTTGAGCGACTGGACAAACGAGCTCCCAGAGTTTCGCTAGCGAGGGGTAAGGCAACGTTGCGACTGAGGAGAAAGATGCCTTCCAGGATCTCCACGGGAATGCCTTCTATCGAGGCTTCTCGCATGCCCTTCCTCTTCTTCGATACCATGACATTAGCCAGTGAGCGTTTCGGCTTGAAAGTCCCGGCTGAGTTGAGGATTAATGGATTATCCTCTGGTGGCTGAGCGTGCTTAGCCTTGCGTTTGCCGCGTACGTGAATAGGGGTCAACTTCATGGCCAATGTCGAAATTGGTGGCGGTGCAACGCAATGAAGGCCGTTGATAATGCTGCGGAACCAACTATCGCCTTGACAAACAAATTTCGGCGACCAACTGGCTTCGCTCGCGCATGTTCGACGATAAAACCCTGATCTCAGGAGGCTGGTTCACTCCCGGTTGGTTCCGTAAGGAGACGCCTTATTCGCTCGAATAGTGAAAATGTGCATGACCACGCAATTACAGCCTCAGATTTCTTGGCAAAAGATTGTACGAGCTTTATTGTGGTGAGTCGACCTGCGGCGTTTTACAAAATCTAATGATGAAATGGGGATGATCGTAGCTTTTTGTCTTCCGCCTACTGACCCTAACCCTCCGTGTCGCATGGACAATGCGGCGGTAATTTTTCGGCCGCGCTCACAAAGTCTCAATCCTCAGCATCGTCACCACGTTGAAGTTTGAACGGCATCACTTAAAAGCACTACACGGACCTCCCCGAAAACGTTGCAGCCGTGAAAAGTCTTGAATGCTGTGCTGAGAACACACTTGATCTGCCGACGGCAGACATTACCATCATGCAGGCGCCGCTGCGCTCCCCTGTTCCGAGCCGATCTCTCCTACGATTCTTGCGGTCTCAGACAGAGGTTGCATTCTTCAACCCGAGCCATGCGTCGAGACGGTCCCGAACAGCGCTCTCAACCGCTTGTCAGGCCAGCGCGCCAATAAACAGGCCCCGAAGGCTCTCGACAGCCTGCCAACGACGTGAAGCCACACTTGAGGCAGCCGCATTCAACCTCAAACCCCTACTGCGCTCGCTGGGTCGGCGCGATGCACGTGACGATACCAGGCAAATGTCTAGCCAGAAGAGCTGCGACGCAGACCGAGGCAGTTCCTTATGGCATGAAGGCGTGGAGGCAGCCCCATCGGGTGAAGGAGGCAAGCCCCTGAAGCCGGACGACCTGTCACGACAAGACGAGTATGATCGTGGAGCGATGTTCCCCCATTCAAAGTCGCTACTCGCGAAAGCTTCTTTGGATCCTCGACTGCGATGCACGGAGGTAGATGAGCATGGCGAGGTCATCTTGGTGGACGGGGAGTTCAAGAAGACAGAGCTGATCGCAAAGGTGCGCCCGAAGCAAAGGTTACAAATGGCTTGACACTAACCAACTTGACACAGTACGGCCTATTACCTCGCGACTTGCGAAAAATTGACTCCTCGAACCTCCCTCATATTCTTGTTCGGCCCTCTGCCCTCTTGCTCAACCTCCTCCACTTGAAGGTCCTCATCAAGCACGACCGCGTCCTCCTCTTCGATATCTACGGTTCCAAAACCTCGTACCCGCAATCTGCCTTCATGTACGACCTGCAGGGCAAGCTCCAGCAGAAAAACTCGGCCACTTCCGGCTCCTCGAACCTCCCATACGAATTCCGCGCGCTCGAAGCGGTGCTGACGTCGGTCACGTCCGAGATGGAGGCTGACTTTGAAGCCGTGCGGGAGCCGGTCATGCGTGTCCTCAGTGAGCTTGAGGACGACATTGATCGCCACAAGCTGCGAATGCTGCTGATCCTGTCAAAGCGCGTGAGTACATTTGAACAGAAGGCAAAGCTTGTGAGAGATGCGATCGAGGAGCTGCTGGAAGCTGATGACGATCTGTCGGACATGTACCTGACGGAGAAGGCGCACGATCTGCACCGTGACCTTGACGACCATACGGAGGTGGAGATGCTGTTAGAATCTTACCATAAGTTGACGGATGAGATTGTCCAGGAAGCTGGGAATCTGGTGTCTGGGATTCGCAATACGGAGGATATGTAAGTGGGACAGATTTTTTTCTTTTCTTCTGTTCATGCCTGAAATAACGACTGACCATGCGGCAGTGTTCGCGCTATCCTCGACGCCAATCGCAACGCCCTGATGCTTCTGGACCTCAAGTTCAGTGTCGGTACTCTAGGTCTGGCCATGGGCACCTTCCTCGCCGGTCTCTACGGCATGAACCTCGAGAACTTTATCGAGGAGACAAACTGGGGTTTCGGCGGCGTCACGGCGGTCTCGACACTGTTCTCCCTCCTCGTGTGCTGGTACGGCCTCGTCAAGCTGCGCAAGGTGCAGCGCATCAAGATGGAATCGGCAGACAGACCACACCTGCCTCGGAGAATGATGCACTACCAGGGTGATAACCTCCTGGGGCTTGACTCGAGGACGAGGGAGGCTGCGAGGAGGCTGCACATGCAGAAGGGAACATCACAGACGCCACCAAAGAAGAGGGGTTGGTTTTTCTGAGGAGGCTGATAGGCTTCTGGACGCTTTTCCCTGTAATTTCTACCTAGATGTGAGGGATGGTGGGCGGCATCTGAGACTTGGCGTTGTTTGAAATCTTGGTTGTATTGGGCGATGCATGGCTTGAGCGACTGCGAATGATAGATGGCCTGATTTTTGTACAAATACTCTTCTCATCTAGCCTACTCTGCACAAACTGCAGGAATGAAGTCCTTTCCATAACAGCCAAGGCGAATTACAGTAGCCAGACAAAACCAGCAATCGCAACGGAAATGACGATACTGTCCGGCCGCACCAGCGCTCCAGCACGGCTATCTTCGGTCGACGCTGTCGCAGATATGGCGCCGGTGCCCGAGCTATCCGGAGAATCTGTGCGCGACGCAGAGCCGCCATTCGTTGTCGCGGCGGTTCCCTGGTATGGACTGCGCGTACAGCGCCTGCCGTCGTCTTCTTTGTCGTATACAGAGCCGGGGCAAGGCCCGAACTGGATGTTCCCCTTCTCTCCGTCCGGTGTCGTGTAGTCGCCGGTAACAAAGTCAATTTCGTAGCCGTCCTCGTATATACCAATGCCGCTTGACTGGCTGTAACAGAGCATGCGGCCACTGTCGCGGAGGCAGACGCCGGGGGTATCAGAGTCGGAACCTGCGAGGAAAGCAAAAAAGAAAAGGCCATGTCAGAATGGAGATGCGTCGCCACAGCACGAGAGAGAACCATTCGGAGAAACTTACAGTCAAGCTGGCGCTTCAAGATCCTGTGAAACTCTGTTCTTGACTGCTGCTCCGTGAGAGCAGGTGTGAGCTCGCGCTTGCGTCGTTCGTTGCCATTGTTTGAATTCCACCAAGCCTCTGTAGCGAAGGGATCTACCCAGGTGCCCTCAACACCCGAGGGCTTATTCTTTTGAATCCAAGTAAGATACACAATTGAATCACTCCTCGTGCACACTCCTGTGTTACCGTTGAGAAACCCAGCAGCCTAAATCATGTGCGCTGTCAGCTGGACTCTTCCTTCCATCAACGAACGACGAAAACGACGACTGTTGGTCTTGACGCAGGCGAGAAAAAGAAACCGGTCCTTTCATGACAGCTGCGGGGGAAAGGAAATAACTGACCGTCGTGGTACATAATAAAATGGCCGCCAAATAGGCCAGAGAAAAGGAACGACACTCCATGGCGTCTTGTGGGTAATCGCGCGATGCTCAGGGTCCAACTTGGTAGGGTGCAATTTGGCGAAAGCCAGCAGCTTTACATCGGAAACTCTGGGGGTCGCCATCCTCGAGCCCGAATCTGCAGTCTCCCTGGTTTATAGTGTGAAGGGCTCGTCATCTGCCGGCCGGAAACAAAAAACCAATACAAGCCATGTCTTTACTTCTGAGCAGCTCAGCCCCCATTGCAGATGAGCCATCCAGATCAATCTCCTGCAGAGCACCTAGTCAGGCATCAGACGCAGTCAACTCGCATGCTTGGAATGCGCTAGACAACTATGACCTTAGAAGTGACCGACGATGGGAATTCTGCATCTCTCATTCTCCTGGTCATACAGAATGCTGCGTAGCACGGGGCATGTGTCGAAAAGCCCGAGCTTGGGTCCAGACAACGCACTATTGGCCACGAGAGACTTTAGAGGACTTGGCGCTCTGGACCTGCGTTCAGCTCGCCTCTCACGCGTCACGAGGCTGGACGCTAAGGTTCCAGCCTCAGCGGCCCAGATCTGTGCCTCAGTAGAGCACACCGTCGTGCACGCAATGGCAAAGGCCACAGCCTAATGATCATAGCCCTTGAATGTTGTCTTTGCGCGGATATTCGCGCGCAAGCTGTGCTGGGATAGCTTGTCTAGGAATTCCCAACTCTGTCTCCTCTCACGAGAACGAGTTGATGTTTGGCGTGGCGCTTGGTGGCGCACTTTAACCCAGTCTGGACCTGGACTTGTGCTATCGATTTACCACCAAGCCCACACAGCTGAACACAAGTTATCGTCTTCCCGTTGGCTGCAATACAACATCAATCAGGCCCGCAGTTCTGGCGGTGATGCGTCTCTCAGACGATACTAACAAAGCCACGTTCGGATTTAGAACAAACGCGTACTGCTTATCCGAATCTGAAAACCCGCTGAAGGTGGTGGAGTGTTTTGAACGTGCGGCTGAACCGAACAGGCCAGCGCCAGCCGTTGTCTGAACGGGTTTCCTCGATGCTTTGCCATCATAGAAGTGGAAATCCTGCGCTTGCCAGATTGAATTACCGGGTCAGCAGCTGATGAACCCATTTATGCGATGTTGCATTTGTGCATTATAGTCGAAAGTCTGGTACAGTTCCGGAGCCGAGATGCACCAGCCACAATGATGACCTGCTCAGCCACACCACAAACTTTAGATGTATTGGGGTAGGGAATATTACAAGAAGGGATGGGGCTCCAAAATTAAGTTGTCGGCACCGTTGGACATGTGACCCGGCACATCGGTTAATACAGTCCATCATAAATGTCTATTGTCTCACAAGAAGCGTGAGACGCGTGGCTGACACTGGGCTCCAGAAGGCGTTTGCGTCCCTGACCAGGAGCAGGAAAAAGAGAGAGGGAGAGTAGTACAAAGCGATGACATCATGTCATGATCTTACGCTTTGACATGCCTTCATTTGGATAACCCATCAGAAAGCCCCTTGCGGAGAAGTGAGCAAGTGTCGAGTCCATTGTTGAAGGCGCTAATGAAGAGATTGTAGCGACACAAAGACGACGCAGGCCAAGCAACGTTGAGGGTTTACCTGACGACACCGCGGGCATTGTTGTCCTGGGGTGCGCAACGTCTGCCGAACTTTGCATGCATATCAGGATGATAACGAGACATGATCATCCCGGCGCGGGTCCGTCGTTCCATGTCCCGATACGATTCTGCCGCCATGCGCGTACCCGGAAAAGCCAATCTTTCAGGGGGACTCTGTCATCAAAGTGAGAGAAGCGCACGGTCGTGTAGTGGGAAGTGACCCATCAGCCCAGCATGACATAAATTGTGGGCTCGAAAGCTACGTCATCGCAATCACCAGCCACACACCCTCTCAGCAGCTTAGACGTCGTGTCGACTTGTCGCAGCCCTGCTTCAGGACCCTGGACTGCAGCATCATGAGTGGTGCTTCCTTCCGCAAAAAAAGAAAAATGAACTCATCCTCCCCGGAGCAAAAGCACCGCCGCGGGGACCCTGCGTATCGCTCCCACCCGTGCCTGGGAAGATTCGAGCCAGCAATCTCGATCCACGTCAAGAGCAGCAGCGTCAGAGGGACAACACAGTGGTTCGATCCCTGTTTTCCCTCCTACCCTGCTGCGAGTTCCCGCCCATGGCATTCCTGCCAGAAGGGAAGAAAAGAGCCGCTTTCCATCCCATCCCAGCGTGAGAGAAAATGAAGCGTTGACGTCAGGCAGGGCAGATGACGAGACCTTGCTTCTTTCGACAGCACGCGATGCTGCTACCGCTGTGAGCACCCCCTCGGCGTACCTTACAGCCCTGCAAAATTCCACACTTGTAGAGGACAGCACGCGACAGCCTATTATTTCCGTTCAGCGACCGTGCTGGAATGCTCTAGCACGCTAAAGCTCGGGACGGGTCGATTTCCCTGTTTTTCTGACTGCTCTTCTCTCCAAGAGGGAGTGGGCTGTTCCCGTTTGACGTGCGGAACAGGGGTCCTGTGACCTCTTTTCTGAGCGCGAGAGTGAGGAAAAGGTTGACACTACGTCTCAGCGGGAAAAAAACTGACAAGGGCAGTCTGGGTGTGACGCACCTGATTTCCTCATCTTGGATTTGACTCGGAGGGTAGATACGATCTGAATACATAAAGCTTGCCTTTCCCTTCCGTCTCTGTTTGACTTTTACCATATCACAAAAACATCCACAATCAACATCTACACATTCCACAAGCGCGAGCAATACAACAGCATCGACTGTTCATCACCACAACAACACACACACAACTATATCACACCACAAACCGCCAAAATGGGTGCCGTCGTCTCTTGCGTACGTAATCCCAATACCTCCCCCCTCGCAGAGTGAAACCACTCTTCCATTATCATGCAGGAAAAGCTAACAAACCTCCAAACAGATCACATCCCTCTTCCGCACGATCGGTAACGCGATCATGGCTGTCATCTCTGGCATCGGAGGCATCCTCAAAGCCATCATTAACGGCGTCGTCTCCTTCTGCGGCATCATCGTCAGCTTCCTCACCTGCGGCTACTGCGGCGGCAAGAAGCGCGGCGGCGGTGGGCGTCATCATGGCAAGACGAGTAGGGTCTGAGCTTGAGGGGAGCCATTCTATCTTTCCGGACCCCGCTGCCGCTGGGGGAGAGAAGGATGGCTGGAGGAGGTGGTGACGGTGTGGAGCGCGGATATGGGGACGAGACGGCGTGAGGAAGCGATACCTACGTGATGATGAAAGCTGGAGGCTTTCCACGACATTGTCCTACTTTTACTTTGTACCTCTTTTGCTTTTTTGTTTTCTTCCTGCGTTCAGCATTGGGATACCCACGAACTCAATGATAAGGTTAATGATTATTACCCAACTCAAATAGCTATTTCCTTACATATGCTGTGCATGCTATACTGTGGCCTCACCGCCGGAATCGTTAGTAGTTTACATTTCACATTGATTTTCCCTATGTCATTGATAAATGAGATAAAACAAAAAGACTAGTCCTCTTCCATCACATTACGGTTGAAGAAACCGTGGATTTGCCTTGCAGATGTCTTGCCCACCAAAGGCGTCAGCTCCTCAACCTCCATGCTGGCAACCTCTCTCACGTTCTCAGCGGCCAGCATGATATTCTTCATGTTTTGTGGCGTGATACCCGGCACCACAGCAAGCATATCCTGAGGCCCCTGGTTGAAAGTCTGATCACCGGCCCTCATGTCCTTGTCAAGCCCGGCCCTGACGGCAGCGATCGGGTCCGGCTCGCTCTCCTGTGCTTTGAGCGACTCAAAGATCTCCGCGGTCTGATAGGGCGACGAGGACCAGATGATTCGCAACTTGGGAAACGCCAGCGTGAGGAGCACGAGCTTCGACTGCAGATCAGTCGAGTTTTGGGGCGCAACGCTGTTCATGCTACTCGAAAAGTCGGCAAACGGTTCGAGGGTGAACGACTTGTTTTGGTCAAACTCGATGAGGAGCATGGGATTCCGGTAGTGTTGAAACATGGTCTCTGCCTGGTTGTACAGGCGACCGTCCTTGAAGGAGGAGATCAGATCGGAGACGGACTTTCGCTCGATGCAGATATTGGGTGACAGGACGTAGTCGCCCACGGTTAACATACAGGGAACAACGACCATGGAGCGGCCGTGCAGTAATGAGGGAAGTGAGGAGCGGAACTCTCGGACGTCGACGACGACACGAGGCGGCTCTGCTGTGGCTGCGAGCCGGCCACCTCCTGCGATTCTTGTGTTGACGGTTCGGAGGAAGGCTTCCTGAGGATCTTCGATGCCGTGAGGGTCAACCGTCATGACCAGCGACATACTTCCCCTTTCCTTGATCAATTTGGTGAAAGTGTCCTTCTCTCTGCGAACGGACGACAGATACCGCTGTTCTTCCACAGATCCGCCGTAGTAGAAAAAGTATACTCTCACGTTTCGATCGTTGTGTGACGATCGGTACACCTCAACTCGTCGGATGAAGGCTGCGTCAGGTTCGTACATGATAATGTATCGAGGCTTTATCTCCTCGAGAATATGTTCGTCTTGATCGCCTTCGTATGCATGTACGACCACGAGATCTTGCATATCGTACATCTCAAAATAATCCTCCATGTCGTCGAGGGGATCGCGGTCGGCCACCATATCCTCCTTCTGCTTAAGCTCTTCCTCCGTGAGCTGCACTTCGGCCATCAGATCCGCCACGTCGCTAGGCTTCTCGAAGAATTGCGCTATGCTCCCGTTCTCTGCACGACCAGAAGCGACGCCTATGTTGCCACCGCCACGCTGCCGTCGACGCTTGTTTTGTGGTGCTCTGTTGCTCCGGAACCCCGTCGAACCAGGCCGCGAATCCGTTGCACTGTTGAGGGCCTTGTGGTTCTCCTGAAACAGCGTAGCATTCACTTGAGCAAACTGCCGCTTCCATTTCAAGTAGTTTCTCAGTCGCCTACGCATCATAAACTCTGCTGAGGGTTTGTGAGCTTCATCTCCGTCCACCGGCTGTTCCCTCGGCTGGTGTTCTTTTCTTGGTTTGACGTGCATTGTCTGCAAGTAGTCGCGAAGCTGGCGACACGTATCCGTGTTGGAACACATGATCAGAATCGTCCCGTTTGAATCATCCCTGCTAGGTGGCTCAAAGTAGAGGTCGCGATCAATCTCCTCAAGAACCTCCGCCAATGTTGCCCACTTGGGAAGCTCTTCTAGCACTGGCCGCAAGGAGTCGATGTTATCGTCCTTTGAGGCGTCTTTAGCAGTCGCTGCGTAGACTCTCCTCCTTGCAGTGTCAAATATCGTTTGCGCCGCATCGAGGAACAGCCACGGTGACTGCGTCTGTCTTGTGGACCCAGGTGTTGGGGAATGGGCAGCATGAATGGTGTCAAGATGCTGCAGGAAGGAGACCGGATCGAGGTTGAGGATAAAGTTGAGCATCGCGCGCAAGACCGTAAGATCGCTCACAATCTGCTTCGTCTTCCAGCTTACTCGATGCCAGTTGGGGTCGAGTTGTCGCCGCACGATTACGTCAAAGTTCTTGAGGAGAGCACTATCCAGGTTCCAGTCGTCCATTTCCAGGCCGCTGTTACCTTTCTTCAGCTCGTGTATACTGACTTCGACGCACTCCATGATAGCGTTCTGAATATCTTTCATGGCGTCGGTCATGGGCACCTCCAGCTCGATAACCTCGGCCTTCTTCTTCCCCTCCAATGACTGCGCTACAGTAACATGGAACCGTGGCCAAAGTGATGCTTTTTTGAGAAACAAATTCCTCAGCATAGTAGCCAAAGGGGAGAAGCCTGTTGTGAAGGGATCCGGATTATCGGAAAACGCCTTGAGAAAGCCGGTCTTGTTCTTTTGGCGGTAGACTCGCAAAATGAAAGCTTCAAGAGCCGTTGCGACAACACGGTCCGCATGCAGGACGACCAGCCCAGTGACCATTTCGGGGTTCAACAGTCCCGTGAGCATGTCGACAACCAAGATCTGAGAAGTCACACTGAAGATGCCTCCCTCAGCGTACATTTTCTCTCTCGTTCCGACATTTTGAAAGTCGGTGTTGACAACTGTCAAGCCTCGCGCTTTTGGCGACATGCTGATGGCAGCATGCTCAGCTAGGGACTCGCCGATCCACGCGTTCTCACGCTCCTCGGCGCCTACGACGATGATCAAGTTGCTACCGGCGGCATCATACGAATGCAGGAGGTTCGTAACGATACGCATGAGGCCGAGGCCCCGCGCTAGCACAACCAGCTCATCGTGCGAACGGAGCTCTTGAAAGAGGTCCTGCTGATACTGCTATTGGGGAGTCAGTGACGCTCATGTAAAGATATCCGGAGGGAAGACCTACCAAGGGCAGTGAGAGCTTCACCGGTTGGGGCGCATCGTTGGCCGACATTCGGGGCTGCAAAACGGCGGCCAAGGAAGAAATGGATGTGCGAATGAACCAACCGTGATCATGATGCTATTCACGCTTGGAGGGAGACTGGGAGCTGACGCGGGATTCGTAGAGTCGGCCGAATGTGGGTCTGCAAATAACCCTAACCCCATGTCGTCTCCCATCCTGGCTCCTTCACAAGTTCCCCATGAATGTTTGACGCCTGTGCTACTGAATGTCTATTTCATCTCATGGGACCAACTTTCATACGCATATTCTATGCCCTCCAAAGGGGAATGGAGCTTGACATACTGATCTTGACCAACATTGTAGACAAAATTGAGACGTGGGCCCTGGCGCTTGGCGTCGGCTCTGATGATCAGCAGTCCTCGAGATGAGTGCCCATTCCATGCTTACGTAGAGATGTTTTCAATGTCGGCTTCCCGTATACGCCGTCTGAACTTGTTTGCAAATGTTGAGGCAGCCAGTCACAGCGCGGGAGCTTAGTGTGCGAAAGACGTCATCGCTCTCACGTGTACAACCACCAGCCTGATCTTTGACTTTCCTAGTACAAATAGAAGCATCTTGGCCATCTTCACAGAAGCCTTCTAGTTACTTCAAACATCAAACCTCATCAAATTTAATACAAAGTCAAGAACTCAAACACAAACCAGACACCATGGACTTCAGCAAGGACCAGAAGAAGGACGAGGTATGGCGACCCGCATATCATAACCGGAAAAAGCAAATCACTGACTCGATGGCTAGGGAGAGAAGGAGTTCAGCATCCAGCCCATCGACGAGAGCAAGAACAAGGACCCCAAGTTTGATGCCTTTGGTGCCAACCCGGGCCCCGCCAGAACACAGGAGATGCCAGCGAAGGAGGGTACTCGCGAGGAGCGCGATGCGAAGAAGGCCGAGCTGAACAAATGAACCAGACTCTGTTAATGTTGTCACGACCAAGTAAATGAGCGCGGTAGACCACGCGAACATCGTTTTCTCTTCTTCAATTGCTATTATGTCAAATACGATGTGTCTTGGATTATAGAGACATCCGTGCCTGCCCCGCGTTCAACCGATGCTTGAAGATGGCGGGGCAGTCGTGATGACGACAGCTATGCACCAGCCACAGATGAACATTAACCATGCCCAAGCCCTAGCCACATTCTATATGGCATCTGTGGCTGATGCTTTTCTCATCAGCTCTGCCGTGGGAAACCTTACTCAAGGCAACGACTAAAAAGATTAACCTGTTGTTCCTTATCACGCCGTCGAACGACCACGCATGCCATCTATTGATCAGCTGGCCGGGATTGGGTCCAAATGTGTCTTTGGGTCCTTCACCGACATCCAAAGCCCACCACGCTCTCCACTTTACGCTTAACAATCGCTGAAGCACAGACCTGGCGGCCCAACGGCGAGACGTGATTCAAGCTTTGACAGGTGAAAAGCTTGGTGTCTCGCCAGAACAGTAGCTTGATGTATTGCTAGTCGCGATAGAAATAAGCAGGGAAATCCATGTGATGAGGCGTATCTCGCAAGGCGTCCACCACTAAAAGGTCACACGAGACAGGTACCGGGTAGGCTGCAACCCCCCATCGCAACAGCCCGCCTTTCCGGACCCGTTCGTCGTCAGCTCCAGCCGCCTCTCCTTGCCAGTCGTATTTGTTCTCAGATCCATGTTCATTGCATCTGTTCACCCTCCCAAGAACCTTTGCTGACGGGCTAAGCCAATCCGAGCTCCTCTTTGCAGTCCACTTCAGGCATTATCAACTGTGCCAACGCGCTGTGCCTCTCCTCTCCTCGCGCCGTGCAGGAGTCGTCACGAGCGACATTTCCCGCCTCTGTGCGAATACGTCAACCTCCCGTACTGCACATACCGACCTTTTCATTCACACAAACACGCCCACCAAACCGCCTTCTCTTTCCCATTTCTCCTGTGTACGCGCTCTCTGCTTCAGTAGTCGAGAGTCTGACAATTGCACACAGCGTTTTGGGCGTTCTCTCTACCAGGGTCTGTCCGCGCAACGGCACACTTGGGCTTTCGGCTCCGCAGCCTGTTCGTCATTCCAAGAGCACACGCACCGCCAAATCCACCTACCCCGGTCGCAACACTCTGGGCGCTCGACCGTCCTGTGGCAGGCAACGTCCGCTCTCGTACATTGCTTCTTCAATCTGAGAGATCTACTCGCCGGCTTCTGTGACTAGCCTCCGAACCCGTCGATCCGACAAACCCTCTTTCCGGCTCCGGACCGATCACGACCCTCAAGACTTGAGAGTAGTCAGGGACCAACGCCCATACGCTGTTGATTGTGATTGCAGGTCGCGCTCGCCCTACCCGCTACGATGCCGTCCATCTTGAACGACGAGGACAAAAGCACCGTCAAGCGTTTTGTGCCGAAGCAAAGCAACAAGATCCAGGCTGTTGCTGTAGCGAGACTTTACGTCGCCTATCCCGATCGATCGAAATGGACATACACGGGCATTCAGGGTGCCATTGTTCTGGCAAATGATCTGGTCGGCCACACATACTGGTTGAAGATGGTCGATATTTCGGTAAGACTAGTTTAAATACCACGCCGAGGACAATTTCCCGAGAGACGTTGAGAATGCTGACATTTTCGCGCAGCCAGCCAATCGAGGCGTGATCTGGGATCAAGAGATCTTTGACATCTGGAACTACAACCAGGACAGAACTTTCTTCCACACATTCGAGCTCGAGGACTGCCTCGCAGGACTCAGTTTTGTCGATGAGAAGGAAGCAAAGCAATTTAAAAAGAAGATGGATGATCGTGAGAAAAACGCGAGCAGAGCAACAAAAGCCAACCCTTTCGGCAGCGGATCGCAGCCAACTCACAAGTCAAGTCGACTGAGCAACTTCTTCGGCGGACACCGTCATTCATCCGCACCGACACCTCCCGAATCCCCGCGAGCGAGCCTGGGCCCCAACTTGTCTCAGAATGCCTCTTTCTCCTCAATGCACCTCAACGGCGGCAGCACTCCTGCCTCCGAATTTCCCGTGCTAGACGCCTTTGATCCTCTGTGGCGGGAACACTTTGGACAGGACCTGCAGGACAAGGGTCTGACTGATGATTTTATCAAGGAGAACCAGGAATTCATCGTCGAGTTCCTCCGAGAAGAACAACGGAACAATACGAACTCCGCGCCGTCTCCCGCAGCCCCTCCTGCTCTCTCGAACGGTCACTCACGAGCGCCTCCTCCACCGCCTCCAGCTGCTGGGAACCACGATTCTCCAGCAAGATCAGCAGCGCCGCCGCCCCCCCCTGCTCCCAGACGGTCTGGCAGGTCCGAGCCGCCTCCTGCGCCGGCCCCCGCGGAGCCTGCCAAGCCCGCTGGACCCAAGTACAGAGCGCCTCCGCCGTTGGCAGATGCCGGCAAGTTTGCTAGAAAGGATACGCCCAAGCCTGCGGCGGCCGCTCCTGGACCTCCACCGCCGCCTAGGATACCTGCCAAGACACCCATCGAGGACGAGGGCTCCGGTTCGAAGTTCGGCGTGCCTCCTCCTTTCAGTGGACAGCGCAGTGTTCCACCTCCTCCCCCCAGCAGGGGCAATGCACCGCCGCCCCCACCGAGTCGAAGCTCTGCGCCTCCGCCGGCGCCTCCACGAAACCAGGTCCATGCCGCACCTCCCGCGAATGCCGTGCCTCCTCCGCTGCCCCCCAAGGTGCCGAACAGCACCGCGCCGCCACCTCTCCCTCCATCGAGCTCTCGACCCGTGCCTCCACCTCCCAGCTCGTCGGGACCACCTCCGCCACCACTACCGGCATCAAACGCCCCTCCTCCTCCACCCTTGCCAGCCTCAAATGCTCCTCCGCCGCCGCCGATGCCATCATCAGCCGGACCGCCTCCACCGCCACCAATGCCCCCAACGGCGGCTGGTGGTCCTCCCCCGCCTCCACCAATGCCGCCGACCGGCGCTGGTGCGCCGCCGCCACCTCCGCCGCCGCCGCCCAACAGAGACTCTGGGTATGCATCCGGTGTCCCTGCACCCTCCTTGCCTGCGCCCGACTCTGGAAGAGCTGCCGTGCTTGGTGACATTCAGAAGGCTGGAGGTATCGGTGCCCTCAAGAAGGTCGACAGGAGCAAAATCCGCGACCGCAGTGCGGTGCAAGTCGGGGGTTCGAGCGGTGGTGGTGATGCTCCCGCCGCAGCCCCTGGTGGTGGTGGTGGCGGTGGCGGCATGGCTGATGCCCTTGCTGCAGCGCTGCAGAAGCGCAACGAGAAGGCCGGAAAAGTTGGTAAGTTAGAACCGTTCACCAGTTCTATGGAACTTATACAGACAACTAACACGACTCTTCCAACAGACGATGATTCAGACGATGACTGGTGAGGCACGACATGGAGGTGGGTGGGCATATTGTTTAGCAGCAAGCGCATGACTTGCACAGAGATAAATTATTCCTTTCTGGCCTTGCGACCAAGCCACTCTTGGCAGACTTTGTGTCGACATAAGCGGGCATACTTCTATCGAGAATTTTTCTTCTTCATCACCGGTGAGGTGTACATGTTGTCATTGAACGTTCAAATTGACACAAGTATTCCAAATTAAGCAACTGATCACCTAGATCCCACAAAAGAAACAAACCACTGTTACATCATATGAACACCGACACCATGATCCTCTGTCACGATGCATTTGACCCGAGGCCATCAAACGCCTGTTTCTCCTCGACCATGTAAGCTAGTTGCCGCTCAATATCCTGCACAGCCTCTTCCTCTGAGCCGTGGGACTGGGACACGGTCCTCGGCATGTCCATGGCACCTCCACGCTCCACGAGGACGGCCTGGTAATTGCCGTTATCTCGGAGGATCTGGACCACAAAGGTGTGGTCATCACCAGGCCACATGATGGCGGCGCGAGCCTGGATCTGGTCCGTCATTGGGATAAGCTCCAGCAGCAGTAATGGCAGTGGGAGATTTCGGCTCGGCTAGTGGTGGCTCTTTCGGTAAGGGTGCTTTGCTGAGGTAAGGTGGGCGTATCTGACTGGTTTTCGTCTCAAATTTGTGAAAGTCGTAATTTAGGGCAGAGATGTTCGTGTGCAGCTATCATAAACCGGTGGTCCCTGTTATCTGATGAAATGGGCCGTCTTTTAATATTTTATCATGGGAGGGCGTCATCAGCGTCGGAGGCTTTGTTACCTACATATATAGATAAATATATGTCTTAACGTCTTGCGGAGAGGGCGACCCTCTTCGTCATAAACTGATGGCGGGATGTGTTCGAAGGACAGGGCGTGTCCATATCTGAAATGTTGCCGTATGGCTCCCTCTGACCTCCCAGTCGGACCCTCGGAAAGGTCTCAACCGGAGGGGGGTTTGTTGATAACTGCAGCCTATCCCCTTCTGTCGCGGTCGGCAACCACACAACACGATGTCGCCTGGAATAGTCGCCGAGCAATTTTGGAGGCCAGAGTGGTTCCAGGCTGGAGACAGGGAGGTATGGGGGTGGATGAGTGAAAGGGAGAACGGGGGTCGGTGTTAAACTCATGAGAGCAACAGGGAACCTTCTTGGGCGTAGTACGTGGGGTTAGAACGTGGCACTCCATACAAGGACAAGGAAATGGTCTCTGAGTTATTGTGATAGCATCGGGCTGATAGTCCAAGTGATGAACTGACAACCTCCAAGTGGTCTGCGCACGAACGCGGCTGGCAGAAGCAAAAAGAACGAACAAGAGAGAAAAGAAAAACAAAACAGAAAAGAAGACACACGCAGCAAACCTCCAACAAAACAAATGAGACAAAGGTAGCGTGCCTTTGTCTCAACCGTCACGCAGCAAACGGTGAGAATACTGAGACATGAAAGAGAAGGAAGAAAAAAAAAAAAAAGCCGCCACTCACGTTGTCTTCAGCCTTTCTTTCCGGGGACCAACAGGGGATGGGAGATCTCGGAGTTGCGGGCTGATTACGGTAATGACTCGTCATAAAGAAAGAGTCTTTTCTCCGTCTCCATATGTGATTCCGAGCGCTGAGATGAGCTAGAGCCTAATTGCGAAACTCTCGAACAGTGGCTGCAAGGGTGAAAACGTTGTTGGCACTTTTTGTCCTCTCCGCCTTCTGTAGGGAGTAACAGTCTAACACTGGAACCGCTACTCTGTACATTTTCCAGAGAGGAGACAACAATGGACAATGATGTTTTCGCCTCGCGAGAGAATGCATCGTTTCTTTGGCTGTGCGATGTACATAAAGGTGGTTACCGATGAATTGTTGAGATGACTACGGCTTCTTGTTATATGGATCCATGTTCTAGATGTCTCGCGGGGAACAGGGGCAACGTGGGAGGGACGCCGAGACAGATGACAATCCCCGTGGGAAGGAGCAGGCAGGGATGGAGCGAGTTTGAGCACGTGTGCGCCTTGTGGGGATTGATGATTGCTCGTGGGAATGAGGGAAGAGGCAAGCTGAAGGATATGAGATGCAGGTCATAACGGCGGCAGGTGAGTGGTGTAGGCTGGCCCAGCGGGCCCCGAGCCCATGTAATAGTCTCCAAAAGAGGAGAGCTGATAGGGCATTCATGATATGATTACAGCATGGCTGGAGAACAAAAGTAAGCAGACTAAAGAAGAAATATTGTATTTTTTGTTGACGGCCGTGACGTCTCTCCCACCACAGCCGTCGCTCCCCGATACTTTATATCACTGTCGTGGGACCACAAGGAGGGCCTTGCATACATCTTGACGCGGGTGGAATGCAAGCCCCCAACCTTGTGGTTGGAGAGAGAAGACAGTATTGACAACGCATTTCCTTGCCAGCCGAAAGCCCCTCTGCACCCAATGTCCGTCCCGAAAAAGGAAAGGAGCAAGGGGAAGAGGGGGGTCGGCGAGACAAGAACATGCTTTGCCCAGCGACCCTGCTGCCTGAGACGTGGCCCGGAAATTGGTGCCCTGAGCCATCCGCCGCAAGTAGAGAGAAGCCCTTCTTTTTTCGAAGAGGTTGGATGGTGCTGACGCCGACGCTCAAATGTCGTCAATGTCCACCTCCTTCTTCTTGTCACCGGCAGCGTCATCGTCGGACTCCTCGTCGGAATCAGCATCGCCGAACTCGAAGTAGGCCTCGCCGTCGCCGTCCTGGCCAAAGGAGTCGGTCTCGTTGATCTTTGCGTTCTCGGGCAGCTCGCCGTAGGACTTGAGCGTGCGGGCCTCGTCGGCGGTGTACTTGAGGATGACGTCGCCCTTGTTGTCCTGGAAGTCGCGGAGCGAGAGGAGGATGATGTCGCCCTGGTTGATCCAGACCTTCTTGCGCATCTTGCCGCGAATCTGTACGGGGGTTAGCGGGCAGGGTTCCGGTAGAGCGAACTGGACGCTGTGGGGTGTGTGTGTGTCCAGCGAACGATGGAAAGGGAGGGAGGGACTCACGTTTGCGAGACGCTTGCTGCCATCAAAGCAGAGGGCCTCGAGGCGACCGTTGCCCAGCATCTTGATCACCTGGGCGTACTCCTGGCCATCCTCCTTGAAGGTGAGCTCACGGCGTTGGTCGTCGTTCTCCTTGGTACCCCTTCTTCGGTTCTTGCCACCCTATTTCCGAGAAAAAGACACTGGTCAGCTTGCTGCGTCTCGATAACGATCATCAAAAAGGCCTGGCCGTCGAGACAAAGGAATCCCAGGAACCGTCGCGCTCGGTAGGCGGAGGGGGGGGGAGAACAGTGATCAAGAGTAGTGGGGGCGGGGTTATTGTGTGGGCGCAGTGCGCGAGCGCGCGAAACTTGCAAAGCCGAAGGAAAAGGGAATGAGCGACGATAGGAGAGAAACTGACTTTTCCCTTGTTCTTGGGCATATTGGCTTCTGTGTTGGGGCTTGTCGGTTGTTGGTGGTTTTATTTGTCGGACAGGGAAACCCGTGACTTTGGGAGTGATGGAAAAACGGACACGAATGGTGATGGTGTTGACGGCAAGTTTCGGCGGTGGGGGGGCGGTGGTGCTTTTTATCCAGTGAGCGAGCGGCTGTCTGGCCAGTTGCGTCGCGTGCGTCAAGTGCACTGCGCCTGTTGCTACATATACAGCCATCCATGTAAACCTATGTACATACTAAGGTAAGGCAGGATTATGAATTATGCCTTTGGTGGGCTGGCGTCATGCGGTTGGGCAGCCGGTGGCCCCGTGTGATTTGGTCATGCTTTGTCTATTGCAAGCTGTTTCTCATCATGATTGACCGCTTTTGCATCCATTTGTCGTCATTCTTTTTCCAGGCACCGTAGACTAGTGGACAGCTGTGAGTCAACGCTGACCCAAGTCCCTCTGCACAGTCGTGACCCTAGTAGAAGACAGGGCACATTTGGAACAACTTTCATCTGTAGCAAGGTCTAGGCCGTATTCGTCCAAAAAAAGGAGCCTTGAACATGCTCGAAGCATGCCTTTGAAGGTGTCGCAGCTCTCGAAGTGACGGTTTCTGGCTCGCCCTTTGGGCTTGTGCATCCTGTGGATTACATAAGTAGATTCAGCCAATCAAAATGCGCACCGGACGCTCACACGTGAACGTCGTCGATGGCAAACTCACGATTCGTCATCCGGTAGCTATTCACGTTGCAATTCCCAGCTGGACTGGGATGCCAAGCATCTTTTGACAAAGAAAACACAATGAACGCCAGGGTTGCAGCGGCTACCCACCGCTCAAGACTTCGACTCTCACGAATCCCATTATGTTGCTGCCATTATACGACCCAAACCCAAAGTACGACTCTTTCGAGAGCTCAAGCGCAATCCAAACCACCACAAGGCCGACCTCAACCCCCTCGAGCACGCGCAAGACCCTTGATCACTCCAGAAGCAGGCTTCTTCTACCGCCGTGACGGCACCTTCACCACCACCAGCGAGAACCACGACTGGTTTCGCAAGACTGGCATCCTGCCTGGCAACCACGACAAGTGGCCCATGGAGGGCCCGGCGATACTGCGAAACTTCAAAGCCGGCTTCGTTGTCTTCTTTTCCGATAAGTACTACATCGAACCCATACACCAGACGCACTTTGCGCCGTTTCCCAATCCGGGGGCCCCGTTGATGCGAGCGCGCTACGAGCGCAAACTCCGGGATAGGCCGCTCTGGGTGTATGCTCTAATCACGGCCCAGGCGCGGGCGGTGGTGAGGGGCGTGGTGAAGTCGAAGCTCGTGGGTGCCATGCACGAGGCCGCCGAGAGGCTAGCGAAGGAGGAGGTACCTGTTGTGCTGCGCGGGACCATCCTGTTCCATATCATGGAGCCTCCTCTGGTGCTGAAAGCATCACGAGAAGAGCTGCTTGATGCCTTTACGACGGCTTTGCGACACGAAGGCTCACGTTCGTCAGGGAGTGTGGGTGGCAAAGTAGACAAAGCAGTTCGTGGCAGCACAGCTAGCTTTCAGGAGAGCAAGAGCTCGCAAAGGCCTGCAAAACGGGTCAGAAGGGAGAGGGATAACCACGCCTCTCAAGGATCGAGTCTGCCTTCTGTAGACTCGCAAATTTCAACTTGATTATAGCACTGTCAAGGCTAGCATCTCTGCATCCAGAGCAAAAGAGCCTCGAGCAAGGGGACCACAGGCCATGATGGTTCACATGTCCTGGACCCCTGCATGGTTAGATCAGCCTTCAGCTGTAGCATACGTGTAAGAGCGCGGAACAATGATACCCAGTTTCATATCGCCATGCATTGAGTTATTGTTGTTTTGCTGTTCATGAGCGCACGGGGATTCTTCTCTTTCAAAGAACATCAGCCAAAGACAAAGATCGTAACGATTGTCACGTTGATGGCTTATCGATAAGCACAGCTTCCAATGGTGGACCAGCCAACGACGTGGCTATGGCTGGCCTCGCCTCGCCTTGCTTCGCCTCGCCTGCGCAGCTTCCACCTCCCCGAAGCTTGCGACAAAGAGCTGCGCAACTACTTAGCCAACGCGGTCTTTGGGTCTCTGCGAGGCGTGTCGCACACATACCATCGTTCTCTACTTTCCAATCACTACGGAAGGATTAAATTCCACCCACAAGCCCAGAGATCTGCTACATATACCTTCGCTCACGCGCAAGTGGTCAGGAGAACCAGCTACCAACGCCGCCATGCTCGTCTCCCTTACTGTCGGCAAGGTCGACGCCGGCGTCACCGTCCTTCTGACACCGGACAAGCGACTGGTACGTCAAGTTCCATGCTTCGAATCGGAAGAAAATGGCTAACATCAGTGCAGATCGAGTTCCCGTCCATCCTCCTCCCCCCAGACATCTCCTCCGGCAGTATCGTCGACATCACCGTCTCCCAAAACCTCGAGAAAGAAGCTGCCGCCGAGCGCGAGTTCCGCGAGCTCCAAGAACGTATCTTCACCTCCTTCGGCGCCTCCGCTCCCGCGACCCCCGTCCTGCGCTGCCGCAACGCCACGCAAACCTCCGTCGTCCTCGAGTGGGACCCCATCGAACTCGCGACCGCCGACCTGCTCTCGCTCTCGCTCTACCGCAATGGCCAAAAAGCGGGCAACATACCGCGGCCCCTGCAGATGCACAGCACCAAGATCAGCGGCCTAGCAGTCGACACGGCATACACCTTCCACCTCGTGCTCAAGACGAGCGCGGGCACGTTCTCCAGCGAGAGGGTCGAGGTCAGCACGCACAAGATGACGGACCTGAGCGGTGTGACGATCACGACGGGCATCATGCCTGCGGGCGCGAGGGAGCACCTCGAGGAGGCTGTCCAGCAGATTGGTGCCAAGATCGTGGAGGGCGTGCGCATCGACACGACGCACTTTGTGACGACCGAGGGTCGAGGCCAGGCGTGGGAGAAGGCCGTGGAGAGCAACATTCCCGTTGTGAGGCCGGAATGGGTGGACGCGTGCCGCGAGCATGGGAGGATCTTGGGAGTGGCCAAGTTCTACCTCGATGCCGCGCGGCCGGGGCTTCCCGAGGGCAGCCAATCGCAGGCGTCGCCTAGACCATCGGTCGCGCCAACGCAGCGAGAGTTGCCTCCCGTACCGCCGCCAGCCACAGAGGCCGAGCGGAAGGCGTCTCAGGATGAGGAGGAGGCTGGGCAGCAGTATGCGCCGTTGGGAGCGGATGGGGAGAAGAAGGACAGCGGGGATAACGAGAGCTCATCGGAGGACGGCGGTTCAGAGGACGGTCAGTCTGAACCCAAGTCAAAACAGCCTGGTTCGGAGGAGGATGCGGCTGGGCCAACGGCTCCGGCGGAACAAGCCGACGGACCGACGTTGCCCGTGCGGTCTTCCGACCAGGCGCCTCAGGTGACCGCTGACGAGGTCAAGCATGATGAGGATGAGCAGGGGGAGCAATCAGATGCTAGCGAGCAAATCGCAGGGAATAAGAAGGAGGCAGGGACGCCTGATGGCTCGGCATCTTTCCAGGATGTTGCACTCTGAAAAGGGAGGAGGATCGTCACTCGGGTTCTAAGGGGGCTTTTCTTTTCCACTGGTTTCGACAGCAGGCGGAGTTTGTCTTGTGATTTGTGCTTTGTTTTTGGCAGCCGTTGATAGATCTGTGAGTATTTCTTGGTGCTCGCGAATAAAGATGGCACGCAGAATCACTGACAACCACACGCGTTTCCCCAACGGAGCTATGCTTTCGCAGATGATCGTTCAATTAATAGATTACCATTTACTCTGTGTTAAAACTCCGAAACGCCAGTTCGTTGAGACTATCTCCCAACTCGAACCTCACACTCTCAAGGAAGAACCTCCTCCTTCTTCCAGTCGTAAAACTTGCCCCTCTGGCTCACCTCAAGCCCAGCCACCAGGTCCACGAGCTTCTCGGCCGCGTACTCGGGACTGAACAGCTTGCCCTCCTCGACGCTGTCCCAGAACCCCTTGCTCAGCCCCGTCTTTACCGTGCCCGGGTGGTACGCGATGCTGAGGGCCTTATCCCCACTGCGGGCGTACAGGTAATTGTCGAGCGTCTTGGCGAGGCTCGTGACGCCGGCCTTGGACGCGCGGTACGAGTACCACCCGCCGGCCTTGTTGTCGGTGATGCTGCCCACGCGGGCGGACATGCTGAGCCAGGTGGCGTGGGCGGGCAGGCGGACCTTGTCGTCGGCGGGGGAGGCCTCCATGTCGGTGGCTTTGCGGGGGAGCATCTCGGAAAAGTACTTCATGAGGAGCATGGGGCCGAGGGTGTTGACCTTGAGGGTCTCGAGGGCGAGGTCCGGGTCGATCTGCTCGGGCTTCTTCTCCGGGTGCAGCATGCCGGGGATGGCGCAGGCGAGGCGCAAATGGTGGGTGCGCGAGGGGAAGAGCTCGCGCGCGCGGTCGGCGGCGGCGGAGAGGGAGGAGGGGTCGGTGACGTCGCAGGTGACGAGGGAGAGGCGCGGCGCGAGGGATTCGGCGTCGGGGAGGTCGCGCAGGAGGGAGGATTTCGTGTCGGACGGGCTGGTGCTGCGCGTGGAGGCGAGGATGGGGAGGGTGGTGGTCTTGAGGAGGTGGCGCGTCAGGGCGTAGCCGATGCCGCGGGAGGAGGGGGCGATGAAGATCCAGGGAGAGGACATTTTGAAAATGTGAGGAGATGGAGAGACGAGAAGAATTGGTTGGTGATTGTGTGAGAGGTGATGAGGCTGAGTGAATCCGGTGGTGTAATGTCGTGATGGTCTGGTATGCCTCACTGAATGAACGCGATTTGGTCGTTAGGACGAGGTCAATTGAGAATATGGTCTTTGAAGAAAGTGGGAAAATGTGTCATGTATTTGAGAAGCCGATTGAAAGGGAGAAGAAGATGACAGACAGGATGTTGAGCTCACTAACATGGTGAAGGTCCCCAAGCTCTCCTATCGATGATGCGCTCAAGATAATCCGGGGTCCAGAGCTCCAGTTTGGTCGACGTCATGCACGATCCCGCGTAGATCTCACACCCTTTCCGCCCTCATCCACACCACCAATGCGTAGATACTTATGCTTGATCGATCGATTTCTGTGGGCGATTTGATCCGGATATTGCTGCATTGGTGTTGATTTCATGCAGTCCGCGATGTAGAGTAGAGCTGGACTGGGGCCGTCACTCATCATCGCACGTCGACCAGACAACGAAAGCAATCATAGCAGATCACGCCCTTGAATAACACACTCAGTCAGCATGTTTGAACTTTTCAGTCAATAAGGAAAATCTGTCAGTCGAAGACATTGAGGTATCTAGAGCTCTTTCAACCAGCAAAGAAGGAAATAAAACAAACAATCCCACCAGCCCTGCCCCTGTCGCTATGCGATGATGACGATAAAAAGAGTCAAAGTGGTGAAAAGACACGATATGCGATACCTAGTCTCCCGTTCAAACACGCGACAGCCAAACGCTCGCTTGACATAAGAAAATCAGCTTCTCGTCAAAATGAATGCTCTGCTCGTGGCTGCTCAAAGGCGTGCCTCATGCTCCTTGCGTCTCCCTCCACCTCAGGCTGTCGTCGTCGACTGGCTCTCCTCGCCCGTGAGCCTCTCGCGAGCAGCATTCGCGAGGTCCTGCAGAACCAACTCGAGACCTTCAGATGACCCGCTCAGGTCGCTGCCTACAGGACTCTTCTCGGTGCGGCTGCTGACGACGAGACCACGCTCCTTCGCCTCGGACGGTGTGCTGGTAGAGCAGTGACCAATCCCCCGACGTTGTCGAGGACGGCCACGATCTTCACCCTGCACAATAGCCTCTGGCCCAGCAACCGACGCCTCCCGCTCAGCGTACGACTCGCGCCCTTCCCCAGCAGACGACGGCCGGTTCAGCGTCTCGAGAACCGGCACCAGAGCGCGCCGCCAGACATCGCCGTTCCGCTCCAGCCTCTGCACCCGCTTCTCCATATCCTGCAGCCTGTGCTCGCGGTACGCATCGTACAGCTTGAGAAACTCCTCGTCCTTGCTGGCCCGGTCTTTGGCGTCCTCGCGCTGCTCGCTGTACGCCCCGAGCTCTCGCATCTTCGCCTTCACCGCCGCCATCGCCTCCTGCACGACCGGCGTCTTGACTTTGGAGGCGCTTCTCCACTCTCGACGCCGCGCAAGGGAGGTCCTGTCTTCGCTGACGGTCAGAGTCTGCACTTTTGGAGTTCGTGCCGGTGAGTGTGGTGGTGTCGGGTTACTGGATCCTGGGGCGAGGACAGATGCGACAGGAGCGCGTCCACGTGCCGCCCTTCGTGCTTGCGGAATTGTCATTGGTTTGGTGACTGCGTGGCTATCGGTCGACTTTGATGATCCGTCCGTGAGGTTTTGTCGCTTTTCAACTCGGGTGATAAAACCACTAGCTGGCGTGGTGATCTCCAGATCCCTCCTCTTTCTATCTCCCCACACTTTTGTCTGCGTGTCATCCTCCACAGGCTCAACGCTGGCAACGACCATAATAGGGCTGAGTGAGTTCATCGGCACGTAGGCGTCTGCTGCGTGATGGCCTCGTCGAGAGGCGACGGACGGCTCAACGCTTGCGCTTCTTTTCTCATCGTGTCGTCGCTGCAAGCTTTCCATGTCCCTCTTCTTAAGATCGCGCACCTTCTGCCGCCGTTCTTGCGCAGTTTGCGGGCGTGCGGGAGACTCCTCCTCACGTCTTTGCATCGTCTTCGATGCGGCCTCCCCATCGATCGCTTCTTCCGTGCTACTCTTGGCATTGACCGAGTCTCTCTTCGACTGAGAAACCTGGCCCGAGACGGAGCTGTCGGGTTCGAATGATTCCGATAATCCGAGGATGGTCTCCTCGTCTTGAGTGGCACTGCTCATCGAAATCGGCCGCGGTTTGCCGCGGCCCCGAGGCAGCGTCTCTTCTTCTGCCGCTGGTGCGATCATCCCGTCGATGGAAGGGCGAGCTGATGGCCGCGAGAACGCGGCCCAGTGCATACTGGCCATGGTGACGGGGGGATGCGAGCCGTGAGCCGCCGAGGTTCTCCGAGCGGGCACGATGGTGGATCTGGTCCTGCGCACGTTTCGCTTCGGGTCTTGCCCGGCACCGGACAATTTGACGGTGTCAGATGTTCCTCTGAGGTGGTCGGACGATTTACTCTGGGAGGGAGGTCGTGCCGTAGCTGAAACCGCAGGCAACGCGGTCGTGGGCGCTGGACCTGGAATCGGTGGCAGTTTGAGTCGAGAGAAACCGGGAAATGATACGACAGAGTTGCGCTGGTCTTGTGGTTCATGCATTTGAGGCAGCACGGTGATGCCACCCTGTGGGTTGGTGAAGCGCACATGCTCCGGCTTGCCGTCGCGAGGTGGCTTGCTCTCTTCCACGACATTCTTGGCGCGGTACACAGGATACTGGGATCGCGGCTTGGTGCCGTAAGGAGACGCGTCGTTGGGGATCGAGATGGCGATATGGCGGTGTCCTGCGCTGGTCCGGCCTGACACGGCCGAGTCGGGAAGCTGTATCGGGCGGTCCGAATGAGATATTGACTTGCTCCTCTTCACCACGCCGCCCATATGTTTGAAGCGAGACCACCTGCCTCTCTCATCGTGAAGAGCTGCGCCATACGGTTCCGACATGAGGTTGCCTGCCGGAGGCTCGTAGGTTCTGAAAAACTCGACCAACTCCAGAAGACCAGGCGTGTACCCGTTGGTCGGTTCTTTTTGTTCGTACTTGGGCTGGCCGTGCGTGTTGAGATTGTTGGAGGGTGAGTATGTCTGGCGGCCAGCATCGACAGCGCGATGCTCGTCGCGGTCCAGCATTCTGGAGGTTGCTGGAGAGCGGTAAAGAGAGTCTTGCCTTCCAGTAGGGAGAGGCGTCTCGAAGCTTGTATAGCGGTTGGGGCGGGGGACGCGTCCGAGTGAGACAGTTCTGTCGGCGTTCTGTGTCTGTGTAGCTTCGCCATTGCGCCGACTAGGCCAGTCTCTATCGAGATGCGCCGAGGACGGTCGCCTTCTGCTGGCCCCTTGGGCCATGGTATGTGTGTTTGCCGATCAGGCAGTAGATATGTAGATAGCTATTATCAGATCACTAATCCCAGGCGACTAGGTCAACATATGGTCATGGCGACAGCGAATCTGCGAAGGGAGCGTCAGTCTCAGCAGCAAAGACAGACGACACGGTATAGAGAGAAACCCACGTTGCGAGCTTGTGTGTATTGACTCGCACGAAGAAGACCTATTGTCTCAGTTGGATGCAGGTAGTCACCAGCTGAGCGTCTGTCGTGCATCCGTCTGCTGCAAGCTGGGAAGACAGGTTTGGCCACGAGCATCTAAGACAGACAGCGGAAGGCTCGATATTGGAGAGAGAGAGAGAGAGAGAACAGACTAAAGGTAAAAGAGGCGCCAGCTGATCAAGAAACTGTAGCCGAAATGTCGGAAAAGATCTGGGCCGGCCCAGGGGCTGCCTGATTCGGCTTCGAAATCAATTCTTGCGGATCTCTGGAACCTTTTCCGCTGTCACTGCTACGACACAATGATCTTTGTATGATTAAAATGCCCTGGGCCCGTTGATCCTTGCAGAGCTAGACCCAGTGCCATCGAGGAATGCTGGCGCAAGACCCTCGTGTGCCGGGTCGCAAGGGTACTCCCACGGGTTTCAATCGCACAAAGGCCTCTGTAATAACCTAACCGTCGTCTCGATGGGATCGGATAGGTAGTCCATTGCAGCACTTCCGTTCCTTGGGCGTCCACGCCAGGCGGCGGCGCTGGGCACAGATAACGCGGCGCTGGCGCTCGCTCGCTTGCTCTCCTGCGTCATGTTTGCCGACGATCGCTTGGTCCGGGCTTCACAAAGTTTGGTCAGGGATCGCTGTTGGCCGAGTCTGTCGCCAGATTACGCTGGGCAACCCACCGAGGAAGGGAATCCAACGGACTCCCTGCTAGCGCGGCACGATCACATCGGAGAAGCAGGGGTATGCGAAGTTTGCAGTGAGCACAACGCAAGGGCGAGGGTCGAGAGTCCTGGGCCAGCCCCCGGTATTGCGAGAGACGCTTGATGATGGTGGTTCACGCAGTATTGTCACATGATATGCAGCCGAGCTGCTGTTGGTTCTTCCATCTCGACTCGCGTAAAGTTGCGCATGCATGCTGTCGACCGAGTGGAGGAAGCGCTGCAGTCGACTGCATCAACGTGAGACCTGGAAGCTCTCACCAGACCACGTCAGCAGAAACGCCTGGCATTCCTCAGTCGCGAAAAGGCGCGTGTCGATCGAAATCCTCGCGGTCGTGGTCGAGGTTCCACTGCCACCACGCCGGAGCTCCTCTAGTGGCCGCAGTACGCCCACCGAGGAAACGAGGAGAGTGCTGGAGGAGGCGGATCGTGAGAAGGCAGTTCGGCGAGCCAGTTGAGCCCAGGAACCCAGTCGAATCCACCCTGGCTCTCCGCTCAATGAATCTGCACTGCCGATCAAGGATGCAGGTTGCAGTCGTCGCGTGCAGTCGCGAGAACCAGGGGTCCGAAGAACGGAACCTGCGAAAGCCCACCTGAAGGAGTTCGTTCGAGATAAGCCTCCCCAACAATGGACAAGGCTGTTATAAAGATCTTATTTTCTGCACCTCCTCTTCGTCGCATCATCCATCACCAGAAGGAGATTGCTCCCACCCTCCCCACGCCTTGTGCAGCGGCAGTCAGTGCAACTAGTGCACGCTCCGGACGGGTGTCCGTACGCCGCTTCCGCTTCCGCAAGCCAGGCATGAAACTAATCGAGTAGCTCGCTCGTCCGTTTGGTTTACAGCAACCGGGGGCTCCAAGATGATGCTAATGAACTGTAGCCGGGGACCTGGCCTGACCCCTGGCCAAGCACAGACTTTCGGGCTGCCAGATGAGCTTGGGCCAGCTCGCCTTTGCCGCTGAGGCTGGGAGTGTGATTCTGGAAGGAAAGTGATCTTTGATTGTTGGTCAGCTGTGCCGGCTACGGGGAGATTGGGGGCCCGGGGGTAAATTCTCGGAAGCAAAGGCGTACGTACCAGATGTCTGATTCCCACGATCACCGAATGATGGGGATTCGATAGAGAAATGGAGCAGCCCTCGAGAGGACAGGCCAGGTGTGATGGGGCATCTGGATTGCCGAGAAGAGCGGATGGCGAAAAGGAGTTCATCATCCAGCTCGACCCATTTCGAGCTCACCACGAGTCAGGGACTCCAGGGGGATCGTCGAAAGCTCAATGAGGCGTCGTATACTGCAAACTCGGGACTGGCACAAAACAGGGTGCAACTGGTGGTTCTGGCGTACAGTCACGTATTGGCAGTAGGCAGAATTCCCAAGACTACAATGATCAACCCATTCCAATCTATGAGGCTCGCTATCCCTCATCATTAGGGCATCATCGTACGGTCTCTCTATTCTGGCCCATAGAAAAGCATAGAAAAGAAGACATCCTACGTACGACGCGTCTTTTGGCCTCGCCTACCCTGGAGGGTTCATGATAACTGTAGTCATGGGAGGAGGTAACTGTCGAATGCTGAGACACAGTTCTCGTGTTTGTGCATCTGGAACGCCGACAGGAGGAGCTTCCAATGCCTGCTGATTATGTGTCGGCCTCGTATGATTATGTCCTATGATTTCGTCCGCTTGTTTGCAATCCACACCCCCCTCAAATGTATTGCTGCCTTGCCCCCGGAGAGGTCCATCAAGGGCAGGATTCCCACGCCATCCAGCCAAATGCCGCAATTTCCTGCCATTTACAACCATTAAACAAAAATAACGCCTGAGTTGTGCCCCTTCACGATGTTGAAACGCCCGACCATGCCATCATGCCCATGCGCACGCCCGCTGTCTTGTATGTAACCAACTTGATGGTCATCCAGACCGTTCTCTATCTCTTTCTCGAAATGAACATGTTCGGCTTTCCTTTCGGTCGCGGACCTCGTGGAGGTGCACCGCCGGGCATTGGAGACTAAAAGTTGCAAAAGTCAGTCAATACCAAGTCTCAAAATGAAAGATGAAATCTCGTACTCTCTGTCCCTGGCCATCGGCTCTCGGTGTATCTGAATTGGGGTTCGGTCTCGAAGGCAGCGAACTGCCCGATGGACGATCAGGAGGCGTTATGCCCAACGCCGCCTCAGCAGATGGATCTGATGGTCCTTTGGGGATCGGTCTCGGTGGTGCCCTCGCGCCTCCAAATTTACTCATTGCGTTAGCGCCTGGTGGTTTGGTATTCGCGATCTGAGAATTCATTAGAACGTATCATCGATCCCTCTCCATGAAGCAACTGACCTTTTTGATCTTCCTTGGGCCCTGACTCTCGCCATCCAGAGGCCGCTTGCGACTCTCACTCTGGCCGTTGACATTTGGTTTGCTCGCCGCCGGTGTTTCGGGGGCGCGTTTGACAGGATCTGGAGTAGAACCGTTCGGCTGCCTCGGCTGATCCGGTTGCACTTGGGTTGGCAAGTCCTTGCTGCCACTAGTTGAAGTAGTAGGAGAAACCCCTGACATCTTGACATCCGTATCCTTCTGAGCGACGGCTTCAGGCACAGGTGCCGCTGACAGCGCCAAGGGTTTGCGGAACATGCCCAAAACATCACCGTCTGTGTAGCGGTCTCTCTTCTTAGCATCTTGGATGAGTTTGTTCCAAAACTCGCCCTGAACCAGGGCCCTCGAGTCACCCAAAACCCAGAGAGATGACCTCGCACGCGTGAGACCGACGTTCATACGTCGGATGTCCGTCATAAAACCAATACCGCCGGTCGAACTGGCACGCACGCAAGAGAAGATGATGATTTCGCACTCTCGACCCTGGAACGCGTCGGTCGTGTTGAACTCGATGAATCGGGAGATGCCCTCGCCATACTGACGCTCAAAGCGATTTCGAAGTTCCCGGAGCTGGCCCTTGTATGGAGTGATGATACCGATCTTGCCACTGAGGTCCATCTTCTTACCGAAATCTTGGTTGAACCGCTCGTACATCTGAAGGGCGACTTCGATTTCTTGGTAATTGACAAGCGACTGGCCCTTGAAACCTCGATCTTGAACACCCTTGACATCGAAGAATCGATAGGGTCCAAGGAGACTACTTCGGTGCCACTCTTGTATGCGCAGCGACGCCATGTGAGCTCCGTCCTGGAGCTGACTTTCGTAAAACTCCCTACTGGGGAACGCGCTGATTTCAGGATGCATGCGGTACTGCGTATCCAGCAGATGCACAGACTTAGGGTGGTTCTGCTGCATACGCACGAAAAGACTTTGCGCGTAACCGAACTTTGCCGCAGACTGGTTCAGTACTGTGGGCGGCAGCTGCTTTGGATCTCCGACCAAAATGCACTTGAGGCACCCGTACTTCAGTGGAATCAACGCGCTGAGCTCGACACACTGCGCTGCTTCGTCGATAATGACAGTCTCAAACTCAACATCGAGCTTACTGAACATCTCGTGACCACTACCGCTCAGTGTTGCACACAGAACCTGTGCCGAATTCAGGATCTCCTGCTGGACCGCCTTTCTCTTGATCTCAACCTCGCGACCGACCGAGTTGGCGCTGTCCTTGCTTGCGTCAATTTGTTTCCCGATCTCGCGTTGATCTTGCTTCAGTTTGTCGAATTGGCGATTCAGCTGATTGAACTCGGTCTGATCCACCAAGTCCCTGGCCTGCTCGCGCCGAGCCCTCAGCTCGTCGAGTTGCTCCTTGATCTTGCCGGCCTTCTCATGCAATTGATCGCGCTTTTCCTTCGCATCTTCCCTCGTTGTATCACCTTCAAGCTTGAGTCTGACAAGCTCGTCAAGAGAAACATCCTTGACGGCGGCGTTCATGGCCTCGGTGCGACCCAGACGAAGGACGTTGATCTTCTTTACCTGACCCGAAGACGTCTTGACGCCTTGCTTTAGACGGAGGACAAGCTCGTCGACCGCTGCATTACTGGGGGCGCACACAAGTAGCTTCTTGTTGTGTGGTTGGGGACCCTGAGCTTGAGCTGGCGCCCGAATCGGCACTGCAGTTGCTTTTTCGGTGTGCTTCAGCTGCTCTGAGAGGAGGTTTCCGACCATCGCAACGATGGTCTTCGTCTTGCCAGTTCCCGGAGGACCCTGAATCAAAGTGAACCCATCGTTCTCCTGTGCGCCGAGCACAGCCAGCGCCTGGGCTCTATTGAGACCCCAAGTGCTTTGACCCTGTGCAATGCGCTCGTCACCGTACCTGAGAACTGGGGATGGCTCTGCCTTCAGGATCTCATCACACAGATCGTAGTATTGTAAGCTCTCCAGTGCCGCGTACTCACGCTCGACTGTCGCCATGTTGGTAATTTTCAGACCGTAAAAGCTGATACCTGGGTTCATGTTACTTGCAATGGCGTTGCCGGCTGGATTGATACGGTAGGTGATCTCAAAAGCGTCTTTCTTGAACTTCGCTCGGTGAACGCGCGCCAAGCATCGTTTGGCTCGCGAGTCAGCGAGGGGCTGTTCAGCTTCTGAAATCAGGAGAATATCGCCTTCGCGAACACCCTTGTCCTTATCCCGATACTGAGCAGGAGGCATACTGAATGAGACCTCGAGGAACGAATCGACACTGGCGCGACTGACAACCTTAAGGCCAAAGGGCTGTGAAGTTGTTTCATCCTTTGCGTTCACAAGCCCGCGCCAGGCTTCTGAAGCCAACAGAGGCAGAAACCTCTGCTGGTACTCTGAGGCATTACCGTATTTCGAGTCGACCTTGCTTGAAGCTGGGCCACTCGGAGGGTCTTCACCATTGTGAAACAGATCCCAGCGGAGCACGATGGCGTGAAGCTTCTCCATCGAAGGCTGGATACGCGCTCTGAGGTCCTTGGCAGTACGTTGCCGCCTCTCTTTCTTCACCGGGCGTCTCTGCTTGTCCAACATCTCCCTTCGCATTTTTCTTTCTGCCTCAGAGAGAGTCTTCTGACCGCCGCCCGTGATTGTGGCGAGCTGATCCTCCGCGTCAGAATCACCATCATCATCTGACTCTTCATCAGAGCTGTTGACCATGATCTCGCTTTTACCGTGATCCTTGCCCAATATACCAAGACTCTGAAGACCCGAGCCTTCACCAGGATTTGTTTCACCCCTGATCTCTCTTGCCCGAGCGATAGCAGCGGCGTCGCGAGCTTTCTTCTCCGCTTTCTCTCGTTCCCTCTGCTCTTTGATAGACAACTGAGGCTTCCTTTCCGCGACAAGAGGTTTAGCTTTTGGCTTCTGATTCTGCAGTGCCTTCAACAGAGGACTCTGAAGCGATTTGCTCAGATCGTTGACATCATCTCGGTTCGTTCGAGCTGCTTTGCTGGATGACGTTGATGTTGGAGTGCTCGATCCAGACTGAGACCAAGCATCAAGTCGACTCTGAGTCTTCGCGTCCTTGCCGAAGTTTGTGAAGGACTTGGGCTGTGTCTTGACAGGCCGGACCTCCTCCATGGATATCTCCTCTTCGGACAAGCCTAGGGCTGACAAGAGCTCAGCCCTTTGAGGATCTGTCAAATTTGTTGGCTTGGCGTACTTTCGATTATGTCCAGGTACAGGAACGGTGGCGGCGATGATGAAGTTCCGCTCGTCGTCGCCGATTTGCAGGTCGTTATCTCGGAGGCGGCTCAAGATCTTGACCAGCACCTTCACCGTAACTCCAACAAGATACGTGTCTCGCAGGCGAATCATGTTGTCCATTCCCCGGAAATTGTCCTTTGGCGGCCTTAGAGTGGTCTGCATCGCCGTGGAGTCATCCTTGCTTAATGCATTTGCCATAGTGGAGGCGACCAGACCATCCTCGGTGATAAGAGCTTCTGCAAACTCCATGATCTCACGACAAAAGTCTGTCATAGTCGCATTGGGGATATAGTGTGACCAACGCTCAATCATTCTGCATGCCTTGGACACAAATCTCCATTCGGCTCGCCACCATCTCAGGAGTGCACCGGTCAAGTGGGTGTCAGCACCTTTTTCCTGCCGAAGGATACCAGTAGACGAGTCTGTAAGACCACGCAATACGTCCAGGCCCATGCTGACCAGTGGCCGGATTGGGGTCCACGGAATCGCGACGCCACGGCTCATCAATAACTCCAGGTACCAGAACAATGCACCAAGAGTGGCCAAGGGATGTTCCTGCGTCATTTGCTCATAAGCAGAAGATCTCGAGAGTTGACAAGTCCAACTCTTCAAGATATCGCAAGACGCTTCTGCAATATCGGTGTCGCCTTGCAAAGACAAAGCAGTGATCACCCGGGCGATGTGGCTTTTGTCGAGCAAAGTGTTTAACTCCGTCACACCATCCAAATCAGAGACACGCGTCAGCAGCTTGGTCAAACCTCCCGCAGTTGCCGTCCAGGCCACATTGAAATCATTCTGATGGGGCTGCAAAGTGCCTTCCTTTTTGCTAGCCCGGACAAGTTCGATGCCGACCACAGGTTCGAGGAGCCCGAGGAATCTGGCTGCGAGATCAACTTGATCACGGGAATGATCGTACGTATCCAAGGCGCTTTGCCACAGCTTTTCTGACTGTCGGTCCGCAATATCCTTGACAACCTTTCCATCCATGATCGCAAGGTGCTCGGCAGCAAAGAGCTTCACATCCAGCTTTAGGGCCGCTTGGAGCGCATCAAGTGCGCTTTCCCTGACCTTTAAATCCTTCTTAGCCTGGGTGAGTTTCGAAGTCTGGATGTTGGCGAGGAACGTCGCTTCGTGCTGGGATACTAATTTAATCGTCGAATTGGCGAAGAATCGGAGCGTCTCAGCGCCGACGAGATTGTCATGGTCAATGAAGCTTTGCAAAGTGAGCCGCAAAACGTCAAATCCAGCTCTGAACAGAGTAGCCTGACCAACGTCGCCGAGTGTGTCATTCTTTGAATAGTCACCAAATGCGGTCCACATGAAATGATCGCACGCTTCGTAACGCTGATCGAGAGAGAACGACTCCAGCCATGGCCGCACCCACGATATAGGGAACGGCGCTTGATCTGCCGGGACCGAAGTCTGTCCGATGTCGTTTGGGACATCTGACCAGCAAGGCTCGAGGGACTGTCGAAGCAGCATCTTGTATGCGGGGCTGTTGAAAATGGCGTCTGTGATCACAGATGGCTTTGCCTGGCCGACGAAGTCCCACAATGCCATTGGAGATCTGGTTAGCAATGTCGTCAGTACGCGAATACAGGCAACAAGAACCGACTCAGCGGGGCAAAGGCCCATGTGCCGGAAGAAGAGGTCGTAAAGGCTCGGACCGCCCTCTTGAACTCCCAGATTGCCTACACGACTTCGTATCAAATCATTGTTCATCGCCTTCAGAACTTCAATTGTAGATTCCCAAAACTGTACCACAGCCTGCAAGTCGCTAAAACGGAGCTGACCTGGATCTTGCGGGCTTATTATGTGTATGGCTTTGATCAATGCACTGCTGATTGCCCAATCGAAGTGGGCAGCGGTCATATCACCTCCTTGCACAACAGCATCCCAATTCGCCAAGGCCCATTCTCGGCGCTCCGGGCATTGGAAATCGAACAGGAAATGCGTCATACCCGGGAGAGGAGTTTTCGAGTGTAACTTCAGTCCTTTCTTGCCCTGCAGCCGCATGAAGACAAAGGTGAACTGCTTAAGGCGTGTAGCATCCGAAAGGAAGGGGAGGCAGCACAGGGCCTCGTAGATGGCGAGGTGTACCTCGCCAATCTGGTCGCCGAAATACTTCTTATGAAAAGGCTTGCCTTGAGCTTCCACCGCCTCGATGGCTTGCTGAGCCCACTGAAGATTAAGTTCGAGTCTCTTAATGTCCAGACTGGAGAGTAGTCCGCTGAAGGACTCAATGGCATCATCATCCCAGCGCCTGCCTGCTGTTAGTCAAGCAGGAAGACGCGCAAATCCTAGATACTTACGCGGCAAATTTGTTCAAATAATGCTTTCGTTTGAAATGCCAGTTGAGAACACAGGCATCACACGCCTTCAAACACTTGTCTAGCAGCACCGTGTATTCTTCTTGCCATTTTCCAGACTCGGTCTTGGAGAATCCCAGAATGAGGCTATTCCAGTAGGTGGTTTCTATCCGCTCCTCGCCATCTGAAATCCTCTTCTTTTTCTCTTCGATCGTTATACTCGATGCTGGGTCTTCGAGACAGGTGTAGTCTTCGTCGTCATCGTTATCGACTTTCGGGCAGAGGAGATGGACACCTGGGGGGAATTCCTGCAGCTTCCCATACCGATACTGAAGCTCGGTTCCTAGTTCGTTCATGATCGGCCGACCGCCTAGCTCCAGCCCATGTTCTCCGTCGCGTAACTCTTATGTTGCTTTGATGCGGCTCGAAGGTGCAGGCTCGATTTTGTTGCCGTCGGTGGAGGGGCTCAGTGGAAGGTGGAATTCCCTCGGCAGGAACAGAAATCGATGGAAACGTAGAGTTTGGCGTGCAGGTTGCGAACGCCGTTCGCTGACTTTCTGAGGGTGAAGTATGCTTGATGGAAGAACGAAGTGTGCCTTTCTAAGAATGGATGGAACGGCGCAGTTCGAAGAACCACGGTCTATACAGTCAAGAATAGCGAGACGAAGCAGGAGAATGCTAGTTTCCCTGGATGATCGGGAAGAAAGGCCCTGCAAGTCTGCGATGTCTTCTGAAAAGACCGACTTCCTATGTCATTTGACTGCAAAGATTATCTGGGGTGAATCGAGGTTCGTTAGACGCGTGCGTTTCCGCGCTGGAAGAAAGTTCGATATGCAGGGTGGACCCTAACCCTTGTTAGCGCCGGCACCAACTACCCTGCACTGACATAAGGCCTTACACCTGGTTAACGGACTTTTTCAAGATTATTCTCACTGACTAGAAGCCTGGAGAAACTTGTCTTCCAACACTATTCAGCACGGCTCGTTGAGACCGCAATGCGGCAGCTTGTGATATGTTGATTAAGGATGTTGAAGTGTACAGACCGTATAGACCGATGGGTGACAAACCTGGATCACACAAGATTTTCAGTGCACTTTACGGCCATAACTACGGCATTCCGTGGCTCGTGAATCTTTCTTTTCCACAATTATCGGATCTGCCTGTTAGATAGTCTCCCATCTTGCAATCCATCCGACGCTTTCTCCAGCATTTCTTACAATACAAAGGTGACCCTCAAACCCGTTGGCCTTCACGTCAGCCATAACTTTATCCACAGCCAAGCTTGCTACAGCCTGCCCACGACCTTCACTGAGAGAAAATGCTCCTGAAGTTACGAACCCGATGAGGTCCTCCGAATCGGGCACAAGGGGATGTCCGCCCATGTCAAGCTGGTTGGGTGATGACAACGACTCAGGACCGGGTGGCTGAATCAGCTCCTTTGCAAGAGCCCTTTTGCGACATATCAGGCTTGTCTCTTTCGCAAGATGATTGTTTGAGCCGGTCGGCTTGTCGGTGGATCGCGGAACCCGTGCAAGCCACTGAGCACGTAAGTCTGAAGGGAGGCTATGTGGCGAGGAGTTTGGAGGTATCGTTGCAGGGACTTCAGCGTCAGATGAAAGAGGTCTAGGGACCGGTCCTGAAGGTAACCTGTAGATCCTCGCGCACGGCTTTGCCACACCTCGACTGAGGAGTCGGAGTTTCACAGTGACAAGTGAACACGGTGGGACGTCAGCCGTGTCCTTCGATTTGAGCTCGTCGAACGTAGCTCTGCTCATGGCGTTGAGGTGCGATAAGGGCGTCGTTGAGTCCTTGGTAGCGGAATTATGAGTGCTGTCAATGTCCATGGCGTCCGAATCTGCTGTCCCCTGGCTGGAAGAGGTGCTTGGCAAATTGGCTTTGAGCGCAAATAACGTTTCAAAGTCGCAAGCGAGCCCGTCACCAACCTCTCCCTTGCGACCAGCACCAAGGTCAAGTGTTGACCACTCAGGCCTCCTGCTTTTGGGCTTCTTGTCCCACTGAAGCTTTCGCTTTCGCCGTTGCGACAATTCCCACTCCGCACCACCGTCAGAAGCAATCCAGTCCGCTGGGAACCAGGGCTGACCTCGCTCAAATGAAACTTGCATCATCTCACTAAGACCGCCAAAGCGAGGATTGCCTCCACTCGAAAGAGGACAGCGTACGATACTGTGCCAGAAGTACGAGATACAGCTCCAGGGCGCCAATAAAGTCCAACTACCTTGGACTCTCGATTGCGCATTATGGCGTGAGGCTAACAGAATTAAGGGAACTTGGGTATCTGATTTCTTGATCTTTGGTTGCGTGCCAGGGACCATAGATCCGAGAGTCTGATTAACTGCTTTCTGAGAAGGAAGATCGGCCGTGCTCTGGCGGGAGTTTCGATCAAGCAGGGCGTAGGAGGAGAGGCCGTCCTCTGCCGGCCACACTGCTAGTGTTTGAAGCATTTGCTCCTGAGCATCGTCGTCGAGGATTGTGCTAAGGGGTCTTTGTGGTCGGCGTAACCGAGGGTCTTGAACAGAAAATCCAAGTATTGCATTTGCAGGCAATGAAGCTGGGTTCGTCAGACCCTGAATAGATCGAAACAGCCGCACATGAGCAGGCGCCGAAGACTCGATTGGTGTCAAGACCGAATGAAGTATTTCTGTGGAGGCGGGACCTGTAAGTTCAATGCTTCCTATCTCATACCGAAGATCTTCGACATGTAGCCTTGGCGTCTCCATCTTCGACAATCGAACTAGCTCCTCGAAAGCCTCTCTGAAGGCGGAGGGATGTAGTCTGAGGAAGACTTGACGTTGATCTTTTTTAGGATTTGCTTCTGCTTCTGTCTCGTTTGATGAGGCGATCTTCGGATTCCAGAAGACCTGAGCAGGGGCCATGATTCTCGGCATCTCCTGCGTCTCCTTGGTCAAGACAACAGTGCTTGATCGGACTCCTGCCCTCCACTTCTGACCCTTTGGACCCCAGTATGCGTCTTTCATCACCCCGACTCGCCTCAGAACTCTTTCCATTCCGGCGACATTGCCAGATACTCCGATTGTAGTGTAATAGCTCGCGTCCCACACGATAGCACCACGGTCTCCTTGCGCTCGATGAGTTGGTCTGTAAATCTTCTCATTGGGTGTGAGAGGCACCGCAAAGCCCCATAGCGGATCATGTGGTGGTGTCATTCGTGCCCTTTTCGCGTGCCAGATATGGGTCGGGAGCCAGGTCTTGTTCAACTGGCGCTTTCGGAACTTGGCTTCCGGACGCGGAGGATCGTTGAATACGTTACGTCGGAACTTTGGACGCGGTTTGCGAGGAATGATGCTCGCCTCGCGAGATCCAGGTTCTGTACTTCCTCCCGCAGCCTGACTACCAGGATCACTCTGTTTCTTCTCAACCGCTTTTTTGGCTTTTCTGCGCTTCGCAAGAATGCCCAGCCTCTTCGCCGTCTCAGCTCTGATCCTGGCCCTGCTTGTTCGTGGCTTTCTTTTCCGTGATTCAACCAACGGCGTGTTGTCCTCGGCCATCTCCTTCTTGGCCCTGGCCTGTAGCCTCCTCGGCACTCGTTTCGGATTGTGACTGGCTGTTCGTCTGCGCAACCCTCGGGGAACCTGCTGAAAGGCACGACTAGCGCTTACGGCCTTTGAAGTGGCCATGCTTTGCTCGAGAGCAGCAATTTCAAACTCTCGAGCAGCCAGAAATGCCTGCAAGTCAACTTCGCCATCTTTTAAAGCAGCTTCAGCAGGCTGTGCTGGAATCGTCCTCGCAACGTTGACTTTGCTCCTTTTCGCGTCCATCCTGGGTCCAGGACGCGTCTCGCCCGACTTGCTTGCAATGAGCGCAACTGTTTTTAACTCATATCGTGAAGGAAAGTTCCTCCATGTGCCGAGTCAAGCTGAGCGGGAATCTGAGAACGAAGTCTTGCGTTGCCGAGTAAAACTTTCACTGATCGCGTCCCGTAAGAGTCGAGTTCAACAAATTTCGGAGACAGATTCCAGGGTTAGGGTTAGTGCGCACGTGACAGAAGCCGCTACCTACCGCGCGCGTCCGCTTCCCAGGGCATCACTGACATCATTCGCGCTGCCCCAAAGCTCAAACAATGGGTCGATAGCGTCCGGTTTTGCATGGTACTACTTATCCGAGCAGTCAATATTGATCTCAAATTACTCGTTCATTTTGTTAGACGGACTCGCAGGAGAGGATGCTGTGTTATGCAAGCACAAGCTACCACGCGACATAAGACACGCATACCAGAGGATCAAAAAGCAGCCCTGCAAGGTTTTGATAGGCCTTGCCGCCGCCATATTTAGGTCACTGCAAGTGGAAAGGACGGCGTGACCGGGCGAAACTAGACTAGATGGACTCCCTCAGTAAGCACTGTTGTTTCTTTCCGTTGGCACGTGGTCATGTGATGCGTCTCCCTGCGTAGACTTCCTCTTTGCAAGACTTGGATAGAGTCAAATCGTGGATCGAACAGGTGGTCGCACTTGCGCGGTCGGCTGTTGTGCTTCCTCAAGAACATTCTAGCCAGGCTCAAGACCCTTACGAAAGTTTCAGGCACCGAGACCGATTGTTTAACGTCAAGCGCTTTTGCAAGCGGCATTTCACCTTTATCGAGGCACTGAACGACGGACAATTGCTGACATGAATATCTTGACCGCAGTCGGAAAAAGCCGCAAGGTGAGATCGTCTCCAACACTTACGGAATCGAAGACCTACTGACCGTTGTCACGTCATTTGATCTGTGCAGGCCAAGTTCGATTTGCACCTGAAGGCAAGTCATCGATGAACCCTATGGCAAGATTACGCCCCGACCCTGTCCTAATTAGAGTTCAGATATATGACCTCAACAACGTACCGTTGGTATCTGGCAGCTCTTTCGTTAAATGGCATCTGAGCCATTCCATGCACGCTGAGCACCGTGGCCGCACGAACAAATGCTCTATTCAGAACCACAAGGTCGAATACAGTTATTCAAAGGTCATTCCTTCGATTCGGATCGTTATTGACAAGAACAACCACCTGGCCGAGTGTCCGTTTGAACTCGAAGTCGTGCAAGAGTTTGCAGGCGCAGAAAAGATCTCATTAGGGCAAATCCGTCTCAATCTGAGCGAATATGTTGAAGAGAGCGAGTCGATAAGTAAAGAGGGAACGACTCCTGGTAGAGGACGGAGCATCAGTATCAATGCGAGCCCTGCGTCTGGCCTGGGGCCGAGCATCCTGCATCATGATTGCCAAGACGGGATCATCCGAAGGTACTTGATGCAAGACAGCAAGATCAACAGCACCCTCAAAATAGGCATACTCATGGTCCAAAAAGATGGGGATCATAACTTCTCAGCGCCGCCGTTGAAATCTGCCCCGGTGTTTGGCAGCATCGCCGGATTTACCACGGTCGAGCAGGTCGAAGAAGAGGCCGGGGGTAAGTTGCTCCTGGACGGTGGGCCAATCTGTTAAAGCGAATCATCTGACGAGATTGCAACAGTGCCAAATATTCAAAAACCTCGCGAGACGGCTGAAGTTCACGACCTGTATCGCCGAACGCTTGCAGCTTCTTGGCATCGCCTGCCTGGTGAGCTGCCCGCGGATGAATGTATCGAGGATATCTTCTGTGGAGGTGATGGCTGGCGAACGAAAAGCGAGTCTGGAACGAACACGACCGACTCTGACTTCAGCGACGAAACAGACTCAGCTCTCAGCAGTGCCCACACCGGCACGCTTCGCCCTCGCGACTTTAGGAAAGGGTTAAGCAATCTTCACTCTGGCCGGCACCGCCTGCCACATCATGCTCAACAGCAGGCGAACTTGCCGCCTCAAGCTAGGCTTTCGCATCTCCTCCATCATCAGCATCCTTCTCACCGTCGTTCTCACAGTGGCTCAAGCGACAAGAGTCTCTCAACCGTCACGGGCGGGGAAGCAGTAGGAATCGCGAAAAGATCGCCTTCCACAATAAAAGACGAAAGTGGAGGATTTAAAAACACGGACAGCGCGAGCGTGAGGGGTCGGGGTAGCAGTCTCATCAGCATGGCATCTACAATCAGCAGTGAGAGCAGCCCTGGTGTTGGTAGAGGCTACCGGGAGATTGACGAGCAGGAGGCCCGAGACGATCTTATTGCATGGAAGCTACCGGGAAGCACCACCATTCTTCAATGAGACGTGAGCTGTTGTACTTTCTTATTCTTCCGCACTGTCTAGTATCAGCATATTTTGGACCTTTGTCTGCATTGTAAACCTGACGTCTCCAGAACGTTGACATGATTGCTTCCAGACGCTGTCACTTCACTTGCAGTCAACAAAGCTGCAGAACCAGCTGGAACATTGCACAGCTGGAACCAGACGAAGGCAGGTGTTACGGATCAACGCTTCCGCCTCTGCGTGCGCACTCAAGTTACTTGGGTTTGTTTCAGGCCTAGCCAAGTGCTCTTCTTTTCACCACTACCTTCCTCTATTCTCATTTCTCACGTTCCCATACCTCGCTTCACCTTCGGACTGGATCGCCTAACTCGCTCTTTACTCTCTCCAGACTTCAGCGAGTCAGAGGCGGACTTTTGTTTCTCACACCCTTGGCTTCGAAAGCACTATCAACAATTTGTGTGTGAAATTGCCGTTCATGAATTCGCCATGAGTAACACAGCATTTGCCTCCGCCATACCTGGCAGCCTGGAGGTAGAACCCGATGTGACGAGCCCAGAGCTTCCAGAAGTCGTGCGTCCTTTCACATTCAATATTGCTTGTCCTAAACTGACGAGCATGATCCAGGCAATCGAACCTATTATTGTCTTCCAGAGCCGACAAGAGTTCGCATCACGTCACGAGATGGCCACCATCATCGAGATGGCCAACGAAGAGCGCCTTTTGAAAGCCTTCAACAAGGCAAATGTGCAGATCTCTGTTTGGCCTATTGCTCCTTTACCGACCTGTACGGCGTTCGCCAGAACTTGGCTTTTCCTAGTTTCGGTTCCAGTCGACCCATCCATGGAGAGCATGTTTCCGATGATCGGCGACAGCTTCTATGTTGACAAAATTTCGACTGTTACCCACGAAGGGCAGAGCTTCACTCTTTCACGGCTGCCAGCATGCAGAATCAATAACCCTTACGAGACGCAATTTTGCTGCTCGAAAAATATCGCAGCTTTCAACGTTCACGTCCCACGATCCTGGGCTCGTGAAGACGGTGGCCACGACGAGGTCGATTTGATGGCAAAATTTCAGGTAGCCACCTCCCTTGACAGCTTTGAGGCGAGCCTCCTTACATCAGATCGTGCGCAAGATTTCAGCCTTTCGCTGAAATGCAATACAAAAATATCAGATGCTGAGCTGGAAGCTTTACGTTTCTTGACAGAGCATAAGCAGTCTGAGTCGCGCCGGCCATCCGCCATTTCTCAAAGAGCGTTCCAAGCTCTCCTTGACTTCAAGGCAGACGACAGCGTTCATGTGGATCTCCGACAAGAGTTTCCCCATATGAAGGATCCTTTAGCAAACCCTCTCGAAAAACCCGCCAAAGGTATCCTCCGAGCTCACCAAGGCCTTGCTCAACGGTTCCGGGCCTTCAACAACGATCACAAGTCTGCGTACGAAGGCTTGTTCAACATTCCTTCCCATCGACTTTTTTTTCTGAATGGCTGTCCTGGCGCAGGCAAAACCGAGTGGAGCATGGTCGTTGCTGCCATTATCCAGTCCAGAAGGAGACCTCATGATCCTCACAAGCGCAGCCCGCTCCTCTTCCTTGTGGACATCAACAAGACTGTCGATGATGCTGCCGACAGATACTGGCGTCTCTGCCGTGAGGTAGGCCTCAAGCATATTCGGGTGATCCGCATGCATGGGTTTCCATATGAGATGCGCAACAGCTCTCAATTGAATCGTGAGACACCAGTGGCAGGTGTGGAAGACGCAGAAATAGACTTCACAAAAAGGTTCTTGGACACAGCCGGTCTGCCTAGCTGCGCGACGTGGACAGCTGCTGCGAATAGGGCGCCAACATTGGACGAGGCTGCATGGCAACACTTTCGAACGAGAACACATCAACGCGAGTTTAGGGTTCTCCAAGAACTCGTGGAGAAGCTCAACACAGGCGATGCGCTCACTACCGACGACTGGAAACGTCTACGCAGCGAAGTGTCTCAGTTGTACCGAAAAGTACTTCGTCAGGCCGATTTTATTGCGACCACGCCGACAGCAGTTTCCGGGAGTTTTGCAAAGCTATACGCTCCAGACATTATTTTCATCGATGAGGCGCCCCATGCTCGGGAGCTTACGACCCTCATCCCAATCGCTTATTTCAAGCCATTGGTGTGGATATTTTCTGGTGATGTTCATCAGACGCGACCCTTTGTGAAGAGCAGGGCGAATCCTCGCGCTGTCGAGCCAGGGGCGCAGTTCAATCCCTTCGTTCGCCAGCTGGAAATCAGCACCATGGCGCGTGCCGCGCAGACTAATGTCCTCTCCCATCGGCTTTTGATCAACAAAAGGGCGTTTGGCAATCTGCAAAGACTTCCGTCGGTCTTGTTCTACAATGGTGAGATGACCTCGGGTCACGCGCCGGCTGACCAGTACCCGAGTCCGGTCATGTTTGTAAAGCGTTTCCTGGAAGGCCTTGTCAATGGCGCGCCGTTGAGCGAGAACAGGTTGGTTGTCTGGCTACACGAAAGCCGAGAAGAGCGGAAAAACAGTAGTTTCTGCAATGCGTCGAATAAGGCATGGATCCTCAAACAAGTCCAGATACTTGTTGCGGATCCAGACTTCAAGAGTGTGTCGTCAACAGGGCAGCCGGGCACGATAATGATACAAGCATCTTATCGAGCAGCTGTGGAAGACTATGAGGCGGCAGTGAGGACGTGGCCTGCAGGTTATCAAAATCGTGTTGAGGTCTTGACGACAGACAAGTCACAAGGTAACCAGGCCGACATGGTGTTCCTTGACATGGTGAGGACAGAAGGGGCAGGGTTCATGGATGACCCGAAAAGGTTGAACGTTGCCATGACCCGGGCCCGCCAAGGAGAGGTCATTCTCATGCACGAGAGAATGCGTTGGCGACGTCCTCAGAAAGTCCCAACGCGTCGTCTCTGGCGCTTGTGGGACGACGCAACGGCTGCGCAGCAAGTTTGGAGGCTCTAGAGCGAGTGCCTCGTTATGCGAGCTCAGGGTACGAATCAGGCTTTGTCGCACATGGAACTGTATGTATGGAGGTGGTTGAATGAGCGACGTGTTTTGCGCAACAAACTTCTGGAGGAAGGGAACGTATATTACATCATAGTGTGACTGTGGGATGACTGCGGATTGAACAGACAGAAAGACTCACATTAATTGAAATGAATCGCGTGCGACGGTGATTCGTCAATGTCTTGCATTTTGAGTTCAGACCCGAGGCTATTGCGAAGTTGGAAGCAACGGCAATGGGGTCGTTTATGGAGAGACATCAGCTGCTACAAATGCGCAAAAAGGCTGGACAAGCAGCTGAGGGACCGATCCCACGCAGTGAGCAAGACATGCTATTAGCTGGACTTTGGTCCCTACCCCAGGCTCCGTTGGTGTTGGGAGACCAAGACCCTGTTTTGGCGATTGTTCTGGCGATTGCTAGGCTGGGCCTCGTGGTGACCTCATACATGTGATTCCCTTTTCACAGGAGAAAGTGCGATTCGGCTCGCGGGCTCTTTATTGCCGAACCCAGTGGACGTAAGTAAGACCCGCAGAGGTCGCGCCAAATTACGGGGTGTTTGGCGAGCCTGGGCCTGATCCTGAGCGAGCGAGCCTTGGGTTCAAGGTTACGAGAGTGGCCGCCTGCTGCCGGCTTCTACCCAGCGCCCATGCTCGTCTGTGCTGCAGCCAGTCAGCACCGATCCATCCATCCTCTACCCTTCACCATCAGCATCTATCCTCTCAGCATTGCATCACGACGTCAATTACCATTCTGAATTTCGATATGGCGAAACAGAGAAACTGATACCGTTTGGTGCTCTGCTGGCAGACAGACATCGTCGTGTCCTGCATCTCTACGTTTTGTTCTCACTGCGAACCGGACGCTTCGCCGGCGGCCTCCCATCCTGCGACCAACCTCGCCCATAACCACCGACCGACAGCCATCCGCTCTCGAGAAGCTCACGACCTTTCATCCGAGGGAGATCGAAATTGGCATTCTGATATCGCCCTTTCCAGCCACGCATCCATTTTGTAGCCTCTCCAAGCGCAGCAACGTCCCTCCATCGCGTCCACCGCTCGATGGCCTACACCTCTCCATCCACTGCACGAGGAGCACACCACCATACTTCGTACACGCTTTCCGGGAAATATGAGCCGGTCATGACGAATATTTTCGGGCGCGCGGCTCTGGCCAAGCGCGACATGGATGACGGAGCTATCGCTGGCACCGTAGTTGGCGTTGTCGTCTTCGTCGTCATCCTCGCCTTGTGCCTCTACCCCCTCGTCGTCAGACGTGTTCGCAAGCGCCGTCAACAGCGTAATCGAGGACCCCAAGACCAGTCTGCCGACCCGGAGACTGGTATCGCCCCCGATGCCGCGCCCGTGGCCCACATGTCCGCAGGAGAGCGCCGCCTCTCATCGACCGATTCCGTCAAGCCCATTGGACCCTATGCCGCCCGCGGTACCTTCGGGCCTGAGCCGCCCTTTGCGCAGCTTCCAGCCGACACGACAAATGCACAAACCTACAATGAGGGCGATCCAACATCCTTCTCAGCATACGATGGTGCATACTATCCAGGTGCCGATCCCTCTGAGCCAAGGGGAGCAAACGCGGACTACTATAGTCCTTCCATTCCGTCCGAGGCATTTGCGGTCTTGCCTGGGAATACGCAAAAGGATTTTGAGGATTTTCAAAATTCGACCAACCGATCGAGAGGAAACTCATTGAGTAAAAGCATAAGGAACGTCTTTCGCAGGGGAAGCGGACGTACGGACTCGTGGCGCACCAACCCCGTCGCAACTGTGCCGGAAGCCGATGTACACCAACAAGCCTTCAGTTATGTACCAGAAGGAACGCAATCGCCTGGGATGATATCGCCTGTGAATGATACGAGTCGCTCCTCAATGGTACTGGAGACTGCAAAGCAGCCCTCACAATCACCTCCCCTGGCCCAACAAGGCTTCCATGCTGCGCCCACTCCGATAAACCCGGCGCCTGGAACTGTCAACCCCATGAGCATCATGGCAGCTTCAACCGATGTTGAACGGGTGTACAGAACGGATTACGAGCTTCACAACCTCTCGAACCCACCGCAGCATACTGACTTTCCCGCCGAGAGCGAAGGAGTCGAGCAATTTGCTTTGCCTGATTCTGATGGGCCTCAATATGACAGCCCCCCCGCGATTGTTACCAACCAGGGCCCGGAACACAACCCGCATCTGTCCATTGAGGAAGCTCATCTTGCACGCCAAGATACAGATCAAACACTCAAGGCGCACCCCTTAAACAATTATGAGGACGTCTCGATGGGACCAATCCCGGTCCCTGACATCGTAGGGCCCGAGACTGACGTCCATAACGCCAGCTATTCTTCATATCCAGACACGCCCGGCGTTGGATTCGCCTCTATGACGCCTTCCTCTTCGCAGATGTCCCCATACAGTACCACGGAGAACGAAATATCTTCGCCAGGCTCTTCCGGAATCCACTCCGACTTCCGACATAGTATGTCTCCTGCTTCAGGTGGGCCGTCTCCTCGGCCTGGTCAGGCACTACGTTATCCATGCGATAAGCCGGGATGTGGGCTGGCCTTCGACCAAATGCACAAGCTCAAGTAAGTGAATCGCGTCCATGCAGGGAAGCTTGCATGCTAACTCTGCTGTAGTCATCATCAAAGATATCACAATAAGGAGCATAGGTGCCCCTACCCCGGCTGTGACAAAGGCTTTGGCACCAGAACACATCTTGAGCGGCACATCAATGACAGACACGAAAAGACGAAGAAGTATCATTGTGCTGTACATGGATGCGATTACACCAGGGTCGGTGGCAAGTCCTTTTCACGAAAGGATAACTGGAAACGTCACATGATGAAATTCCACAACGTGGACCGGACAAGCCTCCCGGAGCCCATCGAAGTCGACGTTGCTATGTCAGAGGTCTAGAAAGTCTCAGCGAAGGGAAAGAAAAATCAGCACCACAATCGTAAGCGATGGCAATGTCCCATTACCGATTGTGAGTTTTCGGAAAAGGGAGCAACACCCTTTGCGTTTAACAATTACGGGAAATGTTATGCCCACATGTGCAGAGCCCATAGTTTACATGAGGTTTCTGTCAATGGAAGGCACACGTGGAGGGGTACGCGACGGCTGCCTCACCGTATAGATTATTATTGCCCAGAAAAGGGCTGCGCGTATGCACATGCGGGTAGAAAATCTTTCATACGCCGAGCGGCCCTGCAAAGGCACCTCAAGCATCAACATGGGGAGAAAGGAGATCAATGTAGCCCAAGTCAGGCATGACGGAAGCATGAGGAATACGATTGACTGGCCAAGGGCGAATTCGACCCACCCTAAACGACTGCGAACTGCAAATAGTTCGTCTTTCTCGTACTGGGAGTGAACAGGCTGTCACAAGCTGGGCAGTGGTTGTTGACGCAAGTCTGTGTCGCTATGCCGCACTCTGGTGTGCGACGGCACAAGCGCGTGTGCCTTTCGCGACTTGATACTTCTAGCGACAGAGGTAGAACTGTATGGTTTACGGAGACCGCGCAATGTCTCAGCAGAGGAATAGTAAAAAAAAAACACTTGATCACAAATAACAGCCGCTGTGCAGGGCAATGGAATGCGAGAAGCTCAACTCAAATCCTTGATCAATTTCCGAACCAGCTTCTTCTGTTCTTCGAGCCCAAGGTTCTTTTCGTCCGTCTCCTGCACTGCTCTTCCCACCACCAATACCGCCTTGACACTCTCACTGTCCACCCAGAATTTACCATTCCTGCCCGTTGCTGTCTCGAACTGAAGGCCAGCGTTGCCCGCCTCTTCCAGCAGCACGAGACCGGAGTTTTTGGGCATCATAAGCCTTCGCGCCATGCCCAGAGAGATATCGTAGAGCATGCCGCCCGTCAGGGGTCCCAGGCCGTCCGCTTTGCCGGTGGAGGAAGAGACGCACTCGATCTCGGTGTCCATGTGGCGGTGGGCGAGGGCGACGCGCGCGTAGACGAGGGCGCCGGAGGCGAGGATGGGTCGGGTCTTTTTGGAGGCGGATTCGAAGGCGAGGTGAGGGAGGAGGGCGGGGGATGTGTAGTCTGAGAGGGAGACGAAGTAGGACTCGGCGGCGCTGCGTTGGACTGTGCCGATGACGAGTTCACCAGCGCGGGGGACGTACTGGGGAGAAGCGTTAGTAGAGCATGCATCGGCAGACTCGATAGTACGACGCAGGCTCAGAGAGATGGTGAAGACTTACGCGACCTCCTGCGTTCTCGACTCGGATGAGGTTCTTGTTTGGCTCTGTTACGAGCTGGCCTGCGATGGTGGGAAGGACATCGCCTGGAGGGACGTGACGCAATCCTGGGCCGAGTCGAAGGGGCTTCTTGGGGTGTGAGGGTATTCTGGAAGGGTCGATCTCGTCGCCTGGAAGGACGTATACGCGATCTGAAGATGCAGCCATGATGTCGATGTTAATGGTCTGAATGGTCGACAAATCAGTGGAAAACACGGGATTGGCCCGTGGATTCATGATGCTGCTGCTGAGGCTTTCGCAAAGTTATGTGGGTCTCGACGATAAGAAACTTGCCATGCTGCTTATCGGGCGACCGACAATTTTTCTGAGGGACCCCCCCACCATGAGCCAGCCTGGCAGGAAGAATCTTGGAACCTTGTCCAAACTGAAAACCACGAATCCCACTCGAGCATTCACGACCAGATCACTCACCACTCCTTTTGCCGTTCGAGTCGTATCATTATCAGCGAGTTTTCCTTTTTCCACAGTCACAAACCGACCAACCGCATCCATGGCCGCGAACGGAGCCGGCCCCCAGCCTGGGGAGCGCGTTGTCATTGGCATCACCTTTGGCAACACCAACGGATCGATTGCCTACACCGTCGACGACAAGGCTGAGGTCATTGCCAACGAGGATGGAGGTATGTGATGGTTCTGAGCCTGCATGGACGAGATGTTCGGACATGGACGAAACATCGGGCTGGGTGTGCAGGGACGGGTAACTGACATTGCTCAACACAGACCGTCAGATCCCCGCCGTCCTCTCATATGTCGATGGCGATGAGTACTACGGCACTCAGGCCAAGGCCTTCCTGATCCGCAACCCCTCCAACACTGTCGGCTACTTCCGCGACTTCCTCGGACAAGAGTATGGACAGATCACTATGCCTTCATGATACGTCAAGGTTGACTGACCATCCCCGCAGTTTCAAGTCTATCGACCCTACCCACTGCCACGCCTCTGCCCACCCGCAAGAGGTTGACGGCTCCATCGCCTTCACCGTCAAGGACAAGGAGGAGGGCACCTCCACCGTTTCCGTGTCCGAGATCTCCACCCGTTACCTCCGCCGCCTGACGACCGCCGCCTCTGACTACCTGGGCAAGAAGGTCACTTCCGCCGTCATCAGCGTCCCCACCAACTTCTCCGAGTCTCAGCGTGAGGCCCTCACCAAGGCCGCCAACGATGCGGACATTGAGATCCTCCAGATCATCTCTGACCCCGTCGCCGCCGTGCTGGCCTACGATGCCCGCCCCGAGGCCGAGATCAAGGACAAGATCATCGTCGTTGGTGACTTTGGCGGCACCCGCTCCGACGTGGCCGTCGTGGCCTCAAGAGGCGGCATGTACACCATCCTCGCCACTTCTCACGACTACGAGTTTGCCGGTGTCCACCTCGACAACGCCCTGATGGACTACTTCACCAAGGAGTTCCAGAAGAAGCACAGCGGCGTCGACCCCAAGGCCAACCCCAAGAGCCTGGCCAAGCTGCGCGCCGAGTCGGAGGCCACCAAGAAGGCGCTGAGCCTGGGCACGAACGCTCAGTTCAGCGTTGAGAGTCTGGCGGACGGTATCGACTTTTCCTGCACCATCAACAGGATACGCTACGAGATGGTGGGCCGCAAGGTGTTTGAGGGTTTCAACCGCCTCGTTGAGGGCGCGATCAAGAAGGCCGAGCTCGACGTTCTGGACATTGACGAGGTCATCCTCTGCGGTGGCACCGCCCACACGCCCAGGTTAGCCAACAACCTCCGCGGCATCTTCCCCGAGACGACCACGATCCTGGCGCCGGCGACGAGCGCCACGGCTCTCAACCCGTCTGAGCTTCAGGCCCGCGGCGCGGCCCTCCAGGCCTCGCTGATCCAGGAGTACGAGACGAGCGACATTGAGCAGTCCACCCACCCCGCGGTCACCACCGTCCGCCACATCTCCAACGCGATCGGTGTTGTCTGCACCGGTGCCGACGGCAACGAGGTTTTCACGCCCATCATGCCTTCCGAGACTGCCGTCCCCGCCCGCCGCACGGTGAACATCCCCGCGCCCAAGGAGGGTGGTAACGTTCTGATCAAGGTCGTCGAGGGCGGCACCCACATCAAGATTACCAAGCCTGAGCCCAAGGCCAAGGACGATGCCTCCGAGGACAGCGACGACAGCGACGAGGACGACGAGGAGGAGGAGCACCGCGAGAAGGTGTGGAAGATTGGCGGACAGCTCGCCGAGGCGGCCGTCAAGGACGTGAAGGCGGGTGGCAAGGTCGAGGTGACGGTGAATGTGCAGTCTGACCTCAGCGTTACGATCACGGCGAGGGAGGTCGGTGGCAAGGGCGGTGTCCGCGGCAGCCTGCAGGGCAAGCAGTAGACGCTTTTGCGGGGGAGCCGGGGGGATCTGTCTGGATGCTGTAGACGGAGATGCAGAGAAGGGAAAAAAAGGCTACGAACTTTGAAATGCGAGTAGATGATAGATGGGACTGCAGAATACATGCAACGTTATGATTACCGACGTCTCACTGGTACGTGTTCTTTGCTGGTACATTTTGATGACTTGCGGCTAGCATGAAGCGCGAGAAACGGGGTTCTTACCCTGATGAGCGTAAAATTCAAACGCAGAGTATGTTGAGAAAGCAATCCATTGACATTGACCAGGACACGAACCAGAAGTGAATTGGTGTTACTCAGACTCAGCGCTGTCACATCCCTCTCACGCATCACAGTCCTCACAGCAACAGTGATGTTAATAAAGGATCGCTGGGTTCCACTATTCCAGCCACAGGGCCGTATAGCGCCGCGAGCCAGGCATGTGTGGAACCCCGCTGAAGCGCGCTGAGACGGCCTGAATCACGCGAGGCTCCAGGTGCTGTCGCTCACTGAACGTTCTGCGGGCGTTTGCCAGCGGCCCGTCTATTCCCAACGTTGCAATGTGCTGCGTTCGGTGATCCTCCAAACGCCCAAAGGGTCGTCGTCGTATTGCTGCTCACTTGCTGTCGATTCCTTTTCCACATCCTTTCCCATCCGCGAATACATCTTCTCTGCATAGCATAATCCTCCACATCAAACACGGCTTCAGATACTGCTGCATTGATAAATAATCGCCGCCTATTTCTTTCCTGTTGGTTCCCCGTCTTCCACGCATTCGAACGCACGCCATCCTCCTCCTTCTGCCGGCGGGAGCCCCCCCGTCATGGCCGCCGCTCTCATCGATCCGACTGTGACCGGCAACTACCCCGTCATCTTGGGTGCTCGTCTGGCCGGTAAAGATCCTACGGAGATCTTTACGAGCATCAGATGTGTGTTATTCCGATACTGTCAAAAAGACGGAAGCCCTGGGAACTCATCAACTGACTGACGGATCGCTAGACAACCACAAGCCGACGCTCTCCTCACAATCTGCCCCCGACCAGGCGCGCTTGAAACCCGCCACCGCCGGCCAGACATCCTCCTACGACCTCTCCTTTCACGACGGCCAAGGCTCCTACGCCTATGCTGGCGCCCGAACAGTTGACAAGTCGCAGCATGTCCTCTACTTTGACCCCAAGCTCAAGGCGTTTGTGCTCGACAAGGTCGACTCCACCTTCAACCTCAACCTAACGCGGACGCCGACAAACAGCGACCCGGACAGTCTGAGGAGGGAGTTTCCGCACATCGAGAACGCACCCCCGCCTGCGTCAGCGCCAGCGGCGACTAAAGCGAAAACCCCAGCCGCCGCAAAGCCAAAGACGACAAAGGCGGTAGCGAACAAGGCCAAGAACGTGTTTGCAAAGGCGCCGCCAAAGAGCAAGGCCAAGGGGACCAACGCCTCCGCCGCCAAAAAGGACGCGCCGAAGAAGGTGGCGAGCGCGCCGCTGGCGCTGCCGACGCCTGTGGCGCCCGAGGATCCTGAGCCTGCTGCTGCATCGGCGAAACCACGAAAGAAGAGGGACGAGGACGACGAGGAAGAGGAAGAGGAGGATGACGACGATGGATTGGTGATGGAGTTCCCTGGGGCGGAGCAGAGCAGGAGTCACGCGCGGAACCCGGCGCCGGCGTTTACGGCGATCAAGAAATTTGATGAATACATGGACCAGAGGGAGAGCGCGGCGGAGGAAGGGGACGAGGAGAGCGAGGAGGATGAAGGGGAGTTTGAGGACGTGGCTGGGGCTAGACACACAGAGGCAGCACACAGGACGGCCGACGCGATGGACATTGATCCAGTCGAAGACCGGGGTGGAGCGGACGAAGGAGGGGAGGAGGAAGAGGATCCGTTGGCTGGGTTGGAGGATGATCTGGAAAAAGACCTCGAGAATGCATTTGAGGATTTGGAGAATAGTCAGAACGGAAGTCCAGATGGGGATGAGAGCGATATCAGCGAGGAGGAGTAAGTGATAAGGCTCGAAATGCAAGCCGGCTGGGCAGCTTCCTGCTGGTTGGAAATCGGTTCAACGTACACTGCGTTGGGAAGACTGCTTTGGGCGTTTTGGAGGACCAATGGATGGCAAGGCGTTTTTGGAGGGGTTTCTGATTTCCACCGCTCAAGACCATACTGCGGATACATTACATGATTTACGATTTCAAACACTCTTCCTCTCATTCTGCTTCCCCTAAATCATTCATGTTTCGCCCGTCTTGCAACCTTCATTCACGTCAAGTGCTATCCTCCATCTTCTGCGCGACCCCCTCCGGCTCGCAATCCAACATCCACCTCTCCCCTCTCCAGTCCGAGACGCCCCTGATCTCTCTCTCGCACCACAGGTTCACGCCCGGCGTGGCGAGGAGCTCGCCGTGCTGGACGAGATGCTCTTGGTCGATGGAGCCGATGGTGAGGTGGATGTTGGACCGGTTGTGGTCTTTCCAGAAGAGGAAGCTGCCGCAGCGGGAGCAGAAGCCGCGGGAGGCGGTGGGGGAGGCGTTGTAGATGCGGAGGGGTGAGGTGCTTGATGAGGAGGATAACGATGATGATGGGGAAGAGAGGTCGACGGGAGGGGAGAATTCCACGCGTGAGAGGGGGAGCGTGTGGGCGTGGAGGGCAAGCGTGCCGGTGGATTTACGGCATTGCGTGCACTGGCAGGTCGAGCACTATGAATAGATTTCGTCAGCCCGCTTTTGTGATTTCTTTATCCCCTCTTTTGATTGTGCTCATATTGGCAAGGGTGAGGGAGTCAGCCGATGGCGATGAAACTCACAGAGGCTCTAAAGTCGTGGTCAGGAGGGAACGTGACTGTGTAGCGGATGGATTCACAGTTGCAACCGCCTTTGATGGCGTGAGGTCTGGTAGAGGATGCAGAGGCGGACATGATGCGATGGGATGTCAGGTTCTTTGATAATGTATGATGATCTATTTCGGGGAATGGATTTGAGGATGATATGGATAAGCGATGGTGAATAGAGTGGTTTTGGGAGGCGAGATGGAGGGGCGTTTACATATGTACACGACCTGGAGGCTTGTCAAAACGCGCCCTTTGAAGTTGGGCTGAGATTATCGGTGACGTGACCGCGGCTAAAAATCCTACTAAATCTAATGTGTGATCCCGATGGATATGTATTTCTGCTTGGAAACCCAACTTCTGCCGTGTCGGAATCGACTTATGTGAGATACAGCTTGGTGCGAACAGGGTCGCTGAGGATGAAGTCGTGGTTGCAGTTGGAGTGGCAGGCAAAGGTCACATTGTTCTGGTGACAGATTGACTTGACGTTATAGACGATCAGATGAGGACCATGTGCAGTCAAATCAATCGTTTAATTCACTACCAAGATTCGTTTCGCTTCAGGTCACGGCCAGCTGGCTGCAGCTGAAGGCGCGCAAGACGGCCGACGGCAATCAGCATGGCCCCAGAGGCCTCATTTCATCTCAAATCCGTTGCCTTGACAATTTCACTTGCTGATCATGAACCAACATTCTCGACTTGCTTCACTTCTCTTTGTGCTTCCTTGCTGGACCGGGTCTACTGTCGTCTCACAGCTCTTGCTGAGAAGTGTCTCTCGCTTTCGGTTTCGAGAGCACCAACGAGGCTCCATAAGCCTTGCATTCACTCTCCTTTCCTGAGTTCAGAGTCTTTTTCATCCACAAGTCGTGTCAGTCACCATAAGGCATTTTGACATAGAGCATCGGCAGGTTTGCTTTGACGCCTTTCCAGCAACCACCCTTCGACTTACTTCCATTCACTTCGCCAAACTGCCCAGCTCGTTATCCGCAGTCACTTCCCTCCGATACCTGGATACAGTCTATTTTCAAAATTTGCTGCAAACACGTCAACATCGTGGTTCGATTCTCATGATGGCCAGCTTGCCATCATGGGAATGGGTCATTCCGCCCAAAACTCCTTCAGCGGCAACGAGTGTTGCCTCAGACACCAGCCGCACTTTGGTGGCAGACTCTGAGCCAGAGGTTGACGAAATAGACCCCTCGGAGCAAATCAATGCGTCCCCCGCCGGATGTACTGATCTTGCCATTGAAGACGATGAAGCGGTTCACCATGCCATTTTGCAGCCTGACGAGAGGATCCTGTCTCATCTATGCGTCGATGGTCAAGACTACAAAAAGAACGACTTTATCGAAGTCAGCCCGGTTCCCGTTTTGCGTCGGTCAACGACCAGGTGCAATGTCAGCGCCCATTTCGACCTCCTCGCAGAATTCGTTCAGGTCAAAGCCATCATCCAACCCATTGGCGGCGGCGAACCTCTTCTCAGAGGCATCCCTTACATCCGAACAAGAAACGTGGACAACAAGCTTCCTAAGAAGCTCAATGAAGTTTGCATGATAAGCCACTCGACTCAGCCCTCCCATGCCACCGTCCACCCGCCTACGTTCATCGATGTTACGCAAAACGCCATCATCAAACGGAGGCGACTGATCACGACAAATGCGTTTTGGCCAGATCACAATCCAAATCGCAGCAATTATATCCATATAAGAAACGAGACAGAGAAGAAAAGACTGCGACAAGAGCATGGACCGCTAGTCTGTCGTTGGAAATATGAGCTCTACCCACTCGTGGCCGGCGCGAGGATCACAAGTAATGCCAAGATGGAAGAGGTGATCCGACGCCTGCGTGAAGACGAAATTCCCAACGAGCGATACAAGGTCGCAGACAAGAGTCTCCTCGCAACATGGAGGCCCAGCACCATCCGCGGAGGGTCGTACGTCCCGCATCCGTCCCCTGTCACCGGCACCAAACCATCTCGACGCCAACGCGGCCAGAAATACACAATCTTCGACTCCTTTTGCGGCGCAGGCGGTGTCTCCCGCGGCGCGCAAATGGCAGGCTTGCACCCCTGCGCCGCCATCGACTGCAACGAGGACGCCTGCACTTCGTACGCGCGAAACTTTCCCAACACCCTCCTCCTCCGGCAGCCAATCTCGGAGCTCATGCAGTCCCCCGCGCTCCAGGATCGCTTCTCAAAGGCAGGTTTGCCACCCATTGATATCCTTCACCTTTCTCCTCCGTGTCAGTACTTCTCGCCTGCGCACACCCGCGTGGCCGCCCACGACGAGGCCAATATTGACGCCCTCAAGTGCTGCGATGCGCTGCTGCGGCTCTGCCGACCTCGCCTCGTCACTCTTGAGCAGACGTTTGGCATTACGCACGACCGCCACGCGCCGTACTGGGAGAGTCTTCTCAGCGACTTTACGGCCCTCGGGTTCTCGCTGCGGTGGCGGGTCGTCCCGCTCGAGGGCTGGGGCGCGGCACAAACGCGCAAACGACTGATCCTCGCGGCATCGGCGCCCGGTGAGGCTCTCCCTACGCTGCCGAATCAGGCGTATAGTGCCAATGGCGAAGGTGGTGACGGAACAGCGATGAAGGAGTACGAGACTATCGCCACGGCACTGCGCCGCGCAGAGGCCATCCGACCCGGCCAAGACCCCCTCCACGACCTCACGTCCGTCGTGCGCCACAACCCGCTCAAAACAACCTACGACGCCTCCCAGCTTTCCGGCACGATTACTACCTCCGGAGGTGAGCGCCAGTGGCACCCCTCTGGGCGCAGAAACCTGACGGTGCGTGAGATTGCCTGCATTCAGGGGTTCCCGCTCCACCATGAATTCCTGGGCAGCAAGTCGAGCATGTGTCGGCAGATCGGGAACGCGTTCCCGCCGCGGACGGTGGAGTACTTGATGAGGCACCTGGAGGCGTGGCTGTTGGAGAGGGACGCTATGGATGGGGAGGCAGTGGACGGCTTCGCTGCCGGGGATGATCGGAAGGGGGAAGCGCATGCACGGCAACTGCCGACACCGGAGGCCACACCGTTAAAGAGGGCCGGCAAGATGCGTCGTGATAAGCCCTCCGAACATACACCGTCAATACGGGGCGCTTGCCAGCGGCAAAGACGAGAGTCGAGCGTCGATGGAGACGTAGAGATGCTTGATGACAATGATGCTGTACCGAGGGGCGCGGTAGTGATTGATCTGACCTGAACCCAAACGTACCGAGGTCTGAGAGATGGCCTACCTTGCTTGTCGTCATGTATGGTACTTCGATTGTTGATTAGCGATTCTGTGCGGTGAGTTTGTCGTACGAGAGCCAGGAACGCGAAAGCTGTAAGAAGGGCAACGGTGCCCGGGGTATACATGTAGCTGTACAAGAGTACGGCGGTTTCTTTTTTGTCTTGTTTTTTCTGCTTATAGCGCATGAAAATTTTTCATTATACTCATTCTATCTCGTCTTACCACTATTTGCAAGTCAACAAGCTGGCCAGGATCAATGCCGTATGCTCTTTTTTCTGTCAATCGAAGACTACTTCCGACTCAGTGTTATTCATCTGTGCAGCGAAAATAGGACTAGACTATAGCAGAGCCCAGGAGTACGATAAGGGTATCCCTTACCCACACTCAAGGGCAAAGACCAGGTAAATGAGCCGCGAGCACAAGGTTTGGGGAGAACATAGTTGTGCTGCTAACATGGTCGCGAGGTGACAGAGGCCAAAGTAAGCGGAGACGAAATACTGGACTTGAACAAGAAAAGTGATTTTGTATGTCCTTCTGTATTGAGTATAGAGACTTTCCCCTAAGTGACTCACGTAAAGCGAAGTGAACTTTGATCGTTTCTGGGAAATAGCAAGATCGTCACGGGCAAGGATAGTGATCCTCGTAAGAGCCAGGGCTACCCACTGTCTCCAACTTTTCCTAACTGCACCTTTGTGTGGGACGAAAGCAGAGACACACAAAAGAAGAACCACCAAACGTCATATGATGCAGGGCTCTGGGGATGAAGGATCGTGCGTGAAAGGACCTCGCGTCAAGCTGACGGCGACGATCAGGCTGACGTACCATGTCACGATCAGCGTGTTTGAAAGGATAAGTCACTTCCTCCTTTCGGCACAGCAGTTTCATTTTCCACAGTACCTGATAATTTTCAGCTGTCGTAGCCGAGGCCCGCTGCGGAATTTATAAGCCGAGCACGAGGAAAGTTAGAACATATTTCCACCAGGATGCAGCGTATCGTGGGGATTATACCAAGGAGCTCTAGGCGACCCCATTATTTGATACTTGTGCGGATTCCGCTGTTTCTTCCATGACGTGTCCAGCTTCAAAGGCTGCGGCCTAGCAGAAATGTGTGACATGGTATTCGAGGCTTGGATTCGATTCCAAGACGCGTACGGTGCATTTTGTTGAATCTTCGTTGATAATTCGGTTTGTGAACCCAGAGATCCCTCGGTGTCGGTATACGTCAGTGGCCGGAGCAGAGGCAATCTCTTTGGAAGCACAACTCTGCCGTATTGCTCAGAAGCCGGTACGTTTAGCACCTTGTTGGCCTTTGCGTGCAGTATCAGGGGCAGCTGTGAGTCTGACAGCTTTCTCGTCGGAGCGTGTGCGCCATCTTCGGGTTGACCTCGACAACGGAAGGAAAGTTTTCGCGACGCTGATCGCCGAGGCGTGGTGCAAGATGGGGCTCTGAAGTTTGGAGTCTGCTCAATGTCAGCTTTCCTCCTGGTTTGGTTGCGATGATGACAGGTCCAGCATATCAGAATTCCAATGACGAGTAGTGTGCATATGATTGCAGCTGAGATGGCCTCTGTAGACATGTTCAGTGTTCAGGAAAGACGACGACTGGGTATTACCAGAGGAGATCACGGAGTACTCGATTCAGTTGATGTGGGAGTCGGAATCAAGAGTTTCCAGGCGTTGTGAGATGGAATGAGAAAAGACAAGAGGCTGCGAATGCGCAGCTGTCCATTATATCCATTCTCGCCCGGAGCATGACAAAGAACGATGCAGAGTCCCGAAGACAATGTTTTGTGTGTGCCAAAGAGCTCAAAGCCTGATCCGTTGACTGGGAGGGCTCCTTCATGATTCCAGAAATAATACGAGAATTCAGAGGTCAAAGGTGAAAGAAGCAAAGGCGAAGTGCGTGACGATCCAAGTCAGCAGTATGAAACAGACAAAGACACATTATGGATGCCTTATAAACCCTTTGAAAGCGTCAAGCCCCCTAGACCAGAGTTCAATTCATAGCACTCGTCGACAAGAATAGAGGGCTTTTATGCATCAAATCTGAGACCAAGTGATGAGGGCCAGGGTTATGTAGACGCTCGGCTCGCTGTCCAATGAGCTGCAACATGGGGGGCCTTGACGTGCCCCCACGCCCGGAACCAGGCTGGATGCCCTCAAATCCGGACTTGGACATTGGGGGGAAGACCCCTTCACGACGTGAGTTGGATGGCTCGGGTCGTGATTAATTGGCTGATCTGGACATGACAAGACGGCAGAGCATACATGGTATGTCAGGCGGGACTGGCAAAGCTCTCGGTCTGCCGAATGATAATGAGCACGTCTACCACCCCGCTCGTCTTACCTGCCTTTTATTCAACCAGGCCAAAAGGGTCTCGAGATGGTGTTCGGACCGATCTTAAGGTCGACAGATTCCACTTGGCCGTCGCGGCTGAGGATCACGGCACGCCTTGAGAGACCAGCGGCTCCGATAGAGGAGCAGAGCGTCCGGCGAGGATGATGACAGCAAGGCGTGTCGCGTGGTCTCGAAAGCGAGTGCCAGATCCCGATCACAGGCTAAAAGACGAGCCGCAGGGCCGGCTGGGCCCTCCCTGGAGCCTGCTCCTCGTGGGTGGTGTATGCACCGTTGCTCTACGTGCGTGTTCTGATCCCTGCTCGGGGAATGATACGAAACTCGACTTGGTAGTTGACTGTGGTGTATTAGTCGCGGGTGGGGGCGCTCGACCTCCACTCGACGGTTGTAGCGTCAGAAAGCGTCGTTGTTGCGGGCGCATGTCGCGAATTTCGCCAGGAGGAGACGTGCCGAACCCATGCTCGCAGCCCGGCGCGGCGATGAGATATTTCGAGGCAACGGCTGCTCTCGGTCAAATCCATCAGCGACGATTTAGGGGCATGCAGGTCATCAGTCAATAGATCTGTGTAGGTGGCGCGCGTCGAGTGTTCTGATGAGAGTGAACATGTTGCTGGCCGATCGCGCTGGTGTCAACGTAGTGATTGAGTTGCATCCGGCAGTGCAGAGCTGGAGGTTAAAGCACGATCTCTGCCGACGAAGCAGTTGGGGTCTGATACTGCCGGCCTGAGGAAGGATATCGGACGCAACGCCATCGAAATCAGGAACAAAGAGATGGGATAGCCCAGTAGGTATCGATTGCATCTGGGGTCTTGGTTGCGCATGACTCAGCGCCAGGGCAGCCCAGGTAAACTCACGACACTCGATACATACAACCACATAGTAGTACCATGACATCTCGATGGTGATGGGACTGTCCAAAGCCTCCAACTCTATTGAGGTGCATGCGGAAAAGTCCGGAGCGTAGCGGCCGTCGACGAGCGAGCGATGTCGGGCGCAGGGCGTAGTGAGCAAGAAAGGGCCAGGATCACCGGCTTTTTCACTGTTGCAGACGGCTGAACCAGGGTCTCACATGAAGGAACCACCGTCAGCGTTGCCGCCATCGGGACAAATTTGAGTGGGGGTTCGGACGGACTTTGCGTGCTTGTAGTTGCACATACTGCGCATTGCCCCGAGGGTAACGTCAAATGATGAGGACTTGTACATAGCAGCAAGTTCTCCCGAGCTGGTGAATGGCAGAACACATGCTGATCGGGCACAGGAGAACCTCGAAGCTGTGGCAAGGATGAGGATAGGATCTGGGATAGCGGATCCGCCTGCGAGGTAGCAACGACATCATTGCATCCACAAATCGAGGGACCCTGTATATCATATCCCAAACGTGGAAGCTGGTGAGACGAGGCGGAGAGAGCTGGCTGGAGGGAGGCCATGGTGAGGATGAGGGGGCCTTGGGAGATGCAGCGACCCCAGATTTCGCGGGTCCAACAAGGGTGATTGCCCGAGTCGAGAGGGGCTGTTTCGGTGGCGGAATGGCGAGGCACGCGAGAACACAGGGGAACGCAAAGGGCAAATGAATGTACATGAGATGTAATAAAGCAGAGCAAAACGAGAGACGCAGCCAAGGGGTCGACTCGGCCTGTGCTCCCAGGGTCGTCCTCGGGTGGGTCTCCTGCTCTGTCCGTGGCCCTTGCCTGGCGTCTCTGCTGCTCCGCTCCTGCCTCCAACCGTTTGAAGTGTGACGTTTCTGTGCCGGCTATCGGGTCGCGCAACCAAGAGCACCTGCACCTGCACTTGCCAGAGCGAAGAAAAGACAGAAATGGAAGGGACGGGCTGTGTGCCGAGGGCATATCACGTCACGTGCATGAAGATGTCATGAGGGCAGTAACCGAAGCACTGAAGGAGGGGGCGAGCCAGAAATGGCAGCCTAGAGATGGAAGGAACTGGGATGTGTAGTCACTCTCTTCTATTGTCTGTTCAGTCCAGGAGAAGACATGTCTGAGAGCAGCCAAGCAAGTCGAGTCAAGGAAAAAGTGGCCGCCCTCTAGAGCGCGCGCACCAGCACCGTCGAGGAGTGACGATGTGTGTTTTTACGGGCGCTGTTGCGGGAAATTCGCCGGTAGTATTAGGCCTAATAGGAGGCTACTTGAGAAAAGCAACGAACGACAGGCGGACGTGGCGCGCCCAAACCTAAGGAATTAAGCTGCGCGATTTGCCTGCTAGTAAAGTGTCGATGTGCTAAATATGCTGCTTACAGTGACAGGCTGGCGTAGCGTGCGAATAGAAGCCCCCTGCAGCCACTCCCACAGCCTGTCCCGACACCCTCTCGAGTCCAAACCGAGCATCTCGACCACTTGCTGCCTGTTCGCTACAGCGGCAGCAGCAGCAGCCACAGCAATCAGGAGAAGACACCCCTCATGACCCCCACTACTGGCTGCACACCACACACCACCCAAGAGAGACTGGCCTTGTTGCTGCGTGCAGCCCCCCCCCCCCCCCCATGTTTCTTCTTCACAAGCCAGCCAGTTCATCTGTCGTCCCTACTTCCAGCTTTCAATTTCCAGCTTCTTACTTCTAGTCTTCGCCTTGACCCTCGACGTCGCCCATCACCGCATTGCCCTCTGAACCCATTCATCCACGGGGCATTATTCTACGAGCTCGGCATTGCGACTCTCCATCTGCCCGCCTGCGCGACACCCTCTCGTCATTCCTCATCCCACACCACCACCCTGGTCCTCTGTACATGTCACGCCATCTCTGGACGCTCGCACGATATCCCAACGGCCCTCACCAGCCATGATGATGAGCTCTACCATGACAGAGCACGACTTTCGTTTTCCCAGGAGGCCCAACGGTCGCCCACTGGGCGACCATGATCGCCGCACCCTCGATCTTTCCAAAATCCCGACCGACCTCGCCGATCCTCGCTTGGCTGCCAACTCGGCCAGAGCCACTCTTCTCCGAACACCTCTCTTTCCGCCTTTCCAGAATTCCCACGCCCGCCATGACAAGTCCATCACTCAGATGCAGGAGGAGGATCCCCTGGCAACCCAAATGTGGCGCTTTTTCAGCCGCGCAAAGCAGTCCCTCCCGAACCAGGACCGCATGGAGAATCTGAGTTGGCGCATCATGTCTCTCGCTGTCAAGAAGCAGCGTGCCCAGAAAGCTGAGCAGGAGAGGTACGGGCGATACCTTCCTTTTCTTTTTCCCCAACTTGCATCCTTCGTGCATTCTTTCCCTCTCGTCGAAATCCATGTCCGTCGTTGCTAATTCTCCCTGTCTCGTACCACAGACTTGCGCGGCTGTCGATCCAGAACAATCCCAGCGGCATAGCCCAGCTGCGGAAATTTTCGGAGAATGTCGTCAACGAGCCTGACCCCATGAATATGGACGACTTTATCTATTCCGACCAAGCTGCCACACCTGCGCCCCTCGCTACCTCCTCATCCCACCTGAACCTGAGTCGCGGCCGCTCGTCTCAAGCATCTGCGGGCGCTATCCCGATCAAATCGCGAAACTACATGGGCCCGCCGAACCAGCACCACATGCAGCAGCAACAACCGCAGCAGCATGCATTCGTCCCTCAATCCGTGCCCTCACAGTCGCACTTCCAGTCAGGCCCCAACAACGAGTTCAACTATGTTCAGCGACGACTACGCAAGACCAGCATAGACGAGCGCATGGTGAGTTCTTCAGTTCCGGCGACGCACATTGTACGCTGACCACATGCCTCATCAGACCAGGAAACGACCTGCCAACTTCTCACCCCACGTTCCAGCTGTTACCACCAGCGATACCTCTAATGTTCGTGGGACGTACGACATGGAGCCCGATGCCAACCTGAACGAGTACTCGTTGGACCACCCTGGTCAATTGGACGGCATGACGCAGCCTCACCACAATCCCGGGGGCGTGTCTTTCGCCCTCGATACTTTCATGGAAGGCGATCAGATCCTGACCCCAGGCGGTCCCTTCCAACAAGACTACAGCTTTTCTCCTTCCGAATCCCCCATGATACCCAACGGTCACTTTTCGCAAATGTACAATAATTCCATCAGCAACCACAACAACAACAGCAATGGCCTCTACTCGCCCTCTGGATCCACGTTTCCCTCAGCCGCCAACACGCCTCACCCGGCCGCAGAGAACGATAGTTTCTATTTCGGGGCTCAAGAAACCCAATCGCGGAACCAACAACACTTTCATCCCACGCAAACCAACATGCAAGGTCAGATGAACCAACAGTTCATGTACAACAGAGGGCCCCAAAACTCTGGCATGCTGCCGCCGTCCAACGCGACGACACAGAATGTTTCTCCTTCATTCACCCCAGCACCGAGTTCATTTAGCCATGTCGATCCGACTCAGGTTTTCCAGACCGAGAACAGCATGTCGTCACCAGCCGACGCTCTTCAGAGTGACAGCATGTTCACATATGGTGGCGAGTCGGAAGACGAGGAGAGCCATGCCTTTGCGGATCGTAATCTATCGATGAATGGCGATTTCTCTACGTCGATAGACGAGTCCAGTCCTATGGGTTGGGACGCATCTCTACCTGGGCAGTTCAGCACGCAAGCTGCACGATTCCCTGGCGGTCCGACTCGCAAACAAGTCATGATTGGCGGTGCCACGACTGAATATATTGATGCCGATGATCAGTGGCAGAGCAACAACCTATCGAGATCCCACTCACAGTCTATGCGGCCCAATGGGCAACAACAGCTTCCGCGCAACACTTCGACTCCGCAGATGAACAGCAGATCGATGGGCGGCCAGCAACAGTCGATGCCCAACTCACCGGGAACCGACGCACCCGGCACCGTATCAGGCCTCTCTTCTGTAGCTCCCAGCCGGCCGTCATCACCACCGGGCTCCAAGCACGGTTCGACGACGAACCTCCAGAACGCTGCTGGAAGCGGCAGTGGCAACGGGGATGGAGGCGCACCCACGACATGTACAAATTGCTTCACGCAAACGACGCCCCTGTGGCGACGGAACCCGGAGGGACAGCCACTATGCAATGCCTGCGGTCTCTTCCTCAAGCTGCACGGTGTTGTCCGTCCTCTGAGTCTCAAGACGGACGTTATCAAGAAGAGAAACAGGGGCTCGGGCGCTAACCTGCCCGTCGGTGCTTCGACAGGTGGGCGGATCAAAAAGGCTGCCACTGGCTCGACGGCCGCATCTCGGAAGAATTCCACGATGTCCCTCGCGCATTCCGCGTCGACGGCTACGATCGGTAAGGCGAACGGCAATACGGCTGTCTCGACGCAGCAAACTCCGGTCACGACGCCACCATCAACGAGCCGGGCTGGGACAAACGAGATGGAGAGTCCGGCCAGCGGAGCGCCCTCTGGGCCCAACACGGCGGGAAGCACCCCGAGCAGCCACTTTGGCAGCACGACTTCCTCCACGGGCGCCATGGGCGGAAAAGGCGTCGTCCCTATTGCCGCCGCGCCGCCCAAGACGGCACCGGGTCCTGGCGCGTCCGCTGCCCGCCAGCCTGTCGTATCAGCCTCGAAGCGTCAGCGCAGACATAGCAAAGGCTCTGGCGATCCATCCGGAAACATGGAGGTGGAGAGCCCTGTGTCGACTGGCTCGCCCAATGACACTGCCGCCCGTGCTATGTCTAGCATGAGCATGGGGTCGCTACCCGGCGGTATGGTGCCCGCCAGCACTTTCGGGATGAACCCTCGTCCTCAACTCAGCCAGACAGGTCTGGTGACGATGGGCGGGGGAAGCAACCCGACAGGCCAGATGATGAAGGGCCACGGTGGTTCAAACGGTCCGCAGGAATGGGAGTGGCTCACGATGAGTCTGTGAGTAATGCATCAAAACGGAGTTGGGTAGCGGGTTGTCTTTTTTTGCTTTCCTTATTTTTACGTTTTACAAGGCTGGAGAGTGAACAGGCAGGATTAGACGGACTCCATACTTTCTCGACACTCTACGAGATTTTTGATCTTTTTTATATTTGGATTATTGATACCTTTGGCGGTTGATCTCACTTACCATCTCTTCCGGAAAGGTTGGGGGGGAGTCGGGGGGGCAATGTCACGAAAGTTTGATACAAACTCGTTTTGAGCGATTGACAACGTGTTTGTTCTCTTATGGTGGTTTCTCAGCGTTTTTTTTTTTTTTTTTTTTTCCCTTTGCTTTTTTCCGCTGCTGAATCTGGTGCTATGCGTTGCCCAAGTTCCCGACGGGGCACGCCCCGGGACGCTCTAATGATACGGCCTTTGATTCACCATGTTTTGAAATTTACAATGTCTTTGTATTTACGAGCGAGCTGGGATATTAGATCCGACGACGATACGTACGAAGACAGATATAATGAATGGCAACTTGCGAAAACTAGAATCATTTTCTTGCTCGTGACGTGCTTATGTATGATAGAGTACACTGATAGCAAAAGCAAAAACGACCGAAACTCCTGCCTTCTTCGCCTCCCACCAGTTCTCCTGAGCATGCCCTGCCCTACATTAGGATCCAACCCTCCTCAAAAAAAGAAAAGCCCAGTCTTCTCAGACAAACAACTCCTGGCAAAACACAAAATGGAACGTGCGCGTATGCAGAGCAGACAATGCACAGAGAAAAGAAAGAAAACTTCAATAATAAAGCTTGGATGCAGCAACCTCTCAGAGCATCGTTCCAAATGCTCCATCCTCTTCTGTCGTCGTCGGGATGCGCTTGCGAGGGCTACCGCCGTCCTCGGTCGCAGGCTTGCGATGGCGGAAGGTAAAGCCGACAAAGAGGCTCTTGCTCATCTCTTCCTCACGATCCGCCATCGTCTCCAACGCCATCTGCTTTTCGTGAACCTCCTTGTACTTGGCCATGTCAGCCTCGTTGCTAAAATCGTCAAAGTAGCCGGCATCAGTTTCCGAGTCCAGTTCGGGAACAAATGGTGCGCGTGTAGAGCGCAAAGTTTCCCAATCCACTTCAGCAAAGTAGTGGTGGTTGTAAATGTCCTTGATGTTCGAGAATCGCTTTGTTCGAGAATTGATGCATCTAGACCTGTTAGCAGTGTTGCTGGGAGGCGTTCGTAACAAGAGGTGTCACTCACGTTGTGAGGAAGCTCCATGTGCGGTTGCTCAAGAAATAGTTGGGGTCTTCCCAGACGGGACGCTTAAGAACATCCTTCCAGTGCTTCAGGTTTCGCCACGTCTCATCTGGAGTCGCTCCCGCGAATGGCGGGAACCCTGTCAATGCCTCGAACAGCATGCAACCCAAGCTCCAGTAATCGACCGTAAAATCGTACTCTTCTCCTCTCAGAACCTCGGGGGCCATGTAATCAGGGGATCCCACAATCGACTTTGCGTAGTTGACATCGTGCTCACGCATATGGCGGTAGCTCTCGCGCCGCTCGGCGATGGTCCGCTGATCCATGGGCTTCCCAAACGGGACTGCAGTATCAGAGGCCTTCTCCAGCTTCACTCGCATGGACTCCATCCTCGAAGGCGCCAACACTCCTGCAGCAAGACCAAAATCGGTGAGCTTGACGTGGCCCGTCGAGTCGACCAGGAAGTTCTCGGGCTTCAAGTCACGATGAATGTAACCAAGCTTGTGCAGGGCGTCGACGGCGCAGAACATCTCAGCAACGTAGAACCGCGCGTGACGGTTAGACAATACACCAGTATTGTTAAGCAAGGTGCGAAAATCGCCACCTGGAACGTACTCCATGGCAAGATAGATACTCTTGTCGTCCTGAAAGGAATAGAGGAGTCGAACAAGCCACTCACTCGATGCTGTGGTCAAGATATCACGCTCAGTCAGGACATGGCGAACTTCGTCAAGCTTGAAGAGCAACTTCTTGCTCATGACCTTGAGCGCGCAGACCTCACGTGTGTCTTTCTTCTGAGCGAGGAACACCTGACCGTAGCCGCCCTGCCCGACCTGTGTCAGGATCTGAAAGTCACCATGGCGCAGGCGAACACGACGTTTCCGGAGGTTGGCCCGCTCTCGTCCGGTATACTTGGACCACATCTGGTTGTGTGTCTGTTCGTCGGTTTCCGGCGGGGGCGGGTACTCAGCTTTGAAGGCGGCCAGACGGTTCTGCCGTGAGCCTACGTATGTCAGGAGGTCAAAGTAATAATCGAGAAAGTCTGCATCTTGTCAGCGCTCTCGTCTCCAAAGCGAAGTGAATGCCGACCAGGCTAGGGGACAGACATAGTTGTGTAACATTGACCAATCGCTTGACGTGAGGTTTCTGCAAGATCTCTCGCTCCTCTGCCGTCAAACCTCGGGATGTGTTAAACTTCTTGGCCGGGGCCAGAGGGCGCTCTCTCGGCTCGTAGAGTTGGTGGCGTGACATGGCGGCATGGTTGTGAAGGTGAGGCGAATCCATCCCGCCTAGCCGGGGAAGAGGAGGAGTGTTCTCCTGTCCTTGCTTCTTGAGAGGTGTCGTGGTGGCGTGGCTTTTGTGTACGACGCTATCGTCGACATTTGTGCCGTTCTCGTCGTGCAGCTGGAGGTTGCCCTTCCCTGTGGTAAGCGGGGTAATGACGCTCTGGGGTCGCTGAAGCTTAACGCCCGGGCTGCTGTTCAAGTTCATGGCGTTATCGAAAGTGGTGGGCAGATCGTGAGCGCCCGGTGGAAGTGTTCTCTTGCTTGGGCTGCCCTGGGGTGTTGGCGGGTTGATGAAGCTGTTGGGCCTGGTGGGGGTTTCGGGACGTTGCGATGCCTCGCCGGCCAACCTGTCCTTTCCAGCCGGAAAGAAGTTGCTCATGAAGCTTGCCATTGTGAACTAATGAAGCTGATGATGATGGAGCCGTGTTTGGCTGTAGCAATGCTTGATGATGATTGCGACAGGCGCGCAAAGACAGTTCAAGCCAAGGGAGAGTGATGCCCTTGCTGGCAGCTCGCAGCTGGGGATAATAAGCGGGCTGGTGGTGACCGATGCAGAAGTCGCAGATCGAGCAGAGTCAAAGAGCGAGGACGATGGTGAGGACGAGAGCAGGAGCCGACCCGGACAGAGGGAGAGGGAATCTGAGGTGAGGGCAATGTGGTCGAGTTTATGCGAAGCTCTGGCGCGTTGCTGGAATGAACGAATGAGTGCCTCAATGCGCTATAGTGGGGTTGGGTGATGGCTGGCTACAAGCTTGTTTGCTGTTACCGCCCTGAAAGTCAACACAACGCGCGTTGCCGGAGTGATCGGCGCTAATGCAGCCACTGTACGCGTCGCTTTTGCAGTTGGTAACCCTGTTGCCACGGCCAGGTGATAAGATTCACTGCCATACCGTTCCATATGTATCTTTCTCCGATGCCACGCATGATATGCAGCGCGTCCTGGATAGGCTTGGACAGTTCGTCCACTGGCAGGTCCAGGTACGCTGTACCATTTCTTGGCGAGTGCTAGGTCTATGCCATCGCTCTTGATGAATCTTCCGCTGCCCTGCATCGATGGAAGGGGCAGGGTCGAAGACTCGAAAAGCACGTCAACTGCCCAGAAAGGTGGCTCGAAATGATCTGCTTCCACGGAAGTCGAAGTTTGAGTTGTGGTGCCGGGATGGAACGTGGTGATGACTTGTTAATTTCTTCTGCGAGAAGGTCTGTGTACTCCTGCAAGCTTCCATAAGAGGGTGCGAGCCAACACCGAACCACTGCCTCTCGGTCGAACAACACCTTTTCGTTGATGACGTCGTAACCTAGATTCGTGTCGAAAAGGCTCACCATAAGACTGCACTGACTGCAGGTGCCTGTTTGGCAGTTTAGGAGCATACGGTTGAAGCGTGGGAGGAACGGAATCACTTCCTCTCTCTCATCGTTGATAATGATCGTGACTGACAAGTTGAAAGCTCATCCAAACGAATCCCAATCGTCTGCTGTTACCGTGGAGTTACTGGCAGCAGACTATCATCACAAGTATGGATGTGTCACGTTACCATGGAGTATAACTATCAAGCAGCTGAGGAATGTCGCATCTCCGACCAACGCGTGATGAGATAGTGCGTTTGAAAGGCATGTCCTCAGTGTCGCCTGGAGGAAGCAGTCGAATTGGACCCTGAATAAGCGGGAAGCATCCTGGTCGGCAAGATGCCCCATGCTCACGGTGGCCCAACATGTGGTGTTGACCCATGGCCGTACCTTACTTGTGAGAGCATTGATATGGTGGTTCAAATATCGCTGAATCGGAACAAAAACAATGCGAGGATAACTGACATTTGTTGAGAAAATATCATTCGTCGTCGGCCATCGCGTCAACACATGCTCGATCTGACGATACTTTGCCGGCAGATCTTATCGATCTCCGAGGCTGGACCCCCCATCACCACCCACCAGCCAGGCTAGCATCATATGATCAGGCCCCTGACCCCGTCCACTCTAGCTCGGACCCTCCCACTTTTGATTTCGACATTTCATCGCGACGCTCAACATCATGAAGCTCTCTGCGGTCCTCACATCACTGGCCTCCTTTGCGAGCGCCGCCCGCGAGCCGCGCTCCATTCTCGAAAACCCCGCCGATGCGGCCGGCCGGATTCCAACCAGCTATGAATCCGCCGTTATGGGTCGCCGGATCCTCGCCCTCTCCAAGCTCGCGACCCTCTCGACCGTGTTTCCCACCGACGAAAAATCCGGGATCGACGCCTCCGAGCGCCGACCTCCCGGCCTGGGTGGCGTCCCGATCGGTCTGATGGACTACGTCGCGGACTGCGAGGACGAGGGCAACCCGACCGTTCTGGCGATGCGGATCGCGACGAGCTTCAAGAACGTGAGGGATGGGTCCAATATTACACTGTCAATGAGCTGGACGCCGCCGTACCCGCCCAAGAGGAGGATCTCCTCGTTTTCGCGGCTGGCATCTTACCTGCCCTTTTTTTCACAGGGCACAGGCGAGGAGGACGATGCGCGTCTGGAGGCGCCAGACACGGTGCCCTACTCTGCCGCCAACCTCCCGAGGTTCGCCCTCCTCGGCCACATCGAGCCCATCAAGCCCGGTCCGCTCGAGTCTGCTCGGCTGGCGGCGTGCTTTACGAGCAAGCACCAGGATGCAAAGTACTGGCTGCCTGGCAACATGATCCACGAGGCGGAGTGGGCGAGACTTGTGGTGTCGCACGTGTACTGGATCGGGGGGTTCGGTGATCGTGCGTACATTGGATGGATCCCGGCTGAGGAGTGGAAGAATGTCACAAAGAAGGAGTGGCAGGGGATTCTCCTCCCGGGAGAGAAGAGAGGGTGGAGTGAATGGTCTGTGGATGGAAGCGAGCTGTAGTGCTATGCTGAACAGTGGGATAGTTCCGGTATGGCATGAAAGCTACGCGGCCGTACCAACCTCTGTGCGTTTTTCTTATCATATCATGAGCGGTTCAAATTAAATACACGCGTGGAATTTCCGATTACGAGACGTCAATTGGTAAAAGTTGATGGATCTACCCATCACTGTGTACCACGGCAAAATCAAGCTCGCCCAAGTCCTCACCATAGTTGTCACCACAAATTCCGAGCTCACAATGACATCAACTTGGTTGAGTTTGCAGTCGTATTATCGAGCCGACTCTTCAAGATCCACGAATGGAGTCTAGTAGTCTCTGGCAGAACGGAGAAGCACCCTGACTCGCTCGGTCACTCGACCCGCATCGGCAAAAGCGCTTGTCTCGGGGGAAGCCTCTCGGTGTGTGATGCAGCTTGGCTTGGAACAAGAGGCGCGCCAGGTCTAGGCGATTTGCGATTGGCAGCGCGGTAAGGTTTGCAGGGAGAGTGGGGGAGGAGGAACCTTGGTTTGCCGTGCTGATTGGCTTTGGGCGAACCGTTTGGTGGCTTTCTGCTCGCCGCTTTGAGGGGGTTTTGACAACATGTTGTCCTGGAATCACCTGCCTGGGCAGCGTCACGTCTGGCTGACGCGGGTGGGTTTGCTTGCTGAGCCTGAGAGGAGGAAAGGAACGGGCACGTGACCATCTTTGGGCAGAGACTGCCACCCCACACTTGTCATTGCGCTGGTCTTGCTTGATGAAAAGCTCATGAATAATGTGATGATAGTCTCAAGCCTAGCACTGCGAGCTGAAAGCGTGGATTCCGTAGCGCAGAGGTTCTTCAGTGGACGAAAGATTGGAGACGGGTTCCAAAGGGGGATCGCCGTCTGCTCCAACCAGCTAGTCTAGCCAGCCAGCCAGCCCCCTCCATCATACCATGGGGACGCACCAGTGGCACAATATGCAGGTCTATCTAAATGCAGTTGTGCATGTAGTTACAAGTCCGTCGCTGTGCGTCGACACACTCACGCAGGGTGACGACGGACGGGGGACTTGAGCGTCCTTCCCGTCGGGCCCGGCCAGTACAGGCCGAATCCCAGACCTGCGTCTTGTCGTTAGCGCTGTTGGCTGTGGGAGGGAGGGTAGCTGGCTGAGGTTGTGTGTGTGCTGCTGTCCATCCTGTGCGTGCGTGGACCATGGTGGCCGGATCTGCCTGGAGATGCCTAAAGATGCATCTTTGCTAGGCACTTTACGACAAGGGCGGTCAAGTCAGGCTGCGACCCGAAAAGAGCGTGCATTCCTCTCCTCTGGACCAGCCCCAAGGAGCGAGTCCGCCGTTCCGAAGCGCAGGAGGTTGGATCCCAGGATTCCAGGGCGCCTTTGGGCCCAATCTGGCTCCGGACGGCGCTAGTCCCGGACAGGCTTGGCGTTCGCGTGGAGGGCCTCTCCAGGCCGCAATTTATCCTGCGAAGCCCCTGCGAAGCCCCTGCGAAGCCCCTGCACATGTCCTCGTCCCCTACGCATCCCCTATGCAGGCTCATCATTAGCCCCCGCAAGCTACGTACTGTACAGTTCAGTGATAAACAACCCCCTGCTGACAGAGCATCGGCTCCTCCCACCACACTTCGTTACAGTGACCGCACCACGCCCAGGCACCTTCACCCAGGCTGGACACGAAGGTTCCCTTCCATCACTCACCCGCATCGACACATTTCGCCCCAGATTCTCGTCATTCGACACCATCTCCATCAACCAGCTACGCGACTCCGGATTTCCCACTACCAACGACCTGATCTTCTGTCTGTCGACTCCCCTGAGCCCTTCTCATCTCGGGTCTCGGTCTCGTGCTGCCTGCTTCCGATACCCCGAGTCGATTCGAGCCGCTTTGCCGCAGCACTACCCTGTCGACCCTCCATACTTCATATCTGAGCATCTCGCCACGATCGACGTCAGCTCGAACCCCCCCCCCCCCCTTCGACGGCACAACACTACCCGCTCTCCATCCTGCTCCCAACATGCACAATGGCGTCTCATGATCGTCTGTAGGCCATGGCAAGTCGGACTCCAGGAGGCGGCCAGCCGCGGCCGCCTCAGCGCACCCAGAGCGCCTCGTCCTTGTCCCTACCGCGGCCTCCTGCCCAGCGCTCCTTATCTCAGCACTACCTGCCGGCCTCTCCTGCTCGAAAGGAGCCGTCCTCCTCCGCCGCTTCGTCCTTTGTAGACATTCCCGACGATGCTGCGACCGATCCCGCCTTCGCGCTGAACCCCAGCGCCAACACCCCACGAAGAGCTGGTTCCAAGCTACGCCTCGAGCTGGCCCCCAGTCCCGACCCTCGAATGCGATCTCAGACGGACTGGTCAGAAACACTCTCTCCTCTGAACCCATTCACGCCCTCCCGTCATCTCCCAGTCTCCGAGGCGGCCACCGTGGCCGGTCACCACAGTCCGGCCATGTCCAGGTCACCGCAGCCCGACCCCGACAACCCGCCCATGCCCATGCCCAAGCGACGTCCACGAATGCGAGAACCGCCCAGGTCGAGAGCGCCCGCGACGGCGCCCGTGGTAACCAGCAAAAAGGACACAAGGCCCAAACCTTACGTGGTCGAGCCTCCAGCGGACGCGCCGCGTTGTCCACCGCTTCGCAAGCAGGAGAAGCCTCCCCGGGATCCTTTCAGTAAAGGCCTGTACTCTGGTCTGGCAGACTTTTATCCATGGACTGGGAAACATCACGAAGACGATTGGACGAGCGAGGGCATACAAAAGGGTGTCTGGGACAGGGGCTCTCAGACCGAGACCTCGTCGGCTCGCGTGGCCATATACACACCCCTGCGGCAGCAGAAAAGCGGCCTCAATGCCTTGTCACAGCTCTTTATGACGGTACTGAATCAGAGACGCAGCAAGGGCCAGGTCAACGTGCCCTCAACCTTCAAGCCACCCCCAAGGGTCACTCTCACCGACACAAAGCGAGAGGTGTGGCTCAAGGACCTAGCCAACCCTTCCATGTCATTGCGCAGACTCAGCAGGACGATACCCCACGGAATCAAGGGTATGACCCTTCTCGAACAATGTCTGAATAAGCAAGTGCCCATCGAAAGGGCATTGTGGCTGGCGAAATGCGTGGGTGCGAACGAGCTCCGTGCTGCCAAGAGAAAGGTGCCTGGCTCGCTTGTCAACGGGCCGGAAAGGTGGATGAACGAATGGACCGGTTTTGTCGAGCAGTTCCTCAACAGCGTCATCTCTTCCTTTACTGATCCGGATTGGAAGAAGAAGGTCACCTATGCGTACGTTCATTGGCCCTCTTTCCTCAGCGATCGCGAGACTAACCTACTTCAGCGTCCGTCTCGCCACAAGCTTCTATTCACACCGACTCATGGATACGGATCGTTATCTGGAATGGGTGGTGTCTAGCCTTGAGCAGAGTTCGCAAGCAAAATTACCACTCCACGTCCTCGTGACTAAAATATACTGGTCAGACCTGATGCAGTCACGCAAATGCAGCAGACGCCTGGTTCAGGTATTGTTGAGCCATCTGCACAGCGTAGGTTTCCCCTCTTCTCACTGTGGTGTTTGCGTGCTAATTCTGGATCAGATTTTCAATGAGCCCGACAGTGAAGTCCTGTCCCCACTGACATCACGTTTGACTGAAATGCTATCTCATTTGCTTGGCCATTCCCCCGAGAGCTTTGTATACCCTCGCATTTGGTTCCAGTATAGGCATTTGCTCAAGCATTTTCTAGACCAAAGCAACGACCCTGCTCTTCGGCAAGTATACCAACAAACGGACGCTCGAAATCTACGAGTATCATCAAGTAACACATCTTCGGCACCCGGCGGCAAGCAACAACTCATTCTCACACTGGACCGCTCTCTAGCTGGCGGCTGGTTCGAGGACGTGGCAGCGCAGTGCTGGTCTGCGATGGACGACAAACGAGAGGTGATCAAGACAACTGTGTCTTGGGCGACATCAATACACCGCCCCTCAGCCTCCAAAATATATATCGCAGCTCGACTGCTACGGACGTGGCATTTGCAGGAAGCGAACCCTACACTGGCGATCCTCGAAACACTGGACGGGGTAGATGCGCATGATACAGCACGAAAGGAGTTGTTCTACCAGCTGGTCTGTGAACTCGTGCGCAGCGGTCACTTCTCCATCCCCAGTTACATGCACTGGCTCATCGCGAGAGGCGGTTATCACGATGCCTCAGAGATCGACAAGGAGGAGGCCAGTTGCGGCACTCGACTTCTTGTGGAACTGCCAACTCATTGCATGGCTGATGAGTGGAAGAAGGAACGCGGCAATCTGCTCCGTCGCGCTGGTGGTTACTCCGTTCTGGAGGAAGAAAACGATATCAATACTTGCCTGAAATGCATCACTCAGGCGCTCGGTCTGCCAGGCGATCCAAACGATCCCATTTTTCAGCGGAAGCCAATGTCTCTGCGAAAACTCCTGTTACGGATCAAGGCCAGCAGTCGCTGTCTTCGGAGTGCTGTTGGGGCGTACGTACGAAACATCATCAACAACCTTGGCTCCCAATCGAAGGAACCGTTCCTGTTGCCGACCACGACTTTCACATCGATTCGGACGGTTCTCGAAGATCTTGAAGAATTCTCAATGTTGTCGGAAGTCTTGTTCACATGCAAAAGAGTCACAGACATTGATCTACTCGGTTCGTGTGTTGACACCATCAACTGCAACCTGCACATGTTTCTGGCGCTCGGTTCAGCAAGCGAACTCATGGAGTGCTACATTGATCGTCTGAAGAATGTCCACGAGGAACAATCGCTCACAGCCCGCCCGTTGCTCGCCTCATTAGCTCATCTCGCGCGCCGAATGCCAGGTCAGCAGTCAATGGCAGGGCAACTGCAGCATGAGTTGTTGCAGATCGACCGCACGAAACACATAGATGCTTGCTCACCCATGTCGGATAACATGGTCACGCAGGCGCACACGCGGGAGACGGAGGTTACGGAGGAGATTGAAAAGACTTTCAACAGCGGCAATATCATTGACCAGCCTACGATGAACCGACTCTTCCGCATGATGATCCCCAGGCTGGAGAAGAGTTGGAAGGCTCTGGACGATAATCGTCGTATCTTTGCGTCTTTTCTGGCAAGGCTTCGGACATACGACATGAAGCACTTTGACAAGCTGATGTCTGACTGGATAAGCCATGTACGAACGATCAAGGCTCGACCGTCCCTGGCAGAGCTGATGCCTTTGCTGGTCAGTGTTGGATGTCTGTCGGTGACAACACTGCTGCAAACAGCATTGCCCTTGCCAGCTAGCCAGTCTGCTGTGGCATCAGCCGAGCAAGTTGTACCCAACTCCGCATCATACCTGCAAGAGCTTCTCCAACTCATGCTCACCAAGCTCTCTGCCTCTTCAGTCCTCACAGCAGAAGAGCAATACCGATTCCGCATCCACCAGCAGTCGGCCCAGTTTGAGAACTCAAAGGGGCTTCTCTCTTTGACTCGGAATGCCATCATCGAATGTTCGAGTCTCAGGGAGTCTATTGGCGGCCCGCAAATCCTCGACGACACTACATGTCAGGATCGCGTGCTTGACCTTCTCCGATTCCTCGCCGTCGCCGATTATAACGCCGTAGCCAATGCTCTGAACGTAAAGAATCTGACGGCCGAAGCGACGCAGCAGATATACCACATTACGAACAGGCTTCTTCTGCCCCGCGACAACACGGGCACTCAGGCGTCCTTTGACGATATTCTCGGGCTTGCGAACGAACTCACATTGCCTTTCTGCCAGCTCAAGCTCAACCTCGATCTTTCCCTCGATCAACCGCAGCAGACTACCTCGGTCACCAATGAAGAGCCATCACGATTCGACCATTTTGCGAAAGCGATGGATCGCGCCATCGAAGCTGATAATATCACTTGGACGCGAATGCTTCCGTGCCTGAGCAACGACATCACCCTGCACCTCAAGAACCAAGCCTATGAGAGGTTCTTGGCGATGCTACCGTCTGTCAAATCTCCGATGGCCAGTCACGATGCCCACTCATCCGAGCAGATTCGAATGGCCGAAAATCTGCTGGGTGTCCTGGAAGTCATCATTTCGGGGGCACCGCCTCCAAACACCGCGCAGTTGACCCATATGATGGTAGACAAATTGATTGACATGTGGGAGTTCTTGGCCTCGACTGACGAGGAACTGAAAGGGGCTCAGGGAGTCGTCCGCGATCGTTGGTTGCCGACTCTGCTCAAATTCATCACTCTGCATAGCACTTCAGCGTCTGAGGTGATGCCCGCGCCAGGCAACGGCAGTGTAGCAGGCAAGGCAGTGGCGCATCCACCCGCGAGCCGCGATCCCCGTTCGCGTATCATCCTTGTGCTCTGCAGCATCCTCCTTGAGCTCAACTCTTCACATCTGCTCTCCAGTACCTCCTGCATCGCACAGCACGTCTTTGACACCGCTCTCCTTCTCGTCGACGCACTTCCTGACGAGCTGCGCCTGCAGTGCGCGCGTCTGATCCTCTTCACGCCCGGCGCTTCCGCTTCGCCTCACCTATCCTCTGACGCTCGACTCTACTACCTCTTCAGCTTCCCGCGTCCGACAACGGACCTGGATAGTCTGGCACTCGGAAAGAGGAGCGTGCAGCCGACACCGCATAGTTCCACCGCCAGGCTCTTTGGCAACCTGTACGGGTGCGGGCCAGCGGTGATGGAACGGTTCACGCCTTTTGTGGTCAAGAGGTGGGAGCTGCTCAGCGAGCCGACGCCAAACGTTGGAGAGAACGACACGAGCCTGAGTCTGTCGCTGTTTGAGGCCATCAAAATATGAGCAAGCGCTGTTTGCGCGCCATTCGACAAGGGAAGAGCCCACGTTGCTCGCATTGCGCAGGCACAGTCTCGGTGGAAGGATCCCTCTAATAATACACTCACTGGGCACATATATTGAAATCACCCAGACTCTATCTTTACGACCCCCGAGCACACACATAACGTCCAACATAGGCTGGGAATTATCCGCGATCTGCATTGGTTTCAGGACAGGGGTACCCAACCTCGCAAACAGGAGTTTTTGCAATGGCGTTGTGTCACCTCATCCTTTCTTTTTCATCCATCTTTTCCTTTCCAAGATATTTGTACTCGTTCCGTTTCTTTACTTTAAAGCATTATTATGACCACAGGCTAGAGAGAGTGGGGTTTTTTGTTGTTCAGCGGGTTAACACGGTGCATTGAAAGATTTTTTGTTCTTGTCTGGAGCAACGCGAGAACATACACAACATACCCTTTTGTCATGGCGGGGAAACCCGGGCGGTTTATATTTTTTATTCATTTTGCTCATGATCACAATTGGGTCGGCATAGCATGCACGGGGGATCTTGTAGGAGTGAGTTTTGTGGGCTCTTGGTGGTTTTGGCTTATGAAGGCGCGGTGTCATGTAAGACGTGATGAACTGAAACAGAGATTCTTAAACATATTCTTGCTTCATCCTGTGAGGATGTGGTGGTTTAAACGTTGTGAACTCGAACATTGTTTCGTTCTCTCTGCCGACAAGCTAGTTCGTAACAAGTGCACCCATGAAATGAACAACACTTGTAATGTATTAGATCACTGATAACATGTTCTGCTGATGACTATGTGTAATGCATAAAGACCATGAAGAAGAGCAGCGCTTTTTCCGCTTCTCTATGCTCGCAAGATTTTCAAACGCCAAACAAAATGCAGTCTTAACAAATATGCAAACGTGAAGTCAACGCAACTTTTCTTCTCTTTCTTCCTTTTCTCCTCCCTTTCTCGTTTCACTTTTCATTGATCTTTTCTCTCTTCGGTGTTACTCAAAACTTGGCTGTCAACGCCTTCCTCCAGCCCATCTTTGCGGCCTTGGACCAGAAGAGCGAGCCGGCGCTGAACACGTAGATGCCTCCCGTCAAGATGATGAGCCCGAGGTAATCCCCTCCGTTGGCCTCGATGACGTTACCAGCGATGGGGTTCCCGATGAGGCATGCAAAGCTCACGAGGGTGTACGTCGTGGCGTAGTAGCGGCCGTAATTCTGCGTCTTGCACAGGGTGCCGACGCAGACGGGGGCGATGGCGATGGAGGTGCCGCTGCCAAAGCCGAAGAGGATGCAGAAGATGATGGCGCCGGGCTTGGTGTGGCCCGCGGGGAGCCAGACGGCGAAGCAGGCGACGAGGGAGAGGACGACGGAGGAGATGGCGACGTTGATGGGGCCGACCTTGTCTGCGTACCAGCCGGGGAGGGCGCGGCCGATGACGGAGGAGGCGTTGAGGATGGGGAGGAGGTTGAAGGCAAAGTCGCGGGAGAAGCCTGCGTGAAGGGCGTACGAGGAGATGTACGCCAGGGGGATGAAGAGGGAGAACTCGAGGAGGAAGACGCCGATGCTGAGCGTGAGGAAGGAGGTATCTTTGAAGATGCGGAAATCCGGGTGCACGGAGGCCTTGGCGATGGGGGGCAGGCGGCTGCGCACGAGGCAGATGCCGACACCGCAGCAGACGAGGCAGATGAGGGCGAGGACGCGACAGGCCCAGGCGTAGCCGACGGTGTCGAAGAGGCGGGAGAGCATGAGGGGGTAGATGACGCCGCCGATGCCGCCGGCCGTGGAGGCCATGCCGGTAGCGAAGCCGCGGCGCAGCTTGAACCAGTGGCCGACGGCGCCGATGCAGGGGGTGAAGATGAGGGAGGAGCCGACGCCGAGGATGACGCCAAAGACGAGCATAAACTGCCAGAGTTCTGAATGTGTTTGTTAGTACGACCGTGCCAATGTGTAAGGTTGAGATGGGTTGGGTGGGGGGAAGGGAGACTCACCACTACAGAAGCTCAGGAGAATCATGCCTCCCACCGTCAACACGGCTCCGGCCACAATCAGCCACTGCGGTCCATACTTATCAAACACAGGGCCGATGTACACGCCGCAGAAGAAGGTGAGGAAGGTGTACAGGCCAAACACCCAGCCCACCACACCCTCGCTGTGGTCGCTCAGCTGATTCTGCAGCGTGTACGTCTGAAACACGGCGATGGTGTTGAGCAGGCCAAAGGAGGCGAAGAGGGAGAACCAGGCGCCGAGGACGACGAGCCAGGCGCGGAGGCCGCCCTCGGGGTACTGCTCCGTGGAGGCGGTGGAGAGGTGGGTGGTGGTCTTTTCAAGGTCGGCGCGGGTCGGGGGCTGCTCCTGATCTTCGTCATCGTCGTTGTTGGGGGTGTCGGCCGAGGAGATGCTGTGGGAGGATTCGATCTCTCGTTGGCGTTCTGGTGACGGGATGGCTTTGTGGTGGTGGTGGTGGTGGTGGTGGTGTTGTTCTGCGGAAGTATCCATGTCGGATCTGCCGTAGGAGGCGTACGAGACGTTACCTGTGTGTGAAGCGGCTGTTGTTGTCGTGGCGCTGGGATCCATGATGAACTGTGTCGCTCTAGTCCTTTACGACTTTTCGTAGCCGCCTTATATTCTATAGATTGGGATGAATGGGATGAAGTGAATATGTGTGCTGAGTGTGCTCGTTTCGTCGAGCAGAGATGGCGCTTCCTCCCGCGATGCCAAGATAGCTCGTCCACCGGTACAAAGCCTCTACGCCTCCAACTCAACCTTGACGTCAAGCCTGATGCGCAGTCTTTTCCGTCAATCAAGCAATTGCCCCTGCGCTTGTCTGTCTCTCTCTGTGTGTGCTCAGTCTTCGTGACGCACGATGCAAAGCTGTGATGACTGCGAGTGGCAAATAAGGCGACAAAAGGCCTGATCCGACTTGATGATGATGATGATGATGATGATGATAAGGATGATGCTTAAGGTAAAGATGAGACTGGACTGGGGTCACAAGTAGGTCTTTAATCTGAATATGGCTGCAAGGTAGAAATGAGTCAAGCTGATCAATTGTCGGTGAAGAATGGGAAACTGATGAGCTCTATTAGAGAATTAAAAAGCAGAGGAGGAATGAAGGAAAAAGAAAAAGAGTCATGGAGACGGATCGAGAGCCGACGGCGCGAACAAATGGAAACCCGATGATGAGCAGCAGACCCGAAGACCGGGGGGGTCACAAAGACCCAGTCTCCCAGAAAAGGCCGTCAATCATGTTACGTTATTAACAACAATTAGACCTTTCTTGCTGAGTTTAACCCCCTCTGTTCCCCGAATGTGGCATCGGGCTTCAGAAGGGCTCGGTTGGCTGTCCGGCAAACAGGAGGAGAACTACCTGAGCCTTGGCCGCTGCCCAAAGGTTTTTTTCCTTCTTTTTTTTTCTCCCTTCAAGCTGCTCTCTCAGCGCGGGGGCAGCGCTTCCAGATGAATATCCCCGTGGATCTAGTCTATCTTGAGTTTAGCATCGAACGACGTGGATTTTTTTTTAACGTTTATTGCCGGGGACTGGGGCAGGGGGGCGGTGATGACAGGGGGGTAGAGAGGTGCTGTTCCCGGTCTCGGTGATCGGAGGTAGGCGACAGCCGGATCTGGGGGCGTCAAAGGAAGATTCGAGTTGAGCCTCCTCCTCGGTCAGGATGGGCAGCATCCGTTGCCGCGTCTGAGGACCGCTCGGGGATCCAGAGGAAGTGAGATGCTTGGCAAATGAGTCTGATCACCCTAGCCGATGGTGAGACTGGTGCTGAGTGCTGTGATTGATGTGAAGACCAGTGGTAGTCAGCACCAGCTCACTATATTCATATGCGCGGCAAGTTGTTTGCATTTCGAAATAGGTCACGGCTACGTTGATCTCCCATTTTCGTCACTCCCCTGATTCATTCCCGTTGTTTGATGCCGCATTGTCGAGAATGTAGCCCCGTGGGGTGACAGTGCAATACCCGGGACCAACAGCCGGGTTCGGTGCTCGGCTTTCCATCTCACGAGCCCCGATAACGTAGTCTGCATCTGTGTATGCTCATTCAAACTGTCTCACGCGTGAACCAGTTTACATTGGGTATCGTCATAACCGTATATCATAGCAGAATCACGAGTCGTCCTCCTCCTCGGCGTCCTCGACCATCGCCTTTCGTGACGGTGCTTCCTCGGCCCCCTCCCCCTTCATCTTGAGGTAGCCCTCCTTCTCCAGCCGATCCGCCTCCTCCGGCTCCATCAGCCCGCCCTCTCCCTTGCCTTTTTGCATCTTCATCTTGACGCTCATCGGCACAAACGCCGTCGTCGCCTCCTTCTTCAGGTCCCTCACCACCGGCTTTGCCTCGTACACCGTCTGCGCGACCACCGGCGCCGGCTTTTCCTGCTTGTCCTCTCCGCTGCTCTTCCTAGCCTCCGGGTTCTCCGCTGCCCGCTTTGCCCTCCTCCTTGCGTACCACTCGTCCATCACCTCCTTTGGTATCGGCGGCGGCGTATCCCGCGGCATCGGAATCCTCCTCACGTCCTCTGGCACCTTGTCGTCCTCCTCGTCGCTGCTCCCGTCATCGCCCCCTCTCCTCCGTTTCCCCAGCACCCGTCCCTGTTCATCCTCCCGGCTCCTGTCCTGCCATCCTCCGCTCCGCAGCGCCGGTGCCTTGTCTCCCAGTGCCTCCCTCGCTTTCTTCACAGCCTTGAGCTCCTTCTCCAGCCCTTCCAGGACCGCCTCCTCGTGCTTTGTGAGTTTCCCCCCGCTGGCGCCGACGGCTTTCAGGTCGTCAATCTGCTTCTGGATGCGGTCGGGGTTCTTGCGGGCGAGCTGTTCGTTGCGCCGGCTCTGGACTTCTGCCTTGCCTGTGTTCGTCACGGATGTCAGTTACGCGCTGCTTCTTTTGGAACTGAGCAGTGTTCGTCCTAGTCAAGAACGGTGATGGGGCGCACCTTTCTTGACGGCTTTGGCCTTGTCGGCTTTGCGCTGCGCCTGCACCGGGTTGTAATTGCGCTCTTTTGGCATTGTCGGTGTTGGACTTGGTCGGCGCAATCGGGTGCTAGAGTGGAAGTAATGTGCAGAGTTTTTCGTGCTGGTGTGTGTGCAGCTTTTCCTGCTTGATCCAATTATCTTGGTGCGGGTTTTTGTTGCATTTCTCGTGGCCGTTTCCTTGATTGCATCGTCATCTCTACTCGTTCGTGTCCGTCTCGAACTTTTGGCGTGAGATCATAGGTCACGTGATATTGTCCAAAGCGGGATTCAATTCCGGTTGCCCAAATCCGCACAACCTGCTACCCTAGAGCGATTCCAGAACTGGCATCATATTTGCATTAGCTACTTGTGCAACCAGTTGACTACTACATCTCATCTTCGCTCTCGCAAAGCCAATATGCCTCTACCTCAGCTAGGCAAGTCTGGGCCGGAATTGTGACAGCAATGGGAAAACCTCCGTAATCCGGGTCATCGTTTGGCATGATCAAAAACTCGCCACTTCGTGTCTCATCGCCGTTGAGGATCTTGAGCGTTCTGAGCTCTCCAGTCTCCTCGACGTATTCCTTCTCGCGCGCGTCGAGAATCCCAGTGAACGTCACGCCCTCCTTATGGCTCTTGAAGTACACGTTGAAGCCCCTCCCGACAACTAGGAACCTCACCGAGTCGGCATCACCAAGTTGTACCACCATGCCGGCTCCAGGACCCGCCCTACCGAATACAAACGCCCGCTCGACAATGACCTCAAGGTGGCCGTTGAAGATCTTGGACCAGCGCTCCTGACCACGTGGGGGTCCATGCTCGGGCAGTTCGTCGAAGAAGAAGCCGAAGCGTTGCTCGGGCCGCGCGGCGAGTAGGTATCTCTGCGTCTGCGCGAGCAGCTTGTACTCCCTGCCGACCACCTCGGCCCCCGTGTCGATGCCGAACGGAGCGACGCCCAGCGCGCCGTACGTAGCATATGCGAGCCAGACGCGTCGCGCACCGTTCTCGTCGCGTCGCTGCTCGGGGATGAAGAGCGGGTTGTCGGCGTGCCCAGCGCCGTAGTCTCTGCATACGCTCTCATAGTTGTGAAAGTACAGGTCCGGCGCGAGAAAGTCGAGCCCACCACCGCCGGTACCGGATATCCCGCGGCGAGCGTTGAAGCGCCAGATGTCGAGAACGTGCGGGCAGGGTCCCCCCGAAGGGTAGACGCCTGGGCTGGCACCGCCACCGACGACGACGGGGAGGCCCTCGAGGTCGAGCGCCGAAGGGTCGTCAAAATTGAGCCACGTGTTGGTGTACATCGGGATATCGTACTCTTCTTTGCCTGCGGCAGCGACCGCGCCGACGTATGAGGAGATGGCATTGGCCATAAAGGCCTCGCTCGCGGCATCGCCAGGGCCGAAGAGCGTCTCCCACGGGATGGCGCCGTCCTGCGCGGCAGCAGCACCAGCAACCTTCTCACACCGCGCGCCAAAGCGCTTTCTGAAAGCCGGATGCAAGTCCGCACCTGGCGTCGTCAGATAACGCACAAGTGCTGGGGGAACACCCTTGACGTATTCTGCCTCGGCGATTCTGGACCTGTCTCGGGCGTCACCGAGCAGGCCAGTCTCGTTCTCGACTTGGATCATGACAACGGTGTTGTGCTCGCTGTCAAACTCGCGGAGGTGCGCCATCAGACTGCGGAAGGCCTTGCTGTCGGCTTTGCGGCACTCTTCTGAAAAGGGCGAGACCATTTCGACCGTCTTCTTCTGCCCGTCTTTGAGAATATGAACGCGGGGGAAGCGCTTTGTGTCCCGCTTCACCCAGTGCGGCGCGTATGTCGATATACCGTTCTTGTAGGTGCCGAACCAGAGGAGGACGAGATGCATACCGTAGCTGCGAGCTCCCTGGATCACGGCGTCGAGCTCGGAAAAGTCAAACTGGCCCTCGACGGGCTCGATCATTTCCCAAGTGACCGAGCCCAGGAGGGTGTTGATGGACTGCGCCTTCATGGCGGGCCAGACGTCGGCCATGAAGCGGGCCGAACTCAGCGAAGAGTTGTGCAGCTCACCGGCCAGCATGAGTAGCGGCTTGCCCTTGACAACGAGTCGTATGCCCTCAGCGCTATGCTGCAGATGTGGTAGAGCCATCATCCGTGTCATGGTCAGCTGACTCTGGGAGGAGGACAGGACTTTTAATAGGGAAGATGAAGGCCTCGAGAAAGAAGAGGACTTTGAGAAGGAAGACTCTAAGAAGAAGAGGCCTTTGAGAAGGCGAAAGATTTGGTGAAGATGGAAGAGGCAGAGAATATGGAGGCACCAGGGCACTAGCAGACGTGATCAACATCTTAAAAGCTTCCAAGATGTGATTCGTCTTACATCCCGTAATCGGTGCGTTTGTATCACGCCTCGACCGTTCTCCGCGTCATCTCCATCTTCCCCATGACCCTGTGGGCAGCGATTGGGGTAGGTTGCCGTCCGCCGGAAGAGCCTCGCGTATACCCCTGCTACCCAATGCACTGTTAAGGCTGCATCACATCAAGGCTGTCGCGCCAATTACAGACCGAATCGATCTCTCTGCCATTGGGGATTTTCCTTTTGGCTTAGCGGTCATTCAGGTTCAATAACGCTGGCGCTAGAGGATAAACCTCGCGATTTCCTGGTGGGGTTGCGGTCGTCGTGCTCGAGGAAACTTACTCGTGTCTGTGCAGGGGCTGATCGAAACAGTTGAATCTGGGGTTCCCGAGCATTCATGCCTTTCCCCGTGGGGGAGTCTCATGCCATCCGCTCTAGTCATGATCTTGTCGACTGCTTGGGCCCGTCTGCTCGGCCCCTAGTCGTGGGATATACCTTGGTCACTAGACCGATCTCTGTGATCGTGCGGTCTAATAGGCCGTCTGCGGCAGTCTGCCTCTCAAGAAAGTATATTTATATCATCTGAGGCCTCACCAGCGATCCAATCTGGATTCACACGCAGAACACAACTGCTTGATTACCCGCATACATCTTATCCGTATTTCCCATTCCTCTCTCTTGGTTCAAACGGTCATGGCGTTGGATGAAAAGCTCAACATGACCTCGACAGCAATGCCGGACCCCGTGGTCGAGGAACCAGTCCTCCACTCTGCTCCCGCTGGTGATCCTCGCCCGTGGTGGCAGCAGCCCAAGCTCCGCAACCTCTACCTCAAGATGCCGTTCCTCTTTCTGGGATCGACAACTCTGGGATACGATGGCAGTCTGCTCAACGGGCTACAGACGATGCAGACATGGCGAGATTGTGAGTCAATGAATCTGGGCCTGGTGCGAGGAGACAGGTTCCACTCTCCTTGGTGAGGTGTCTGCGACTAACAAGCTTTCGATCTCTTCCTTCAGTCTTTGACAACCCGACCGGCAGCCGTCTCGGCATATTTGGCGCCATGCCCGGCTTTGGCGGCCTGTTTGTGCTGTTGTTTGCACCGTACATTGCCGACGGCCTGGGCAGGAGGACCGGCACGGCGATCGGCTGCCTCTTTGTCCTGCTCGGCGCTCTCCTGCAGACCTTCCCTCCCGCCAGCAGCCCGGACGCCATGTATCTGATCGGCCGCTTCATCATCGGTCTCGGCTCCAACATATCGAACGGGACCTGCCCTCTTCTCATCACCGAGGTCGCCCACCCGAACCATCGCGGCAAGGTGACCACCATCTACAACACGCTCTGGTACCTGGGAGCCATCATCGCGGCGTGGACCACCTTTGGCACCCTCGAGAACATTGCGGACGACGTGCAGTGGCGTCTGCCCACGGCCCTCCAGTGCCTGATGCCCGGCATCCAGCTGCTCTCGCTGTGGACCATCCCCGAGTCACCCCGCTGGCTCGTCAGCAAGGGCAAGCTAGATCAAGCCCAGGCGGTGCTGGCCAAGTACCACGGCAACGACGACGAGCACGACCCCTTTGTGCGCTGGGAGTTTGCCGAGATCCGCGAGACGCTGCGCCTCGAGCAGCAGGCCGCGGCGAGCGGCTGGTCCGAGCTGTGGCGCACAAAGGGCAACCGCAAGCGATGCGCGCTCATCATCCTGACGGCTATCTTCTCCCAGTGCTCGGGCAACGGCCTCGTGTCGTACTACCTCGCCCAGGTGCTCAACACGATTGGAATCACCGACTCGATCGACCAGGCCAAGATCAACGGCGGCCTGACAATTTGGTGCCTGCTTGTGTCGCTCGGCGCCGCATTTCTCGTAGACCGCGTAGGGCGGCGCGTGCTGTTCCTATTCGCGGCCGTGGGTATGCTCGTGAGCTTCACCGTCTGGACTGCCTGCAGCGCCGTCTACGCCAATACGGGCTCGTCGAGCGCGGGCAGCGCCGTGCTCGCCATGATCTTCCTCTTCTACGGCACCGCGGGCGCGGCGTGGCCTGGGTTGACGGTCAGCTACACGGTCGAGATCCTGCCGTACAACATCCGCGCCAAGGGGCTGACGCTGTGCTTCTGCTTCACGGCGCTCTCGGGCGTGTTCAACCAGTACGTCAACCCGCTCGGGCTGGAGGCGCTGCAGTGGCGCTTTTATCTTGTCTACGTGGCCGTGCTGGTCATAGAGTGTCTGGTCATCTACTTCTACTTTGTCGAGACCAAGGGTCCTACCCTCGAGGAGATTGCCGTACTCTTCGACGGTGTCAATGCCCCCGCTGGTCTTGCGCAGGCTGCTGTTGATGGCAAGGGGATGGCTGAAGGGGATAATGAAGGAATTGGAAACGGAGGAACTGTGGCAGAACACAAGGAGAATTCTCGATGATAGACGCAGTATCAGCCAGATCAATGCTAGGGCAGTGCTGTCATGATATGTAGTAATCTACTTCACTCGAAGGAGGAACAACTTTATACCCATTTTATCACCGTGTTGCTATGTATCATGTACTATCTACATGTGAGCTGCACTTTAATAGCAGGTCTGAATAAATTTAAGCTGAATTCCGTGGCCATGCCCAAGTTTGATTGACGATATTTGCGCCTGGCGGTCGTGGGGAGGCCAGCATTGGCATTGTAAGAAATACAAGTATCCCTTTTATATCTGTATAGAACACTTTTTTGCCAAATAGCACAAGGCAATGCCCAATAACAAGTTTCCAAAGTAAAAGTGTGCGAGTGACCGATAGGAGTGAAGTGAATAAGGCTCGGATGGATGTCCCCCGTTGTCGCAGCCACAATAATGGCGCGGGGAAGCGAAAAGTGTAAAGCGACCCGAGCCCCGGTCCGGTGCTTCTCCGCGTTCTCCGCATATGGAACTTGGTCGCCTATTCTTCGCTTATACCCCTGTCTTTGTCTTTATTACCTTCAGCCTGGGTTGTAAACTTGTAATACTCTTGGATCACGTTGCAGGCACACGTCTCGTCTGCTGCCTCGCTGCGGATCGTTTCTGGATATCCGGCTATTTCTCGCATCTTCATTCCTTTACCTGCCTCAGCCGAGCATACAGAGGTATAAGCCAATGGCGCGGCAATGACGTCTCTGGCGCAGACAGGCGATGGCTCGGCCATGTCGACGCCCAAGAGACGTAACCAGAAGGCATGCGACTTGTGTCGAGGGCGCCGCGTCAAGTGTCGCTTTGGCCAGCTGGGGAACGGGGGTCCTGAGGATGGTTCATCTGCAGGTAAAGATACAGCCTCATCGTGCGACGGCTGCTTGGCCCTTGGGGTCCCGTGTACCTCGTACCGACCTAGAAAGAAGAGAGGTCCGCCTAATGCGTGAGTCTTGGTGTCTTTTCATTCTAGTCGGCGCTGAATGGACTGGGCTGGACTGGACCAGAATGCTACTTGTTCATGCTGGTCAAAGTCACCAACTAATACGAATGCTCTCAGACAAGTCGATGCGTACAGAGGATGGCTTTCGCGAGCAGAGACGCGGCAAAGCCCAGCTCTTCGTCGTCATGAGCCCGAGGCATACACTGCACTCGGCCCATCCGAGCCTACGTCCGGCATGACTCCTCACGCAGCTCCAGCTTCGCCCCTGCGCCAGCTCTGCCCAGATCACCAGCTCCGACAGATCCTCGCCGACTGGTTCGAGCACGTACATCCGCTCGCTCCGATCCTGTACCGACGCCACTTCCTCCAGCGTCTCGACAGCGGCGAGGCCGACACGGATCACACGTTCTGCGCCCTCGTCATCAGCGTCGTCGCCGCCACCTGTGCGACGCTGCGCTCCAAGAGCTGCACCGACTATGGCGGCATCACGCCTGCCCGTTGTGTTGATGCTATCGAGTCCGGCCAGCTGCTTGACCCGCGCGGGCCGTACTCGCTAGACTGGTGTTCGGCAAAGTACAACCTCGCCTCTGCATCAGCGGCTGTCACGCACATGCCGCCTCCCCAGGCGAGGCGGTACTACACGGATGCTCAGATGGGCGTCAAGCACCTACTTCATCCTGGAGACTCAGCAGGGCTGGATTTCGTGACGACGCAGCTGCTCAAGCGGCTCTACTGGCTGCTAGCCGTGGCTGAGATGTAAGTCAAGCCAGCAACCAGTTTTCCTTCTATTTATCCAAGATAGCCTGGCTATTATGTTGGCTTGGATTAGCTCCTATACATGCGCTGAACCGAACTGGTCCTGTCAAACTAGAAGCCATGATCTCGTTGGTACACCCGTTCTCGGCTTCGTCACCATCCACGACCACACCGATCGCTCCAAGCGACCTCTACCGCTGTCCGACGACCAGCTCGGCCAAGCCGCGGACCACGGTAGCAACCTATCGAACACGACGCTCTCGCCTCCCGCATCAAGCCCCCCCTTCTCCAGCTCCCTGCCATATATACACCACTATCATGGCTCGTCGCCGCTGTCAACGGCAGAAACCACCCCTGCAACCTGGCACGGCGACACTATCACCTACGTCCCCGCCCTGAACCGCCTGGCCGATATCTTCCTCACCTGGCACCGCGCCCAAATTGACAGGCTGTACATGTCCCCCGACCACGCCCTCGCCGCGGGCCTGAACCGCGTGCAGGAGACGCTCAACCAGCTGCCTCCTGAGCTGCGCTGGCGCGGTGGGCTCTCGCGTCCCAGGGGGGCCACGGCGGGCCACGACGCCCAGATCGCCAACCTGTTCATCACGAGCCTGCACATCCGGTCGAACCTGCTGCAGCTCTTTGCTGCCAGGAGCAGCAGCGGTGGCGAATCATCATTGTCGTCGTCGTCTTCGCCCCGCGATAGCGAGCACCACCGCCTCGTGGGCGACCTGCTCGAGATTCTGCGTCATCTGCCCCGCGCGACACTCGAGGCCAACGGGCTCAGCCTGATCCCCAAGATACGCGACATTGGCGGCGCGTACCTCAGCGAACTGAGCATCGGTGCCAATGGTGGTGGTCCTGCGGCGGCGGCTGCTGCTGCTCCTGCTGTCGTTGTCATCAACGAGGATGCCAAGGCCAAGCTGCAGGAGCTGCTACGCGAGCTGGAGATATTGGAGTTTACACCTCAGAGTTGACGAACCCATCAACAATCATCCAGCATGTCTGATGGCTAGCACTCGCAAGAGGGTCCAGCGGGCGGCACGCGGTGATAGCTGAGAAATCGCCGAGCGCAACGACACCAAGAACCAACACGCAGATCATGATGACACCGTTCCGAAAGAGATCTGATTCCGATTGGCGGCCATAGTCACGGTGCGGGACAAAACTGCCGGCAGACTGGGTTTCCCTGCATTGGTGACGGTTCCGAATGTCGATGCGCCGCCCGCTGAGCCGTGAAAATGTAGGGAGAGGCTGAGACATGTGTTGGGGCTGTCTCTCGGCTCTGCCGCTTCCCTGACAATCGTCCCCGGGGGACCTGTGATTTTGACCTATGTGATGGGGTAGCCGAGATGACTGTCATTCCCGTGTTTTTCAAGGTCTCTACATGTACCGTAAAAAGCTACAATGAGGATGGAAGTACAACATCCCGAGTGGCTATGGCTCGATCAAGGCAGCTTACCGAGAAGCGTGTCGGGTTCAACCCTGCTAATCAATGCCCTGCGACACCCAAACGACTGTCGATCTCGTGTATTGATCACATTGCCAGAAAACAGGGTCTCCAGTGCACCAGTGATGAGCGAAACAAATCCAAGAAAGAGGCAGATGACTGTGAGTCTTTAGTCTTTGACTCACATGTCAAATCTGGCAGCATCATCAACTTGGTGCATTCACTCTTTTCTCTCTCATACTTCAGCTTTTCTGTACACACACACGCGTAACATGCGCAGCGTAGCAGGATCGCTAAACTAGATCCCGCGAACCGCGGCCGATGAGACGCGCCCTCTGTCCAACCCGATTAGCTTTCTTCATGAATCTTGTCATCTCAATCCCGAGAATGTGGTGTGAGGAGATGCTAATCTAGCTGTCGCAGCCATACACAGAGTTTGCCTGCGGACGAAAAACGGTGTGTGAAGCAGATGCATACTTGAGGAAGAAGCTCAAGACCAACAACCCATCCATCCATCCATCCATCCATCCATCCATCTAGCTAATCGGTGTTTCCGTGACTAGGTACCTTTCATGATTACTGACACCGTAAAAGTACGTCTCCCAAGTCTGGATACCTGCGTCATCACCGATAGGCAGTCTGTCTTATTACATACGACTGCTTGTAGGATTATCAGATACTTTTGCAAAAAAAAGTATATTAAAAAAAAAAAAAAATAGAGTCACCGAGCAACGGTCGACAAGTCGCATACATCGCCAACCACCACCTCCCTGCCCTTGTCCAGCTTCGAGTTGCTCGTGGTCCTGGGCGCATTTCCACGGCCAATCCTCCTCACGTGCTGCCCCTCCCACCACAAACCAAACCAAACCAAGCCAAACCACACATCCTCTGCCAATCCTCGTGATTTGTGTGGCAGCGAGCTGCGGTCCGGCTACCGCTGTCTAATCAGGTCGACATCATAGCCTATCTAACCATTTTTTCCTCTCCCTCATTTCTTGGCGGGTCAGTTCCCTCAATTCTGACATACTTGTATCATGACCGACCACATTGTATAACTGCAGCCGAGTTGACTACCCCGGTCTCTCTGATCCTGGACAATTAATGTGCTTCAACCCCTTTGCCGATCTTTCTCTTTCTGGATCACAGGCCAGTCTGTACATGTGTACTACCTCTTTGCTTTCGCCAGCTTGTCACGCAAAACCTCTTCCCTCCCTCCCTTTGGAGGAGCATCGCCCAAGACCTAGGACCGAACCAGCTATTGCCTACCTGCGTGCGACCACATACCTCCAAAACGCCGATCCTTGGCTCTTTGCTTTCCCGCTGACAGGAACACTGGACCTTGAATCCTTCGCGTGTGGAGTCTGCTCGACGATAAGCAGCCGGCGTCCCACCAGCTCACCAAAATCGTCGACGCCTCTCTCGCCATTAT
>JAXOUE010000041.1:0-171125 GCA_036250105.1 Parasarocladium wereldwijsianum
GACGGAGCGCTCAATGTGCACGCGCAGATCTTCGGGGTTGTAGCGGAAGCCGCCGCCCATCTGCTGCGACAGGCCGCGCCTTCACTCGCACTTCCTTTCTTACTCTTTTCCTTCAACAATCCTCTGAGAGGCTTTGTCGTCGTCAAGACACCAACCTTCCTTCTATCATTCCACAGGCTAGTCCTGCACTGCAAGTTTGCCATCGACGACCTCGTTTGACAACACCGCATTTTCCAAACTTTTGACACCAAAACACACTTGGTGCCATCATTCACCTTCATTCTTGCTGATCGTCTTTGATCACACTTGCCCACGCAATAAACAGCTTTGCTACCCACCAGACAATCTCTTACGATCTTCTTGACGACCACATCGATTCTCTCGTCCCGATATAATCCCACGTCTGGCACGTTCTCGGATTTATCACACAACAACCAAACCCACAACAGCCATCATGTCTCTCAAAGCTGTTCTTCTTGCCGGCCTGGCCTCCTTCGCCAGCGCCCACATTGTCATGACCAGCCCCATGCCCTTCCTCGGTTCCGCCAGTGATCTCAACAACTCCCCACTGCTTCCCGACGGCTCAGATTTCCCTTGCAAACAGCGCCCAGGTGTCTATGAGAACGGCAAGGTGAACGAATACACTGCTGGTAGCAAGTTTCCTCTCAAATTCAAGGGCACCGCCGTTCACGGTGGCGGATCTTGCCAAGTTGCGATCACCAAGGACGCTGCCCCCGACAAAAACTCGGTCTGGAAGGTTATCACCTCTATCGAAGGTGGCTGCCCTGCTCGCAACGAGCCAGGCAACATCGGCGATAACGCGGACACCCCGGTGCCTTATACATACGAGTTTGAAATTCCCGAGGGTCTCCAAAGTGGTGACTATGTCATCGCTTGGACATGGTTCAACAAAGTCGGTAATCGCGAGATGTACATGAACTGCGGCCCGGCCTCCATCAAGGGCTCAAACGATGGTAGCGTCTTTGAGGGTCTTCCTGACCTCTTCACCGCCAATATCGGCGACGACTGCGCCACAGCCGCCGACACGGATCTCAAGTTTCCCCAACCCGGCTCGACCGTCTACTTCGGCAACGGCCAGGGTATTACTTTGACCGACCCTGTTGGTAGCGCATGCCAGGCCAAGGGTTCCTCTCCTGATCCTAAGCCTTCCAACACCGACAGCACTCCTACTCAACCCACTGAGGCCCCTGGCTCTGGCTCTGGCAGCGGCAGTGGCAGCGGCAGTGGAAAACAGGAACCAAAGCCTGAGATTCCCGGCGGTGTCTTCATCACCAAGGCCCCTGAATCCAAGCCTACTGCCACTTCCGTCCCTGACGTCCCTTCCTCACCAGATGCTCCCTCCAACGATGAAACTCCCACCAGCGGTGAAGCCCCCTCGAAAGGTCCTGAAGGCCCTGTGACGATGCCCGAAATTCCCGTCGAGCAGCCCGGAAAGGGTGATGACACTCCTAACAAGGATGCCCCTGTTGAGGATGCTCCTGTGCAGACGACTCCCGACACGGGTAGCCCGGCTGGCGGTGACGCTCCCGCTGCGGGCAATGGCTCGGTTGGTTCCGGTTCCGGCGGGTTCACTGCCGGCGAGGCCTGTTCAACCGAGGGCCAGTGGAACTGTGTCAACTCCTCCTCTTTCCAGCGTTGCGCCTCCGGTACTTGGTCTTCTATCATGGCTCTCGCAGAGGGCGTCAGCTGCCAGAACGGTCAGTCTGAATCTCTCACCATGAACTCCAAGACATCTGGCAAGCGCAACCTTCGTCGTGCTACCCGCATGCGCATCTAAGGACGCCATTTGTCCGGCTTGGTCCCGATCACCAGGATGATGATGCGCACATCATTTTCCTTGAGGTTTAGGGGCCCTTTTCATTGTAAATAGTTATTTTTTGAAGTCTTGAAAAGGTGTCAAGGAAGGCAAATGGAGAAATGAAACGGATCCACAGAACAGGAAGTGGTGATCTTATTGGCACTATTGTACAAACAATTTATTCAGCTCGGAATGCGTATCACATTATAGCATCATTTTGCTACTGTTCCCTATAACCATGGTCCATCGCCCTTTCCACCATCCTTTCTGCGCCGCAGAACCCCTTTCCAGATAGACTTGCCTCCATCAAGTGATCCCATGTCGATCGGCACCACGTACTGATCTCTCTCAATTCCAATGTGCGCATGGCCGTCCTCCCCAATAAACCGTCCAAAACTGTACGTCTGAGCAACCGTCCCTGTCTCATCATCCGTGCCCGCAGCAGACACGAGGGTCCTGCTCGGTGCTACATATGCCAGGATTGAGCCGATAGAAGAAGGCATGCGCGGCAAAAGCGAGCGACTCATCTGCATAAACAAAGCGACCGCGACCGCAAGGTTCAAGCTCAAAACAACCATCGAGATGATCAGAGCCGGTGTGTTCATGAAGATTCGAACCTCTTCTTCACCTACACGTCCCAGCACTCTTCCCGTCTTACTGTCTTCGCCAAAAATAGACAAGGACTGACTCAGCATAGCCGCGAAAAGCCGTCGATAAATGCTATTGATGACTGGCACAAGCTTGGACGCATCGGGGACTGACTCCAGAGGGTCAAGGAATGTGCGCGAGTCCTGAGCCTCGAACATGAGATGGGCGAACCAGTTCTTAGTTTGTGTGTCGTTGTGCAAGCCGTACTGATCCCCGTTCCGAATGCTTACTGTTGCTTTGTCGATAATCTGTCGCTCCTGAACCTCTGCGTCAGGGTAGCCCAGCGTCCGCTCAACCTCGCCAGCAGGGACTGCCATGAGAACGTGTCCTCTCGAGTCGACAGTCAAGTTGAAGATCCGAGTCTCGAAATATGGGCGGCACAGCACAAAGCTCGCGTTAATCGAAGGCTTGGGGGCTCCGTCATTGGTCCGTGCAAAGGCGACAACGATGGCAGAGCCGCAATCGACACCATTAGTCAAGAGCTTTGTGTTGGCGTACTCCCAAGCACAGCGGCCAGTGTCTCCTCCCGGAATCCCCGTCTTTACCACGCGTTCCCAAAGTTCTTGCATCTCAAGGATATGAGCGTCAATCATGTCGGGACATTCAACATATTGTCCTTGCTCGTCTTGTTGCTCCAAGACCCCTCGAAGTGCAGATTGATCTGTGGGAAATTGTCGTTCCTCAAAGGAGGTACAATTTCCCCTGGCTCCAAAGCCCCGCGACTGAACGCTGTAATGTACTTTGGCATTATGGGAATCCGAGATATTCGGCAGTTTGAAAGGTTGAAAGAAATAATCGGCTGTCGACCAGGGTAGCAATGGGGTTCCATTAGACAAATTTGCCAGAACAAGCTGGTGCTGTTCCTCGGACGTGTCAATGTGCAAGAATTTTGAGAGAGAAGTATTGTCGAACCTAGCCGCAATTCTCGGCTCGAAACCCACTTCTGTATATATCATGACGCTCTCCTCGTTGAATAGCGCACCCAGGCCGACTGCCAGAAAGTTTCCGAGAAAGGCCATGAGGCATGTTAGCAAGAGCAGAAAGTGACGAGATTTGAACGCCCTCAGCATCACAATCTGCGGCGGAACAGCCAAGTATGTGGTCTCAATTGTTCTCTTTGGATCAGCGCGGCCTCTGGATAGGTCGTGGAAAGGCTGGAGCATGCAGAGCAACCGGGTCAAGAGGACCCAGAAAGGTTCCGTCAGTGTTGCAAATACTGTTGGGACGACATTCTCCAGGAACTGCAGAATCTCGAAACTGGTCTTTGGCCGCTCGATTCCTGCGAATCATCATTAGCTTGGATTCCTACCGTCGACGTATTGCACCGGTGATCGGGGCCAGACAAACCTTTGCTACGTTTTTCCTCGACCTTCAAGTAGGCTAGAGCTATAGCCGCCGCGGTGATGGAAATAACGAATGCCAATCCGGATGCTCTGCGTAAAGCCATGGGTCTTATAGCCGTGTAGAAGTGGTCTCGCTCCTCCTTGTCTTCTTCATCTTCAGGTTGACACTCGCCTCCTGCATCTAACATCACTAGTTGCGATTGCATTTGACCTTCCACATTCACCATGCGTAAGGCTAAGCGGACAGACTTAAACTTCTTCGCCAAGCTGTCCTCGTCGCGATTGTCGACGGCACAGAAAAGCTCCACAAGCCGCGGCTCGCTTCGGAGAAGACGACCGACTCTGGTGATCGACGAAGGGTTATACTCCAGCTTGCATTCGGCAGAATGATTCAACCAGAGGAGAACTGTCGTCAACATCGCCACCACAACCAGCACAGCTTCCGTCGCTGTAGCAAATGCGCGGCTTACCACGATGCCAGTGCGAGAAATCGTTATGCTGACAGTGTCGTTCGGGTCCGTCGTCGCGGTCAATTTTGACAGATGGTTTGTAGCAAGGGAAAACATGAACTTGTGTGCTCGACTGTACGCGGCTTTCAGAGCTTCTTCTTGACCCAGCTCATGAATCGGCAGTGTCTCAAATGCCAGAGCAAAGCCTACCATGTTGTCAACACTGCCTTCAATGTTGTAATTCGCAATTACTCGATTTTCTTGGCGGACGCTGCCTATGAACGGAGCGTCTCTCACATCCTCAGCCCCTGTTGTTCCTGTGCTGATGAATGTCTCAAAAGCAGTTCTGTTAAACTCAGCTTCGGTGAGAATCTCTTTCTTCGAAAGGATTTTCGTCAAACCCGCGATGGGTAGCCGTGTCGCGGCATCGACAGTGAGGGAAACTTGTTGCTTAAAGTATTCCGGCTGACAATACAAGGCCGTAGCCTTGAAAGCATCGGCAGTGCCTGTTGTATAGCTCGGAGGTAGCCAAACTGCAATGAATTGATGCAGAACGTCGGTGTCTGGCGGGCAATTTGGACCTTCGAGAGTATTTACCACCCAATCGGTCGGGTAGTAACCAACGTATTTCATAGTATAGCTTTTTTCACGCGGAAAAGAGGCGTACCAGCTGCAGTTCTGACGATTGCTCCAGTCATGCGACTCGTTGAACTCAGCAGACCAACACGTCAGCTCTGTCGAATATCTGGTAGTAACAGCGGTCCAATTCGTTCCGGGCAGTACGAGACCTGGTTCCTCAACCTTGAAGGGCGCATGACCGTAATCCATCTCTTGAAACTCTGGCATCGATTGATTCAGCCATGCCACAGCAAACGCCTGGTTTGAGACACTCCCATTCAGCGCCATTGCCTGCTCTTCCATAGGTATAAGTCCTGCCCTCGCAGAAATCGGCGCCGTATAGGTCGTGGCTACGACGCCCGTACCAAGGATAGCGCTCTGAAGGGGCGTGATGCCCCAAAACACAAGCATCATCGCCATCCCCGCCAGCGCCACCATCCAGTGCCCCTTTCTGGCCGCCTTCCACGGCGCCAGCGCCACAAAGTCAAACGGGTAGTCGAGAAACAGCGAGTTCTCCGCCGTGGCACCCTCGGGTTTGGACAGCTCCAGCCACGGCTGCATCCTCTTCACGTCGAGGTCGACCCAGCTCCACAGCAGGCTGTACAGCACGGCGACGACGTTTGGTCCGTAGAGGTAGGCCCATTTGGCGTGGTTGGGCATCTCGGCGAGGGATGGGGAGAGCGCGAGCCCGCCTTTACGCTGGGATTGCTGGGCGAGGAGTTCGATGGATGCGGCGATGATGAGTGTGAGGAGTACGATAGAGGCGAGGATGGGTGTCGTCATTGACAGGGGCTTCCAGCCATATTCCTGATCTTCAATTTGGTCAATCAGGGCTGTCAATGTTCATGTTTGCCGGCTTCGTCTTACCGGTTGAGCATTTTGCTGTGACCCATGCACCCCACCCTTGCCTTTGTCGCTTCGGATATCCATCAGCAATGTTCAGGGCTGTGGTCTCTGGCAGAGGTTTGCCATTATGCTTTCCGACTTCGAATGATGAGTAGGACCGATCTATCGTCGTAGTTGTCGTTGTCGTTGTCGTTGTCAGAATGGACGCCATAGCTGGCAAGCGCACCCGAGGTCCTAGCAAATAGTGTTTCGCCAAGACAAGATGAGGTTCGCAGGATCAGCCATATCGAGGTATGTGGTGCAATCATAGACGAACAAGACGACCGTGTGTCAGGCTAGTATATATATTTCTCAAGCCCGAGACACAGGGTTACAATCGTGCTGGAGCCTCAGCCAGGGAACGACTCCATTGCCGCCGAGAGACGCGGCTGACGAGCATATTACCCAATAACAGGTTGACATACTGTCTTCCGTGTCCCGACATCTCGGACAGCTTAAGCGGGCCGCGCCTCAGGTCGGCGCTTACAACAGGGTCATTTGCTAGAAATCAGCCCCGGCGAGGTCGGTGGACTCTCTCTGGTAAAAGGCAGCTCACCCCGGGTATCGAAACTCAACATACAAGCCCTCCAATGCCTCTTCCATTAGCGTCGGAAACGTACTTCCCGGTAAACTGAATTTTAGAAATATTGTAAGCACGGAAATGCCTTTGCTCTTCAGCCATCGACGAGTGAATCGAGCGGAAGGGGGCGTTGGCTGTAACGCGAATGGCGGCTAAGCGCCCACCTCCACAACGAGCAGGGGTCAATTGGGCCGCCGGGCCACATAGATGCAGGTCACTGGAGCGCGTGGTCGAGGCTATCCACGAGAGATATTAATGATAGGGCACTGTGAGCACAAACCACGGAAGCGAAGGACAGATCCAACGGTAGTGGCCGGTCACAACAAGTCCTCCACCCGTTTGGACGCGGGACGGCTTGGGCTATACCTCTTGTCAGACAGCACAACTTGGCTGAAAACCAAATACGTATGGCACAATGCAATGGATTCGGAGATAGGAATGGTATGAATTCGGCTGGCATTGAAATTCAACTAAAGCCTGGTCGCTTCTTCGTCTTCGCTATACCACCATGACATAATCCACCTCCAGTCTCTCCTCCCAACGCTCGGTGGTTTCCACGGCCTGTGTATTGCTTGTGATATTGATGTCAATCCACCAAAGAAGCGTAACTATTGCTGTGCCAAAATGAGAGCTGGCAAGTAATACAGACACTCCCAGGGGAAGAAGCAGACGAAAAAAGAAAAAGAAAAGAGAACAGCAAAACGCCTCAAAAGGCAGTACAGATGGTCCAATGTGCAACCGCCATGCGGGACAAGCCCGCTCCAACGCCGAAGAAACACGGATCCCTGAATCCATGGCAATCATGGATTCCAAGTAAAACTGAAAGGACGGCAAATTCCTATGAGCACAACGTGCGAGCAAAACGGAGCCAAAACTGCCATTGCCATCGCCCGAAAAAAGGGTAAAGGAAAGGATCATGCCGTCGTTGGTATACATTGCTTCTTTTTTTTTTTAGACCCCAGTCGAACGTACAGCATCAGATCTCGATTGTCCTCATTGCGTCGTTATCGTCGGCCTCGGTCAAGGCAGGTTGCTTGCCGTTCAACTTCGGAAGATCATTGTCCTTATCCTTAAGCAGGTCCGTGTCCGCACGAGTCAAGGGCTTGACTTCTGGGACAGACTCCACGCTGGCTTTGAGTCCAGCGGGCTGCTTGCCTTGGCCTGCATCCTGTTCGGCATCGAGAAGAGTCTCGGGGTCAATTTCCGCGTCAGCGAGCTCTGGTATCGTCATTTCCTCAGTCACCCTACTCAGAGGAAGGGGCTTTCCTTGACCGGCTCGCATAGGGCTAATCAGGGGAGAGGAGCCGTTAAGACGTTGCAACGATCGGCCACGAGCACTCTCCACGCCATAAGGAGACGAAGATCGGGAGCCAAGAGGAGAAGGTGCCTTCCCGTTGGCCTGGGGTGCCATGGACTTGCGCTGCGCTGCTTTGCGGCCATACTTTTGGTCCATCCGCCATCTCAGAATGTTGAAGTAAGCAGGCTCAACGCGAGCTTCCTTGAACTCTCTGAGCTTAAGCTCCATGGTGTCCTCATCGACATACCACTTGCCGCTGTTGAGGTCGTCGGCAACAACTGCCAGAAAGTGAGCCCACGACCTGGCCACCACATACTTGGTATCATAGTCCCGACCGAACATAACAATCTGGCCCCATTTACCTTGAGGACCAGGTGCCACGTCTACAGCCAAGTTGTTGCCACCCCAGTCACGCACGAGCGGGATCCAGCCTGCATGTGCGTACGCCTTTCGAACACTGTTTGGGGGAACACAACCCTGCTTCGCGTAAAGAACCTCTCGCCATGCGTCCGGGTTGCTACCTCGGGATGAGGGGCGGGATGATGGACTCTTAGAGGAAGAGGCCTCATTGCTTCCCCCGGGAACTTGTGTGGGTACAACAGGTCTGGGGGCGGCGGCATCCTGCAAGTAGTATTGTTCGTTGACCCTTCTCCATGTCTCCCACTCCTGCACAATTTCCTCGCAGTCCATCAGCATAGACCCGAAAATGATACCAGTCGGTGTACCACCCCTTTCTTGGCCATCGTGAACCATCAAAGATTTTCTGACGTCTTGCGGAAGCGTACAGTTCAACTGATGCTCGAGCTCGTTAAGGTCGTTGGAAGTCGCGCCCTCGCACAGCTGATCAAAAAGCTCTGGGTAGTTGTCCTCAGCCCACTCGTCGATGCGCTTCCATGAGTGTTCCACCGGGGGCGCTGGAGGAAGGCCGTCCTGGAAGCTTTGCATGGGTACATCGCCTGTAGGACTCTGAACTTCAAACCCATCACCCTGATTGGCGTTCTTAGCTGCCATTGATCTTAGACCAGGGGAATAAGGGCCTCCATTGCTGAGGCTCGGGGACAGAGCAGCGCCTCTGTGGGGCTCGGCGGAAGGTGATTGTCGTCCATCGTCAAAGTATGAAGAGCTGACATCGGCTCGGGAATCAGAAGCGGTGGCTACGCCGGTGAGAATGCCGTCTCGGTTGGTTTGCAGGGGAACGTGTCGACCGCTACGTTGTGGGGAATCGAATGACGAGTCTGGGATTGCATTAGTATGTTGTCGTGATCTCAAAAATTGGTCGAATAAGAGGTATTCGCGTACGTCTATCATTACTAGTCATAGTATGCCAGAAGGAGCGTAGAGCAGTGCTGAAACTGTTTGGGGCGAAAACACGTTAGCAAAGAGAGCCAAGCCTTCCAAGCCGCGAGGCCAGACTGATCTGCCGGCTGCAGAGCGTGTGTATCTTACGGATTGGCCATGATGGCGAGAAAATACAATGATCAAGCAGAACGACGAGTTTGGCGGTGGTGTCGAGCGAGGAAACGCGTAGGACTGGCTGCCGGAGGTTGGAGCAGCCCCTTAGACAAAGTCGTAGATTTTCGCGCCCAGCGATGTCAGCAAGGTAGCTGAGAGGGCTTGTTCTCCTGATTTGCTTTCGACGGTATGCGAATTAAAAACAAAATCTGGGTGATATCGTCGTGAAGAGGATCCAACAGCAGAGCGGATGATGACCAAGACGCGATCGACAGACAGGGACGTGATGGCGCCAGACACTGGGAAGCTCTTGAAAGATGCTGCAGCCTGTTGGTTGATGGTCTGGGCCAAGGAGGTCTCGATAGCTGAAGATGCAGATGCAGAGTTTGACAAAGTAAACGTTCAGTGAGGGACGATTGCTATGCTTCTCAGGGCGATAGAGTGAGCGATGGCCGGCAACGAAGAGCTGAAGGAGAGGATGGTTGTGGTTGACGAAGGAGAATGCCGAGAAGCGAGCACGAGAGAGCCTGGCTGGGTCCTGGCTTGAAAGGCAGGATAGGATGACGGGAGAGATGCAGTGCAGCCAGCAGTGCAGAAGCCCCAAGAATGGAGATTAGGGAGGAGCGACCGCTGTGTCCACCATGGCAGGCCCGCCGCGGTGATTGGCTGCAGAAAGGGGCGGCTGCCAGGAACCGCTAACCAACGGTTCTAAAATAGAGCCCGGCAAAAAACAGGGCGACGTCATTGCCGATGCCCGACACTGCTACCGTCTTGACCTTTTTTGTCTGGTCGAGCGATCAAGGAACGCTTGCTGGGCATTGCAGGAGGCATGCCCCACCCTGCAGGTGGCGTCTTCCGCTGTAGTCAGACCCTGGACGAGGAAAAAGGAGGCTCGTCAAACTGGGTATAGCGCCTTTTGCCCAATGAGAGAGCAGGCACGAGCGGCAAGGAGGTATCGCGCTACACAAACTTTGCGTGACGGTACTTTGCATCTGCCTTCCTTCCCCCTTTCTTTCGCTGTACTTTCAATTTCTCGAAATCACCGCGACCCGCACGTCATCCGGGGCTCAGGATCCGCCGCGGCAACCCTGCAACTACTTGTATGTGTGCATTTGGACTTGCAGCGCAGCTGACTCCAAATCAGTTGCGAGTTCTGAGAGTTGAGCCAAATCCTGAGCTCCAGTCTTGGATCAGCACGATCGAGATCCAGATATGTCATGAGCGCATCATTGTATCATTATGCGCATTCATTGCCCCTCTTTAACGAGAATCACTTGGAGATGCCCAATCCTCACTTCTGATGCTTCACCTTACGCCACTTGTGGCGCGAGAATTGTGGCAGTGCAACAGGTATCGTGGATTTGAGCTGTCTGAATCAGGCTATTGTGTAAATCTGGGTATTTCAGAGTTCAGCTACGTACGCTTAAGAATCAGTTGCATCGTTACCGCAACTACCAGATATCAGATCAAAGACCATGTGACTCATAGTCCTTCACTTCTATTGATTCTGACGCGCATGTTCGCCGAGCTCTGTCAACTTGCTGTCCATCTGCCTCTTCCCCTGAGACGCAATGCCCCTCTCTGGGTTTGACACTTGCACGCTGTAACACAGCTCGACCAATGTCTTCAATTCCCCGTACGAATAGACGTCCTCATCGTCTTCTCTGGACACCACTTCTTGACTATCGCCTTCCAACCTGAGCTTAATATTCTTCGCCTTCTCGATGATAAGGCTCGCATCACCTTCTCTGTAGAGCGCAAAGTAGTTGGATGCTCTTGACAGCTCGACCCCCTTCTCCACGTTCTTCAAATTCTGTTGCAGAACAAGAATGTTGAGCTGCATTCGCGCGCAACCCTTCTCGTTCATCGGACTGGCGCTCCCCGCGTTGCGGATAATATACTTGTTGATCAATTCACCGAGGCCAGTGCGTATAAATGACACTTCCTTGTCGCGAAGATACTGCACCACGGTCTCGTCGAACGTCACTAGTTCCGAGTTGAGGCTCAGAATCTGGGGATCAGGCTCACGGACGTCCTGCTCCAGCATGTAAGGTGCCACGTCGGGCGACAGGGCCATCTGTAATGAGCGCATGGCCTGGCAACGAATCTCAAGGTGCAATGTGAACAAGGCAGTGGTCGCGAGTTCCTCTAGCGAGGAAACGATGCTGTCGAATGATCTGGAGTTTGAGGGTTAGCCTCGAAGTTTTCTGAAAAGAGAGGGTGCAGTTTGCTACGTACTGTACCGTGTCCTGCGACAGAGGTAGGCTCACGGGGCCGTGGTCTGCAGCAGATTTGTTAGGATCGTTGAGCAGAGTCCATCTCCTTGTGCCGGGCCTTTGAGTCTGCTTGGAGGAATCGGAATCATTGTTCGTGATACTCCGTAACCCTGAAATCTTGACAGCCAGCCACTTCATACTTGTGTATAGTAAACACAGCGACGAGATCGCATCACGATCATGTATCACATCGTTTGCCTCCAAGGGTGACTCTGTGGCTTTGCTGATGATCATGTCAAGTTCTTGAGAGAGCAGCCCCGCATCGTTCTTGTCACCCGTCCACACCTGTTTCATCTGTTCTTGCAGATCCTTCTCATCTAGAGCAAACCGGGCTGAAGCGCGCATGGTTGCCGAGCTGCTCGAGGATTCTTGCGTCTTCGCAACGAGAGACTTGAACCAGCTAAAACAACGATCGTAGTACCGCATCATCTGCGTGACGATCAAGGAGCTCAATGCCTGATCCGGCGGGATGGTCCCCAGCATCCGACAAAACGCAGTGACAACTCCAAAGAAGGCAGTTGTTCCCTTGAAGACGGGTCTTCGAGCGACAGCGCTCCAAGCGTTATCTTGAACAAAGGCATCAGCTTCACCAAAAACAGTGTCGCTGAGTTTCGCGAGTGTCTCGTCAAGCTGTGGCTGGAATACATTGACGAGGAAATTGTCCAAGAAGGCCGTTAACGTGCTCGTCGCCAAGTCAGATCCAGGGGGCACAATGCCTTTCAGCCTTTGCAAGAACACCAGCGTCGGTGGGAGGAGCAAACTCATGTTGAAGACGCTCGGTTCAACCAGGGATTTGTATGAGTCTTGCGAATGCTGCGCACTGCCGTACGTTGAGCCGGCAGTCTTCCTCCACGTCACGTCATCCACGGGCGCTTTGCTTCTCTGCGCAACTTTTCGAGACGTATTAGTGAGTCCAGGCACAGTAGCCTGAATGATCGATTCGAGAGCGTCGTACTCTGTGGCCATGTCGACGGCCTTCGCGTCCGCCTCTGTAAACTTGAACAGATTTTCCCGGCCACCTTTGCCGTTCATTGCTGCTCCGGGCGTGTCAAAATGATAGACGTCCGCATCGGTCGTCACGTAGTTGTGCAGAAGCGAGCGAATCTCGTTCTGGTACAGGTTCCACAGTTCCTTGAAGCTGCCAAGCAGTGCGCTGTTATTTCCAGCGCCTTCGCGACGAATCAGAGCCTTGATCGACTCGTGAAATATGCGATGGCCTTCGCCAATAGCTTCGAATTTGCCGTACAATGTCCATAGCAAGTCATAGATCACGTCCGCCCGCATCTTGGTCTCGCGAGTCGTGTACACGTGAAGGCCTTCCGCCTTGCCGACGCCGCCCCTGAGAGAGCTGGGATGCTTGTGATCGATCTCGTTGATCGTCTCGTTGACAATGCCGAAAAGCTCAACTGGAAGCCTCTGCTTCAAGGTCTCCACAGCGTTCTGCAGCCTTCCCAGCTTATTCAAAGCCTCCACTAATAGGCCAATGTAGTAAAAGGTGTCCGCTTCCGGGTTCTTCATGGGATCCTCTGTGATGGGCTTCTCGACGTCCATTGCCTCCAGAATGATGTGGAAGGGTACAATGGTGGCAGAGTCACCGTAGACATCGTTGGCACTGCTCTGAGTCTTTGACAAAGTCTGCCATCGCTCTTGGCAGTATGGTGATTTCAAATAAAGATGCTCATGGAGCTCCTCCACGAGAATGTCCATCAGCGAGGTTTCCTGATTCGTAAGATAGTTCCTCAAGTCATGCAATGCGCCGATGCTATCCAGTTCGGGTCTTCGCAGCTTCCGTAACGCAATCTGCAACACCTCGACGGCCGAGAGAAACCTTTTCTCCGATATCCTCGCCTCAAGTTGATCAGGAACCGCCCGCAGGTCGTCGAGTTCGTTGAGCAGTTGCAGCACCTCATCGTAGCTCTGCGAGGTCTTGGACAGCTTCTTGAGCTCAGAGTCTGTTGTACACAAGCTGGTCTTGGAATTGGCCAATGATTCCTTCAGATCCCGCACACGCTTCTGGCTCATTTGAATGCTTGTTTGAATCTTGTGGAAAGTACCTATTGAGCTGTTGAAGCCCTGATGATGCTCGTGAACAATGCCTTTCAGGGACTCTTGCAGATAGTTGTGTGTCTTTTGAAACTTGCGGTAGTCGCTCGCCCGGCCAACGGAGCTGTTATCAAGAAGTTGGAGGGCCATCTGCACCGGGACGCAGTCGCTGTCGTACATTGTCGGCCATTCTGACTTTATGTGTTGGAGCACTTGGGCTATTTGTCGCTCGGCGTTTGTCTCGGCAACTCGTGGTCGCGACGGCATGGCGCGAAGGGTCTGATTCTGCTGCGGCTGCTGCGGCTGCTGCTGTTGTTGTACCGGAGGAGGCGGTGCTCGTGAACTCGTTTGGGGTGGTGTGCCGTATCGCTCCGTCTCTCCACCGTAACCTTCTCCGTAAGGGTCGTAGTCATCGTTGCTCGGCCGTGAGAATCCTCCATAACCACCGGCGCCTCTCAAATTCCCGGCGCCTCTATCGACTCGGCCACTTCCTCCGCTGTCGCTGCCGTTGTGTGGCGAACCGCCATAGCGCCTCGACATGCTGGCGGTGCAACTGGCGTGGGGTCAGGGATATATGCTTCTTAGGGCGTACGCCAGCGCATGACGTCGCTCTTGGTGCAAATGATGACTGCAGAGTCACGTTATTATCCGGATCAGTGGTAATCAGCCAGTGGCTGCTATGTCGGGTTGTTATTGTGCAGCTGGGGAAGTGTCAGGATCGAGCTTTCTGACCTCACGGAATGCGCTTCGGGGACAACCCACGTCAACTTGGAGCTGAACTGCGCTTAACCTGTTTTGGCTATACCATCCAAGCTGAAGCTGATCAGTGCTATTAGCTGAACTATCTCTAAGCGCACTATGCGGTTTTGACAAAATAGTTGCATCATTATTTTAGTTCTTCCCAGAATATACTCCCATTTCGTCTTCACTCTGCCTTCTTACTGAAGTCATGTGCGGTACGCAGATAAGATGCAAGTCAAGGCTTTTAGTCGCACGTTGGATCTTCTCGTCTCGTACGTTGCATCCATTCCAACCACGACTGCTTCGATTCCAAAGTCAGAGCGACTGGAACCGTACATAAGCAGCGCTGGTGGACAACCTTGATCAGTTGGGTGTCAGCCCAAACACTTCAGACGGCAATTACACGACTTTGTAGTTAAGAAGCAGTGTGAAAGTTGCTATTATAATACAGCTCATCATTAATTGACAGTATTACTTCCGGCCGTTGTTTCGTCATTGCATAATACATGATTAGCCACCAACATTATACGGTCGAGTTGCCATGACCTTGTTCTTTAGGTTCCGCATTATCTGGGTGTGCCTTTGGGACCAAGTCTCCCAACTTTGGCTGTTCGACAGCTCCCCCCTCCGATGCCTCCATTAGCTGCGCTTGTCTCACCGTAATCACAGTGTCTGGACTGCTCTCATTCGGATCCATATCTTCCACGTCAGAAGTGTCGGTATCGATCCTGCTAGGCGATGCCTCTCCAGAATTCGTTCCGACAGGGGTCTTGGGTCGATGGTCGGCAGACGGCGGCGCCAAATGACCACCGACTTGGGTGGGCGTAACAGCCTTCTTTGCGCTCGAGTCTAGAGGGTTCTCGGATGTGCTTCCGGGGGAAGGCTGAACGGTTGAGCCGGACATCTCTGCGTGGGCTAGACGCTGGCCGTTGTCCACAACGACTTGTTCGAGCAAAGCTGTACCGGGCTGCTGCGAGGGTTGCATCCTTTTATCGTGCTTCAGAATAGCTTTTGCCAAGGCACGAGATCCCCCGAAGATGATCTCTGGTCTTTCCCATGCAACCATGCCAGGTTCGCCTTTGACGCGATTGGTGAACAAGACATCGTACGACTTGTTGGCCCAGACGGGGCAGGCATAGGTATCGCTGGCAGCAAAAGGCATGGTCTCGTTGTCGTTTTTGTAGGAGATCATCTCCCCCCTCTCCTCTGCACCCAGGAAGACGGTCATTGCAACCTTTGGGCGGGATGTTTGCTGGCCGACCTTCGCTCGTGGGGTATCTTCACAGTCGGCCCAATATCTCAAGGTCCCCTCCGGTCCAGGCAGCCACGTCAGCTCCGTGAAGTCGATCATTTCTTTCTGAGAAAATTCCTTCTTCGAGCCCAAGGTTCTTACAATCATCATAAAGAAGAGAAGAAGGCCGACTGGCGAATCGCACAGAGCATATGCCAGAGTATTGGGCTCTCGGTTGCCTTCTGAACTCCATCCCAATTTAGGACTCGCGGACTGTCGGTCCTTTTGCGTTGCTTCTCTGCGTTCTCTTGTGATAGCAACAATATCATCTCTGGAGTAACCAAAGTAAGGACGCTGTAAGAGGCAAACAAACAACCACTTGAGCCAGGCCAGCACGCCGTAGATATCCAATAGGGACTCTGGTGCGGTCGGAGCGCGCAGTTGAGGTGAAATGAAATGAACACCCAGACACGAGCTTGGGTAATGAGTAGATAGATGCTTGGCGAGTAGCCAGTCTACTTGCGCCGGGGACGTGGAGCCGGATCCTGTGTTGGTAGCGATGTACTGGGGATAATCCAAACGTCCCATCAAGACATCGAGGATCCCTGCCGTTGTAGGGATCACACGGGTGTTGTTTGGCAAGGCATCACTGAAGCCGAGACCTGGAAGAGAAGGAATGACCACATGGAAAGGTTGCGTGGAAGCAGGGTCGTCCGGGTCCGTGAGAGGCTCGATGAGGTGACCCAGCGAGAGATTCGAAAAGGGGAAATGGGGTATCAATAATAAAGGCACCGCATTGGCATGCGGTGAGCGTGCATGAATGAAGTGAATACGCGTTGGTGATTCATCCTGTGGAAGGACGATTGTGGTACGGAATTGTGGAAGGGTCTTGTTGAGCTCCTGTTCATGATCCCGCCATGAGTATTGCTCAAGCCTAAGTCGAAGTCAGTGTCATCCAAACCGAGTACTATAGTATGCATCCACGCGGTGTCTAGCCGGGGCCAACGCACCAAAAGTCGATCAGGGGCTCAACCTGCTGTTTCGGTTCCCACCATTTCGTAGATTTGGGCTCAGCCCTCTCATGGGGCAGTCGCGTAAGCTCCAACTTTCTGCGCGTCAAATCGAGATATCTACTTGACACCTGCCGAATTCAGAGTCTTAGCGAAGATGCTCACAGAGGCACAGAAGGAATTTCACTCACGTGCACTGAATACGGCTTGACTTCCTCACCAGGAGGACTGGTCGCGGGCTGGTCGATGTTCGACATGGTCTAGTGTCTCCAGTAGGGTCGTGGAGACGAGAAAGACGAGACCGACGGGGTATGGGGAGAGCAAGAAAGGAGAGAAAAGAGTGACTGCTCACAGAGCTGGAGGTGTACAAATTGACCAAATGGCAAAACAACGCATGCAAATATGAAAACAAATACGCGAATGGGCATTTCGCCTGTGGCCCCCAAACATCGAGAACCTGCTCAGCTCCCTCCCATATTAAGGACCGGGATGGTGGATGAGTAGTATATGCGAGCTAGTCCGTTTTCGATGAGTGATGTGGCGCACCACGGCGCTAAATGCCAAGTTTCGTCCAGCTGTGGCTTGCGTGTCGCGTCGATCTGGACCCTGAAACGTGGCGGTGCGTGCGACGCCCACCATGTTACTGGATGGAAATCACCACTTTTATTTGCATAGCATGATTAATTACCCGATTCTTTTCTGGCAGGCATGATAACACGCCCATAATCATGTTCGCATTTCACGTGGTTCATCTGCCCTATCGCTGTTCGTACGTGGTCCCCTCGCAAACGCCTGAAATGAATGATGAACGCTCAAATCCCCGACTCTGACTTATTGCGTCTCCGATGGAGGTTGTGATGATTGTGGTGGCTGGGATGCAGTCGCCTGGCTGTTGTTTCGCAGATTGATCTGCCCAATGCGCGAGACAATGTTGCTCCCTACAGCGTCAACAGCGCCGCGAGGCGATGTCAGCGTCGGTCCTTCTGGCGCCGTCTCCTGCACCCGGAACAGCTTGACACCCGTGCCAGTCCATGTCCCCATGCTTCCTCTAGCGAGTTGGAGCTCACTGGTGAATATGACTCCCCAGAGCAGCGATTCGTACCATCCCAACGCCAACTGAGACCACTCGAAAGACTGCACCTTAGCATCCGACGGCTCAATTCCTACCAGTTCTATCTCTTGAATCTGTTTCAGCAATTGAGACGATGACATGTCCCGGATCTCGGATTGCCCCGGCAGACGAGCTGATAGTTGCTGCGCAGTAGACAACAGTGTATGCAACGGAAGTTCTGGCAGCCATCCGTCGATCCATTCTGATGTAGGTTCAAAAGCTCCGCCGTAGGACATGGATGGTGCCGAGTGACTGCCCAGACTCGTGGTGCTGTTCTGACGAGAGAAGCTCTCAGTGCCCGCTGGCATTTTGCCCCGCGCTTTTTCCGACATCCCTCGCACTTGTGGCGGCACGGCATCTTCTGTGTTTGCGATTGACGATGCCTGTGACACGTTTTCACTGTTAGTAGATTGTGCCGGTGTTGGCATGAGTTCCTCGTCACTGTCCTCGTCATCGTCGTCGCCGATTGTGAAAGTTCCATCATTACCCACTTCAGCGCGGCTGCCAGCCTGAGCAGAAGCAGTAGGACTTCGAAGGCTATCTGCACTCAGACGCGAAGAGTCTGCCCCTGGCCCTTGGGATTGTGACGCAGAATCTTTGCGAGCCCGGTTGCGCCTCTCAATCTCTTGCTGGCCACTCTCCAAGGTGAAGCTCCGCAGAGCTTCAATCGTTCTCCTACTCTTCAAGATGGATAGAAGCAAAGGCGAATTGTGACGGTATTGGTTCTCAACCAGACAGCCGAGGGAGCTCAGCAGTGAGGCAAGAAGAGTGTGGTTGGTATCGTTGGCCAGGAGAAACGAGGGCGCAGACATTGAGGATAAGAGCTGCAACAACTCAGAGCTGGTCTGATGGCTGAGCTGCTGGAGGTGAGGCGCGATGTTGTTGATGACTGCCAGGAGAGCAGGATACACAGCTTTAAGCTTCCCTTGACTACTCGCAATGAGATTGTAGATCGACTGCAGCAGAAAGTCGGCGTAAGTGCCCCTGAATCCCACAATCTTGATCGTTGCTGGAAGGCTTTCTTGGCCTTCAAATTTCTTGTTCAGATTGATCCCAAAGTTTGTCTCGACACTCATAGTCTGAAGTATGAAGGCACACATTCTGACGATGCCCTGCTTGGTCGGGTCATTCTTATACTCAAGCGCGTAGAAGAGGATGAGAACTGTGAAATCGTGCGCGCGATCAGTGTCGATGACGAAAGATCGGAATCGCTTATTGCACTGGATGATCTCCCAGAACAACATCAGGATCTCGGGGGTAAATAAGGCGCCATTTTGAGTGCCTGGTATGAATGAAGACTTCTCTTGGAGAGGCTGATTCAGGATCCGTGTCATACCATCCACGATGAACTGAAAATCTTGCGGTCGATGAAGACGACCTAGGAAATGTCGATAATAGTTTCTCGACTGCCCAAAAGATGAGTTAAGAGCGTGTTGTTCGGGCACGGGGTAAATGAGAAGAGTAAGGAGAAGCTGGAGGGAGTATGTAACAAGTCCTTGCTTGCTGTCCTTGAAGACAAGGTTATTGTAGGGGACCCGCCAACTCGCTGGATTGTACTTGAGAGACTGATACGCATGTCAGCGGGTTTGTAACACACAGTTCATTGCCGGGTCTGGCGTACCGTATTCAGGAGTGAGCAAAGTACGGAAAGTACTGTCTGCTTATCTGTGCAGGTGCACATATACGTTAAAGTGCGAACTCCGACCTGCGGTAGATTCGCACCAGACATATACATGCTTCTTCCTGCGAGCGTCAGGAACAGACGCAAGATCTCCGTGCGGTTACTCTCGTATTCTTTTGTTGTGGCAACAGCCGTGTTGCATCCAACGCCGCTTTGCCAAATCGCGAACGAGACCTTGGATTGCCCTTGCAAATTCGGTGGCAGAGTAAGACCGGAGAAGAAGAGGAGGTCGACAAGAGTATCGATGAGCTCTTCCGCGAGGGGTTTGGCGTCTTCGTATTCGGGGGCCGTATCACGCTGTGATTTGTCTGGCGTCGCCTCGTCAAAGAGCACCTCGTTCGCTATCGCTGCCTGACGAGTCCTCTTCCTCCGCTTCGCCCAGAAGAACCGTTCCTCCCACTCGTGAAGGGTTTCTTTCTCATAAACGTAGGGGAGGATGCGGGTCAAAACCCTCACGCAATTCAATGCATCGCGTTCGGGAGCGATTTCGGGATCGGGAAATGACGGATGATGTCGCAGAATGAAGAGACGAGACGTCACGGCTAGAATGAGGGTTTCGAAATTCTCGATGGCCTGATCGCGAGTTCGACGGATATCTGCGGGAGAGAACAAGCTGAAGACATCTTCTGTAGTTTCGGGCAGTTCCCAGAACTATACAGAGTCAGCTCGTCAGCGTGTGGTAATGTAACATATCAAGGCGCACGTACCGATGTCCAATAAGGATTATCGGCCGCTATGTTTCGCTCTTCTGAGAGTCTGAAGATGCCCTGCTTGAACACAAGTTTCGAGTCACTGGCACCCATGATTATTGAGGCTAGCTCCGCATGCCTCTGCGGTGATGCGTTAATGCAGCTCGAATGACAATGGAGAAGTTCTACTGCAGGACGCGATGACGGTGCAGCAAAGATAGCATCAAACGAGGAATTTCTTGATGTATTCAACGTAGATATGCACTGTGGCAGGTGAGGTGAGAGCGCGTCGTGCGCAGATGAAGAGCTTCTCAATAGCCGAGTGCCAGGTAGCACAGCTCAGCGGGAGGTAGCCTAGCTCGCCCTGGGCATAGGAAAGACGTCATACCAGCCCGAAGATCTGCCGAGACAATAGTCGCAAAGTTCTTATCGATTACGCTCTTCCTGAGTATCGTTGTGTCTTGATGTACAAGTCCACTTCTGCGCGTCAACGTGTGTGCTCACTTTGTTTTTTTCAAATCCAGGACGATGTCTTAGCAATCATTAGTTCGCGCGGCTTGCAAACTTCCATACTGCTCGCGGCAACGAGCCGCGTTGTCTCGCCACAAGATGCTTCGCAACAAAGCCTGTTGGCGCCAAATTCGCCCTCTTCGGCCTCTTGTCGACACCGTCTACCCTCGTTCCACGACCACGATTCCAGATGTACGCGCAAGATCAATACCTGGGTCTCTGGCCTCTTACAGCACAGAAGCGACGCGACCAACCTCAAATACGACCTTGCACCCTGACCTGCCGAGGGCAGTTTCGGAAGCCAAGGCGCTTAATAAAGCACTTGCACAACAACCCGGTGGGAAAGGCTTTCCAGAGGTTGAGAATGATGCGCTGGAGACAGAAGCCCAGATCAAAGAGGCGAACGATTTCGTCACCAAAGTGTCGATGGCTGCGCACCCTAAGAAGATACGGTCGAAACTGACAGAAGCCGCCCTACTGTCACCCTGGTTCGAGCAGTTTTGTCGCGACAACTACGCCGACGCCATTCGGGAAAAGAAGCAAGCGTCTAGAGCAAAACGTGCGATACAAAAGGAGGCTTTCTTGGCCAAGAAAGCTGAGATGAGGTTGGCCAGAAAGGAGAAGCTCAAGGAAGGAAAATCGAAAAGGTTGTTCAAGAAGAAGGAATCATCAAAGCAGACAGCGACGAAAGGGGCTGGAGAGATACCAACCGTGACTGACAATGATCCGACGACAATGCCTGCGAACGAAGAACATATGCACGGCGTCGGACCGATCGACTTTGCTTCGGCGTGGGCCGCAGCTGCTGGTCCCTCTCCAGCACACAAGGTCAGCGGCCATACCGAGTCCAACCACCCAGGTACAGGTTTCTGGACAACACTACAAGAGCGACTTCGCGGGACGCAACTTTCAGCCGACCACAAAAAGGGGTTGCCACCGATGACAGAGCGCAAAGCGACCCTGTACAAAGATATTGGGAAACAGCCTACTTCGATGCCAACGTTCCACGCTGTCCAAAGGCCGCCCACAAAGAGCTCCAAGTTTTCGGGTGCTGAGCGAAATTCATCTCTCAGAGGCGATGTAAGCACGCATCGTATTGTGCAACGTTCTATCGGGTATCCCGAGGGTATTGTCGAGGGCGCTGATACTATTCCGAGGTTGGCCCATAGCTTGGATCGCGTCTTATTCAACCCTGGCGTCCAGGTCATGCAAGATCTTCGCTCTGATGTCTACAACTTTGATCCGTACTTGGCTACACTGCCTCCCAACTCCGAATTTGATTTTGATGCTCTTGGCGATTTTATCACCCCCTCCAAAGACTCCCGGCTTCGCGAGCTTGTCAAGGCGAAGAGGCACAAATACTGTGGCTCGACGTCAAGCTTGTCATCGATATTATCCCACTTTCATTTCCTACTCTCAGGTTGGCGGAAGCTTAACTACGACAACATCTCACGGTCTTGGGAACCTGAATCTTACAACTTCACCCAGATCATGCGACGTCCAGCCGCCGCTTTTGCGTTCTTTGATGAGTCGACTGGCACTTATGGCTTGGACGCCGACAAGGAGTTTGACACAGAAACCATTTTGAGCAGCTTGGGTAAATCCATGGAGAAGTTGCTTGTCCTTCCAAAGGACCAGTTTGAACGCTATCACCGCCAACGCTCCCACGAGATTACAGAGTCAGAGCGAAATGCCAGAGAGGGCTATAGATATACCAACCTTGGAAAATTCCTCGTGCGGTCTCAACTGGATGCTCAAGACTCCCGTTTGCCCGGAGAAGGCTCGTTCGATATCAAGACTCGTGCTGTCCTGGCGGTTCGCATGAATATGGAACAGCCTGATGTTGGACGGCCATATGAGATCACAAAGCAGTTTGGAAAATGGGATTCCTTCGAGCGGGAATATGTCGACATGATTCGTGCAGCTTTCCTAAAATACTCGCTGCAGGTGCGCATGGGCAACATGGACGGCATTTTTTGCGCCTTTCACAACACGAGGCGAATCTTTGGCTTTCAGTATATCCCGCTTGAAGAGATGGATGAACGAATTCATGGGTCCTCGTGGCGGCCGGGCAAACCTGAGGAGTCTGTGGGCTGGAGGGAATTTTACCACAGCTTTGCCATGTTCGAAACCTTGCTAGAGAAGGCAACGGCAAGATTTCCTGGCGAGACACTGCGCTTGCACGTCGAGACAAGGGACACTACGCAGCCGCTGATGTATTTCTTCGCCGAGTGTGTCACTTTATCGCAGGCTCAGTCGATCCAGCAAGCAACCAAGGCATCTGCCACCCTTTCAGCCGAGCGCTTGCTTCGAAGCCTCAAGGCGATGGGAGAGCACAAAACGAAAGACAAATCACTCAAATCTGCCCCAGTAAAGTGGGAATCTCTAAAGGCCAAGATTCTTGCCGCTCAAACCACAGGTAGTGAGCATCTAAATGATGCTACACGGACATTGATATCCAATTACGGCCTCTCGGAGGCTCTGACAGATGACGCTGCTGCCTCATTTGCTGAATCCCTATCCCAGTCTTTACTAAATGCGGCACGTTTGGATCAGGGCCAAAAAGATATCGCAAACCTGGCAGAGGATGCCAGTGTTGATGACAACGCCCAAACTGACGTCGTGACGGACACCGCGGACATTTCTGTTCCAGATGAGAGACATGGCCAAGAGTTCTTGACGGACTCACAGCCTGATGCTGGCCGAAACAACGAGAGTGCCGAGCCAGCCTCTTTACGCTCTGAAGACGTTTCTCCATCACCTTCTGATGCCGATGTCAGTTCCCTACCCGCAGAACGTACGGATCACAGTGCAGAAGAGGCCGAGACAGGTTCAACGGTAGACCTGGCCGAGGTGCTAAAGGAAGTCCTCCGCGGCAACGTTGACAACCCACTCCCGTTGCAACATTTCGTACAAGCGTTCGCAGAGAAAACGCAAGAAGAGGTGTCAGAGAACGAGGACACGGAAGAAGCGGACGAAGAAATCTCGACAGACAAAGTGGCGGGACAACATAAAGCTGGGGGGTCCGAGTCCAAAATGATCGGCCTGGCTGTCACAGTAAGGCACACCGTAAACGGCAAACCGGTGGAGAGACCCCAATTTCCCGTGTCAAGGTGGGACGTTGATTTCACTGTCAAAGAGCTGGAGCCTGAGCGAGCCAGCCGAATCCTCCGTCAGATCAAAACGCGACGTGCAAAAGCGTCCAGGGGCCCACCGCAAAGTGACTGGCGAGACAGTTTCCACGAATCCATCAAGGAGTCGGCGCAAAGAGGCGCGAAGTTCAGGGCGAATCGAGAACAAGAGGAGGCTGATCGCACTGGCATGAAGGTTGCCTGGGCTGACGACGAAGTTCCGAAAGAGCAGGCAGCATCGATATTCACGACGACATCTGCGTGATGTTGGATGTCAACAGTGCATGAGATTTAGTGACTCTGTATCATCACTTGTATATATGCATGGCGGAACATATGAGAGAAGAGAAGGGGGCAGAGTGTACAAAATATGTAGATCAGCATGTAATGATAAAATGTCGACCTCTGTTGACGCCAAGGCTGCTTTTGCGCCGGGCAAGCGAGGACAATAGGGCTTTATCTTTGTGTGTTTGCCTTTGAAATACTATGACAGCGAAGAATATACCATCTTATCGTCATGAAGATTGAAATACACGCGACCAGATGTTAAGCTATTTTAGTTGAAGATGCCTATCAATGCAGCTATTCGCGGTCCCCCCACACCACATCGCGTGGCAACGCCCGGCTGTAGTCACCGCCATCTTGAACCACAACACCACTCCTCCTAAGCAGAATCTCAGCCATTGCGTGCCTGATCCTTACCTACTCTTCGTCTTAGTTCGCGCGCTCCCTCGGCAGAGCACGAGCCTCAGTGCAGCCAGCTTCTTGCATGCAACCTGGAATCCGCCCCACGCTCAGGGCCCGGAATTCGCTGCTGGACCTCGTCCGCCAGAGAAGCCATTCCCAATCCGAGGTGACGTCCCTGGGTCCATCAGCCACACATTCCGTCCACGAGGCCGCTGCCCAGCCACTTCCCGAATCCCCGCAAGCCACGCCTCCAGCCACACCATCAGCCACAACCTCAGCAACGCTCCGTTACGGTTACGCCAGTACCTGGTCCACGCCGTCATCTCCCCCCAGTCCAGAAGCAGCCCCAGCACCAGCTCCATCCTCACCTCCGTCTCCATCACCGCAACCTCCATCGCCAACCCCATCCTCGCGTTCTACCTCCCACGTCCTGTCGTCGCCCCCCGACAGCGCTGCATATTCCGTACACCACTCGCAACCTGCTCCTCTCTACACTTCGCCCACCATGGCTCCGGTGCGTCTGCAGTCTTGGGCGTTGCCCCGCCGGCAAGGTGCAGCGGTACAAAGCTAATCTCCCGTGTGCAGAAGAAAGGTGCTTCCAAGGATCCCAAGGAGGATGGCGAGGCTATCGAGAAGGGTATGTATTTTGGCGGGAGGTCTTATGACCAGACAAGCTAACTGGACTCAGGCACAATTTACTCTGTCTCTGGGTCAGTACCAGCCAACGCCCCGACCGACTCGAGGGAAGCTGAGATACTTGCGATCAGAATACTGACTGTCGCAGTCCCGTCGTCATTGCAGAGCACATGACTGGTGTTGCCATGTACGAGCTCGTACGTAGCTATTGATGCATCCCGTCTCAATTTTACGCAGCATGCTGACAGAGACGACCAGGTCAAAGTCGGTATCGAGAACCTCGTCGGTGAGGTCATTCGCATCAACGGCGACCAGGCCTCCATTCAAGTCTACGAAGAGACTGGTACGACACAAATCATCCGAAGCTTACATATATATAACATGCGATACTGACAACAAACCAGCCGGCGTCAAGGTCGGTGACCCCGTCGTCCGCACTGGCAAGCCTCTGTCCGTCGAGCTCGGACCCGGTCTGCTCAACGGCATCTTCGACGGTATCCAGCGACCTCTGCAGGAGATTTCCAACGTCTCCAAGAGTATCTACATTCCCCGCGGTGTCGCTGTCCCGGCCCTCGATCGCAACAAGAAATGGGAGTTCACGCCTACCATGAAGGTCGGCGACCACATCTCTGGCGGCGACGTATGGGGTACCGTTTTTGAGAACTCCTTCATCTCGACACACAGAATCATGCTGCCTCCCCGTGCACGCGGCACCATTACCAAGATCGCCTCCAAGGGCGAGTACACCGTGGCTGAGAACCTACTTGAGGTCGAGTTTGACGGCAAGAAGACAGACTACCCCATGATGCACACCTGGCCGGTCCGTGTGCCTCGTCCCTCTACCGACAAGCGCTCTGCCGACCAGCCCTTCCTCGTCGGTCAGCGCGTCCTCGACGCCCTTTTCCCTGGTGTCCTTGGTGGTACCATTGCCATTCCTGGTGCTTTCGGTTGCGGCAAGACTGTCATTAGTCAATCCGTGTCCAAGTTCTCCAACAGTGATGTCATCGTCTACGTTGGCTGTATGTTTCCCTCACTTTCTCACTGAGGCTTTAACTAACTTTTACAGGTGGTGAGCGTGGAAACGAGATGGCTGAAGTCCTCAAGGACTTCCCCGAACTTACCATCGAGGTCGACGGACGCCAGGAGCCCATCATGAAGCGCACAACCCTTATCGCCAACACCTCCAACATGCCTGTCGCCGCTCGTGAGGCCTCCATCTACACGGGTATCACTGTTGCCGAATACTTCCGTGACCAGGGATTGGACGTTGCCATGATGGCTGATTCCACATCCCGTTGGGCTGAGGCTCTTCGTGAGCTTTCCGGTCGTCTGGGAGAGATGCCTGCTGACCAAGGTTTCCCTGCTTACCTTGGTTCCAAGCTGGCGTCTTTCTACGAGCGTGCCGGAAAGGTACAGAACCTCGGATCTCCGGAGCGTGAGGGCAGTGTCAGCATTGTGGGCGCCGTCAGCCCGCCTGGTGGTGATTTCTCCGACCCCGTCACAACGTCCACCCTCAACATTGTCCAGGTGTTCTGGGGTCTCGACAAGAAGCTCGCGCAGCGAAAGCACTTCCCGTCCATCAACACCAGTGTGTCCTACAGCAAGTACAGCACGATCCTCGACAAGTACTACGAGAAGGAGTTTCCCGAATTCCCTCGTCTGCGTGACCGCATCAAGCAGCTCCTTACCGACTCTGAGGAGCTCGACCAGGTCGTGCAGCTTGTCGGCAAAAGCGCACTGTCCGACCCCGACAAGATTACCCTCGACGTGGCGAGCTTGGTCAAGGAAGACTTTCTGCAGCAGAACGGTTACTCCGACTATGACCAGTTCTGCCCTATCTGGAAGACGGAGTGGATGATGAAGCTGATGGTCGGTTTCCACGACGAAGCACAGAGGGTCATTGCTCAAGGACAGAGCTGGTCCAAGGTCCGTGAAGCGACGAGCGATTTGCAAGCGAAGCTGCGTCAGCTGAAGTTTGAGGTCCCTAGCGAGGGTCAGGAGGTCATCAGCAAGAGGGTAAGTGACGCGAATCGCCTCGAAAACCAATTGCTCAATCGCTAACAAAATCGCAGTACGAGGAGGTCCAACAGGAGATGACCGACAAGTTCGCGTCTGTCATGGACGAGTAAGGGTACATAGTGCTTATGCTGAGATGATTTTGTGTTATTTGTGCGAGAACGGGCGGAACCTTGTATTGGTCCGGATGAGGAGGGCGTAGACTCTCGATAGAAGGTGTCTGTCTTGAAACAGCTCAGCTGCAACTTGGCTTCTTGTTACAGTATATCCTTGAATCATGGATCACAAGGAGATTGCTTGCATGATATCTTGCCGTAAACCTTTTTAGTCTTGAAGTGACGTTGGCACAAGGCAGTGGCGTAGGTCGCGAAAGGCCGTTTGGTGAGGGTCTGATCCAGATCACGTTTTGTCTCCACATGGAAGAACCTCACCAAGTTGACCTCACTCGTTCACTCTCAAATCCGACCGTCTGCCTCTCCCATATCCATACAGACATGATAAAAAGCGCTTCACCATGTCAGATGAACTATTAGACGAGGTTGAAGCCCTCAACTCCATCTACGGCGACGGCACACTCGTCCCCGCAGAGTCCTCCTCATCAGACACGGCCGGCGCAGCACCCTACATCCTCCACCTCCCCTCCTCCTCGTCCCTGCGGATTCTTTTCCCAGAGAGCTACCCGTCTTTGTCGCCGCCGGAGATCCCGTCCATCCACCACGCCTCCCACTCCATCAAGGGCGCCGGGGCGCGCGACCTCCGCCTGTTCCGGGAGAGCGTCGGCAGGGTGTGGGTTCCCGACGGCGGGGTATGTCTGTTTGACGCTATAGAGGAGTACACGCGGCTACTCGAGCAGGAGGAGGAGGTGGAGCGGGAGAGTGAGGCGCTGGCGGAAAGTGAGAGGGCGCGGGGCGAGCAGGAGGAGGGGGAGAGAAAGGGCGCCGTTGGTGGTGGAACGAGAGAGCGAGGGAGAAGGGAAGAGGAGGAGAGGGAGGAGCAGTTGGAGGAGGTTCTCGCAAGGATGGACCCCCCGAGGTGGACAGTCAGCGATGTCACCGTCGACATGAAATCTACGTTTGTCGCGCACGTGGCGCCCATCACCTCGCCAGCGGAAGCGAACCTTTTCATTGCCCACCTCCTCACGAACAAGAAGATTGCGGCGGCGACGCACAACATCTCGGCTTATCGTGTCCGAGCGGCTGCGGCTGTGTCTGCGGCTGGCGGTGAGGGTGGTGATGCTTCGTCATCCTCTTCTGGTGGTGGGAAGCCCTCGGCTGCCGTCTTTCAAGACTGCGATGATGACGGAGAGACGGCCGCTGGGTCGAGACTGCTTCATCTCATGCAGGTGATGGACATCTGGGATGCGGTGGTGGTGGTGACGAGGTGGTACGGAGGCGTGAAGCTGGGACCGAGACGGTTCGCGGTGATCAACACAGTCGCGCGGGAAGGGTTCGTCAAGGCCGGAATGGTAGCCGAGAAAGAAGAGAGTGGTGGGAAGAAGGGCAAGAAGGGAAAATGAGAGGAAGGGGGTTCCTGGATATAGGACACGATTGATGACACGATTACGGCTTTGCACGGTGCGGCGAGACGGTGGAAGACCAGGAGTTGCGTGGGACTACAGCTTCTCGAGGTGATTTACTGCTCATCAATGGGCATTTGAGATCCAACGACACGCCGGGCTACCCAAACAAGATACAAGAACGACCCTCTGGTATCGTACAATAACGCCACGGAAAAAAAAAAAAAAAGAAAAAAAAAAAAAAAAAAAGCACTTTTCCCACCTGCTCTGTTCCTGACCGCTACGCCTCTTCGTCCCCCAAGAGCGGCCGCAAAATATCCATCGCACGCTCCGAAAACTTCTTTGGCAACATGACGGCGCCCGCTCTCGCAGTCGACAGGTACGCCAGATCCGCGCTCTCGGCATCCATCTCTTCCACCAGCTTCCCGGCAACGCCGCATACTATGCCCGTCACCTCGGCGGGTAAATTTTCCAGATCGAGAAAGATGGGCGTGTGCTTGGTCTTGAAATCCCCCACTACCGAGTCGGCAAAGGTGTCACAGAGAGCCGTGTCCAGCGTGAAGGCAGGCGGATCTTCGTGGGAGAACGTGACGGACATGAAACGCGGCTTCGAGGCCAGCGCGTGCACAATGCAGAGATAGAGTTTGGTATCCAGCTCGCTGAACCACGACATTTTGTGGCCGCCCGCTCCACGCCAGGCATCGTGGATCTGGGAGCTGACGTGGCTAAAGTCACCAGACAAGTTGGGTGCGTCACGGCCAGAGCAGTGGATCAGCTCCAGCTCGCTGTCAATGTGAGGAACAACGTTTCGCTTCCTGAGCAGGTTAAATGAGCGCTTTTGCAGCTCCGCGAGATTCGAGGGCGGTGGTGACAGAGGGCGCAGCTCGTCCGAGCTACCCGACTCTGTGCGTCCGTGGGTCTGCGGTGCGGTGAACCTGGACTGGCTGTCGAGTTGAAAATTCTTCTCTTTGAGGACTTGCACGACCTGATCACGAGCCTTGCTGGGGACCAGTAGAAAGTCGGAGTAGTACGTCGAGATGAAGAAGATGGAGATGCCGGCGAGGGCGAGAGGCGACGTCAAATCGATGACACGCTGGGCTGGCATGAGACCAGCACTGATGACATACAAGACGAGATAGGTATCTTTGGAAATAGTGACTGCTTTCGCCGCCTCCTTGGACAGGGTTTGGATGACAGGTTTGAAGACAGTGCTGGCCCATGCCGTGTGGCATACGATGGAACACTCGATGGGGGTTATGCTGATGTTGAGAAAGTTCTTTTGGCCACCAAGGGCGAGGGCTCTGAGCTCCTCTGAGAGCTCATCTGGAGAGCATGGTGAGCCACGATAAGGAAGAAGGACACGGATGATGGCCTGGAAGAAGTGGGCGTATAAATCCAAAGGAATGTGGATGAGAGAATACGTTCCCTCCTACGGCATCGGTTAGTTTGGAATCTTCCCCCAGAGTCCACGAATCAGACGTACCACGAACGATATTTGCGTGTTCATATTCAGCGACTCATGCAAACCATTGGTTTTCTTCGGCGCCAGACAAACCTGCAGGGTTCCTAGCACCAAGATGGTGGTGTGGTGACTTGCGTCGTCCAACGCGAGATCTGGGAATGTTTGCAAAGTGGTAAGACGGTCGCGGGCTGTCAACGAGTTTTTAGGCTATCCGTCGGGTGGCCGGTCTCTCAACTGGCGTCAACCTGAAAGTCTCGTGGCCTTGAGCCTCTGGTGTATGAAAGGGCAGTAAGGCGCGCTAAGAAAGTCAAGTTGAATCTCTGAGCCAAGTCAGGATAGAGTTGTGGGTTGAGACGGGCGCTCGAAGAAGATGAAGAAGGGAACAGCAAATTCCGGGAATCAAGAGTAGGCACAGGAGTCGAATCACAATGAAATTATCGCTGCATTGGATGGAAATGTGGCTGGCTGGACAGTGACCAAAGTGGTGAGTCCCTTCACACCGAAGACGGCGTTCTGGACAAACCGACACACACCAACACAGACGTCGAGAGTGAATGACTGTGGAGGCGGGCCAGATAGAGGGGCGTTGCCGTAAGATTACCGTCCCTCACCTGCAATCCATCGCAACGGCTCCATTCACTGTGGCAGGTGTTGCAGAAACACATGGAATCCACAGTCAAGGTGATATCGGCATCCGATGTGAGGCCGACCCCAACTTTGAATGGGGAATGGAGTTGGCTGGACAGATGGGGAGTCCGCTGGGGGCCACCGAACAAGCGAAGGAGGAGACCGCTATCGCGGGAGACAGATTGGCTGCCCCTCCCCCTCCCCCTCCCAGCTAGCCGGAGGAAGCTCCCAATGTCATACAGAGACAGTGCTACGAGCGCAGGGGTCTATCACTCGGGCATGGTGCTGATGATGTTGGAACGATTGGAGATTCCGAAAGAAAAAGGCAGGCTTGGTGGCGATGCGGGCTGATATCGTGCAGATGCATGAAAGCATCGTCTGTACAAGGCTCATTTGGGCTGTGCAAAAATACTTGAGCAAGAAAGCAGTGAGAAAGCCTGATGTCAAGTCCACAGCCTTTTTGCGCGCTCTTTCAGCTGACACGGCACATTGGGGGGTCCCTGCAGCGGTTCGCTCTTGGGGTCCCCATGCTAGCAGCTAGCGTGGGGGTCTGTGCATGCGCGTGCTTTCCTTCCGCTTTGTTCTCTGCCTGCCTCTTGCCTGGCCTCGCCTTCCCTCCTCTTACCTGCCATGGCACTGGCTGATGAACGTGTGACTGCTGCCTGCTCGCGCCTGCCTTGTGCGACGTTATTCAGTACGCGTTCGTTGCTGCTTTCTTCATTGCCAGTAGGGAATTAGACATGCACAGTTTGAGACGTCATCGGCAGGCGCGTGTCAATCGACGGTCTATATTGCCCACCATGCTGCCTGTGAAGCTGCCCCGGCCGGCATTTGTACATACATCATTAGGTAGTCTGTACCCTGTCTCAGAGCCTACTGTGTGTCGGCGCCGTACTCAACCGCCCTCGCAGCAACGGCGGTCGTAATTATTACATACGTAGCTGCAAGATTGATCACGGACTTGACGATGCCCCCGGATATCCCTCGGCCGAGCTGTCGTCCCCTTCTTTGCGACAAGGTGCGTCATGTCAGTGCTAGACTTGCTACGCACGCTTGATCTGGCTACTACTACACAGCTCTGTGATGATAAGCCTGCAGCTGGTGGGCCATAGTGGGTTCTGTCTGACCAAGACACCCTTGACAGCCCGCAACCCGCAAGAAGGGCCGACGAGATTCAAGAGGCAGCTTTAGCATCGCCTCGAATGACTAGTGATACTACAAACGAACTGCCAGGATATTGCCACGACCCGATATGGATCGATCCAAACTGTAGCAACTAATCGCCTAGTTGAGACAGGCGACAATTTTTAATCGTGTCACATTGCGCCTTACTTCTTGATGCCTACGACTACAAAGTTGCGCGGGCTCTGCGCAAAGTCGAACACAGTCTCGACCCAGGCCTCCTCGACATCATCCTGCTCCTGCAAAAAGGTCCACCGATCCGACACGATCAAGGACTCGACGACCACTGCGCTAAAGGCCATCAATGTCCACATGATGCAGATCTCCTTCTTGCGTGGCTCGTAGGTCCTCACATACTCATCAATCTCCTCATCCGTAATCCCGCCCATCTTTTCCCGCATCACCTCGGCGTACTGCTTGTATTCCGTGCTCGACGACAGCTTCTCGATGACGCCCCGGACGTAGGCGTGGACGGAGGTATAGCAGCTCTTGCGAAGCGACCCGATCGTGACGGGGCTGGTGCTTACGTCGAATGGCGATGCGTTATCGAGGTTGTCCTTCTCGTCAGGGTTGCGATGATTGATCTTCTCCACCACCCCACGATCGAGGAAGATCTTTTGCAACACAGCCCGGTAGAAGTGACGAGTAAAGAAGCCCTCGCTCTCTTCGCGGTTCCAGTTGGAAGGTGCTTGACAGGCCATCATCCGTGCAGTAATGTTGAGCCTGACGCCTTCATCCTTGTAAGCCGCGAACTTTTCGCTCATGGGGAACCCTTGCGGGTCGCGTTTTGACGATTCGCGCATGACCCGGCCGTTTACGGCCTGCAATGTTGGGCGCAAGTAAGGGTGCTTGTACGTAGGCGGCCCAAGACGCTCGGTCATGAGGTTGTAGCAGCAGCCAACGATAGCAACGGCGCGAATGTCCGGGTTGAGAACGAGAGATCGGATGCCAAAGTGCGACAGGTTGCCACAAGAGTGAATCGATACCGCCATCAAGTTCAAGTCTTCCACCTCAGCAGCGTCGGTATCCTTGCATCTGCGATCGATTTTGGAGATGATCTCGGAAAGCTCACCGCTGTCGAGGCGACCAGAAACGTATTGCACGGTCCCCTTCCCATCTTCGGGGCTGTACTGAGCCGTCAGTTCCCGCATTGGCCGAAAGTCGTATTCTGTCTCTCCTGTGGCTTCCTTGAACGCCTTCGCCAACGCGACCTCATCCCTCGTTCCGTCTGGCCGCGTAAACTGCTCTCGAAGCTGGTTGTAGAGTTTTTTGTTACGCATGACGACCTGTTTCGTGGCAAACCCCGAGATCACGTCCAGTCCCTTTGCCCCCTGAACATTGATCTCCCTGCCTTCCACGGCAACAACGTGCTTATTGTAAGGCTCACTTGCCAGCGCCCTTCCCAGGTAGTTTTGCCCACTGCCAAAGTCGACAAAGTGTGAGATTTGCTTGCCTTTCTCCTTTCCGATCTTTTCGGAGAGATCCTCGACGTAGTGTGCAAAGTTGCTGACCTCGTGGATCTTCTTGGGCTTCATGCCCACGCTGACGCCCCGAGGAAGCTTGGGCACCCCTTGTCTCTTGGCCTCTCCGGCCTTTGCGTCAATGCCCGACTTACCCTCACTGAAGTCACGACTCAGGCTGTATTTCCTGACATCCTTCACGTAGTCTACCAGACTCTGCGGCGGTGGCATCTCCAGGTCGGACAGAGCTTCTGGGGCGTCGAGATCATCGTGGAGCAGAAAGTTGAGGAGCCGCATAACGTCGCAGGACAACAAGAAGGTGTGCCATTCTTGCGGAAGAGCAGCGTGAAACAGGGACTGCGAATCTTTGGGAAGGGTGAAAAAGTCGAGAATGTGGACGCCGCCGCAGAGGATCTGGAAGATGGAAGACGTGGAAGTGAAGTCGAGGAGGGAGGAGATGTAGGCTTCGGCTGAGGAGAAGGAGCCCTGGTCGTATGGCAGAGGTTGTTCCTGGTTCAACATGATGGGCAGCTTAGCAGCGGCGTGAGACGCTCAAATGTATGTTGAATCGCAGAGTTACCCCCGTCAAAGATGTTGAGATAATAGGTTTTGAATTTCAAGTGAATCTTCTTGGTGGGGTAGAGGGGTCCCTCAAAATTCCTCTCGGGACGGCGTCGTGAGGTTCACAACTCTCGACGGAGCCTGACTATCTAGAGGGGTCAGTAAAGATCTGATAAACGACAATTCGCAAACCACTTGCATTCTTTCCGAACCCTTGCTCACAGAGAGTATAAGTTGACGTAGAATTTCAATGAGCTTCTTGTTAAAACTTGCGAGTCAAATGCCCTGATAGTGTCCGCCGAAATCGGTACGTACCTTTTTGAAATTGGAGGGTTGGGGTTGCGCTGTCTTCCGCGATGTGGTGTTAATTGTGAAAGCATACTGCGCTATTTGTTGCATGGCATGACCACGGAACGGCCCATGTCGAAACGACCAAGGAGACTTCAGCTGAGGTTAGAAGACATGAACTGTTTGTGGCGTGAGCGACACAGTAACGCAGTAGCTGAGACAGCGCCAGCCGCGCCACATATACTTCTGTAGGGTAGCTCTGCGTAACACCACGCCTGAACACGGTTAGTGCAACGTCATCCTCCATCCATCAACGATCAATCCAACATTGTCGCATTCATCATCACGCTCCTTACAGTCTTCGTTTTGCTCTTTCTGCTGCCTTGCAAAGCCTATTGCGCCTCCATAATACTACCAGAATTTTCAATCCCCTGTCTCGCCGCGCTGGCAACGCGTTGCACACGAAGAGATGATGTCCTCCAGTAACGAAGATGACCCCTTCCTTCAGGTCCAACAGTACGTGTTTCGCCCGTTTGCTAACTCCTTAACTCGAAACAGACTAACGTTGTCTTTTCAGAGATGTCCTCGCACAGATCGCATCAACACGGCCGCTCTTCGCCTCCTATATCCGCATCCGATCTCTCTCCACATCCCCGTCCTCTCCCGAGCTGGCCTCCGCGCGCAGCGACCTCGAGAACGCTCTCTCCTCCCTCTCCGACGACCTAGAAGACCTCGTCGAAGCCGTCAAGGCCGTAGAGTCCAACCCCGCGCAGTTTGGCCTCTCCGCGCACGAGGTGCAGCGGCGCAAACGCCTCGTGCAGGACATTGGCGGCGAGATCGATGATATGCAGGAGGAGATGAAGAAGCGGCTCGTAGGGAAGGGCAAGGGCAAGGACAACAGCGGCGACCTGCCGGATCCGAGCGCCTTTGCGATCGAGGACGGGGAGGCAGGTGATGGGGAGGTCGACGATGAGACGTTCCGAGCGTTTGAGCACCAGCAGCAGCTGCAGGTGATGAAAGAGCAGGACGTGCAGCTGGACGGGGTCGCACGGACGGTGGGAAACCTGAGGAGGCAGGCGGACGATATGGGGAGGGAGCTGGAGGAGCAGAGGGAGGTCATGGAGCAGGTGGATGACCTGGCCGATAGGGTGGGGAGTAAACTGCAGACGGGGATGACGAGGCTGAACCGGATCATTAGGCAGAACGAGGATCGGTGGAGCAGTTGCTTCATCGCGGTGCTAATATTTGCCTTGATTGTGTTGCTTGTCCTATTGCTGATCTTGTAGCATTGCATATGGATGGGGAAAGGGTTAGCGGGCTTTATATTAATCTGTGTTTGGTTATTCGAGCGGTACATAGACAAACGATTACACTCTGCGGAAGCCTCGAGCTTCCAGTTTGATGACCATAAGGTTGTTAAGACAGTATATACGTGCAGGCAATGGTTTGTAGATGTACCCTCCTCACAAAACCCCGCATAGAATCTCTTTGTTATCCAACACAGCCATGACCCCCTCTACCGAAAGAACCAAAAACGCCACACCATGTTGTCATCCTTTGTAATGATATCTCACAGCCTCTGAAACGCCGTGTCGGAATCAACTGCTGGCAGCAATCCCCCTCTACCGTCTAATGCAAAGAATTGATGCTTCTTGATTCCTTGTTATCGATGCTTTTATGCCAATGCCAGCCCCTCATTCTTCAAGACCTCCGCAAGAGCCTTCAGTGACCCAGCCGCAGCCGCGTTCTGTGGTGCTTTCTTCGGAAACTCCACAAAAGCCAGCCTCAGCGCTGCGAGCGCCGCGTTGCCATAAAAGGACAGGAATCGCTTCTCATGACCCTCGATCAAAGCGCGCAGGATGACATACTGCGTGTTTGACGTCTCGTTGAGCGGCGTGTTGACAATGTCCGCAAACGCCACCCAGTAGTGCGACGGCGGGTAGGGGTTCTTCCTTGACGACTTGCTAAAGTCCCTGAGCGCGATGCTCGCAAAGCCAGCGCCGAGCCCCGTCATTCTGTCGTTGTGCGCCTGCTCAGGTATCCACGCCCCGCCATCTTTGCGCCAGCCAAGCGCCGTTCTCCCCCTTTCCGTCCTGTCGTTGCCGCGGAACCCAAAGAGCACGGGGCAGGCGACTCGGTACTTGGCGATAAGAATATCGATGAGAGAGGCACCGCGATAGCTAAATTCCTCCTTTGAAAAGACTTGCGCAGTGACCACGCCGATAGGATCCGCGGCCTTTGGGTTGGCAGAGCACTCGTTAATGAACTGGCTGATAATGCCCTTGGCGGTGATGTTGAGGAGGTATATGAAGAGTGATGGGAGGGTACCATTGTTTGGTGCGCCCTCTACAGGGTTGCGGGGATGAAGAATGTACGGGGAGACATCGATCATGGGGCTAGGGGTCTCGCCGCGCAGGGCCATTCCCAGAGTATCCAACACTTTTTGTACCTGCCGTCGTTAGTAAAGGCACCTTTTGGAGGTGATCGTCGAGAACTTACTGGTTGTGCATTGGCCCCCTTAACACCTGTCAACTGCCCAATGGAGGTCCTGATCTCTCTTCTGAAAGTTCCGAGTTTGCCTTTCAGTGGTGATCCGGGTTTCTTCGATTCTGCCATGATATCCTTTCGAAGTTGCTTGAGATTCTGGTGAATTTGAACATAACGATCAGCCGCCGCCGCTCTTGCTTGTTGAGCAGCCGTCTTCGTCGGCGCGGCCGCTGCCGATGACGTTGGAGGGGTCGCTGTGGTCCTTGCCGCAGGTGCTGCTGCCGGAGGGGCAGGTGTGAAAGCCGGAGCTGCTGGTTTCTGCGCTTGAATTGGTGGTTCCGCTAATGTTGCTGTTCCTGCAACTGCGGGCTTCGTTGTTTGCGCAAAAGGGGACTTGCTCTGTACGGCTGGTTGAACGCCGTTTGCCGGCGCTTGCGCTTGCTGGGGCGTTCCAAAACCCTTTGACTCCCCTGAAGTTGCCGACTCTGGAAGCGCTACTTTGTTTGGTGATAGTGCCGTGGATCCATTCGGTTGAAGATTCACCGCTGCTGTCTTCGAAAGGCCGAGCCCATTCGCTTTCGGCGCACTGGCGGCGGCATCATCCCCGATCTTCTTCGCAGAACCTGTCGTAGTACTCTCTTTTGACGGCTCGGGCACTGGCTCTGGCTCTGGAGACGGTACCGGAATCGTCTTCTTCTTCAGCTCTCTCAGCTTCGCCTCCCTATCTGCGACCTCCTTCTCCTGCTGCAGCCTCTTCTCTTCGGCAGCCGTTGCCTCTTCTATGAGACGTTGTTGCTCTCGCAACTCATGCAGCTCGAATACTCGAATAGCCCGTTCTCTCACGCTCTCGTGTTGGTCGTGCGCGATTGTGAGTGCGTCGAACATGCTGGCCTCATTATTGCGATCTTCGGACAGGAAACTGGACAACATAGAACGGTCGGGGCTTGACAGAATCTGACTTCTCCGAGCAGCAGGCGAGGAGCGTGTCATTGCGGCAATTTGTGTGAATGGTGAAAAGAGAGCAAGAAGGTGTTGTGGGAAGTTTGATTATGGGAAAAGCTGTCGTTGCTGCATCCGCGTTGGTTCGAGGAAAATCTGAAGAGATTCGTTGCGCGACGGTATGTTTTCGAGGGTAGTGAGTCAATGAGTGCGCATCATGAGAACGCTAGGTGCATGTACAGGACGGGATTATTTGCAGGGCCTCGCGACTTGAGTTGTGAATGAATGTTGGACGGTGCTTTGTTGGAGTTTGCGGTATTGGTCTTTGATAGTACCTACGCGAACGAACGCCAGAAAGGGAATGCGTTAGTCCAGCATCAGCCACATGAGGCTGAAGGTCGAGAGCCACGCACTTCGCGCCCGCTACCCTGCAACAGTCGTGTCCAACTTCGAGAAGTGCCCTTGAGAGTTGCTGCATGTCCTCCGAGTCTGAGGTATGGCTACGGATCAATTCATATGCTCGTGTCTTTTCATAGTAAACATTTCATATGTGCCGGTAATTGACTCTCAGCCGACATTTGAATGGCTAAGATAAAGACACATCATAGCAAGAAGTTCACCGTGTCACCACTCTGATCTCTCCTATCAAGGCGTCCTACAATCCCAATGCCCCAGCAACCACGTGATAAATATTGTAGTAAACGAAACAATATACCTACACACTTCAAATGGTACGTTGGGCCCATCGGAGACTCTCAGGTGAATATAAGAGTTATGAAGCCTAAAGGGGCGCGAGACAAGCCCTACTTTGCATATGTGCCCCAACCAAGACATATGACATCGACATCACTCAAGATATCGTCATCCTCTGATGGCTGGCCTCGCTTGCTGAGGGGCATGAGCATTCCATGTCAGTGACGTAAGGCGTGGTGAGAGGATCGCCAGCATGTAAGATTGCGACCTAAGGATGTCTTAAAATTAGAATTTCCGTAGGAAACAGGCCCTGTTCACCAAATTGTTGTGCAGGATCGCAAGAACGCCGACAACACCCCAGCGCTCTAGGTGTCGTCGTCGCTGGACCCGGCAGATCAATCGGGCCTCCCTCTATTAACGTGTAGCGTCGATGGCGGTGGGGGAACCATGGCAACCAACGGACGGGTTCACCCGTTGGTCATCATCGAGTGGTGCGCCGCCGCTAGGGGACGGCGGACAGCCTAGACCTCTGAAGAATGGGCTGCTCATATTCCCTACTGTGCATGAATCTCGTGTTCTGTTCGCAATGTTTCCAGGCCGTATCGTGACGTGTCAAGAAGCTTGTCGGCAGCAGGGAATAGTAGGCTGAGTACGGAGTAGCGCAGTGAAAGTAAACGAAACGTGGTTCGTTAGGGACCCTTTTGCCCTGTATCGTGAAGCTTGGTGCGACCCTGCATGGGCACCTGCACCTCAGCATTAGAGACTGGGACCAGAGAGCAAAATCCAAGGACAGGCTGTGTACGGATGCAGTTGCCACTGCTACTGCAACGGTTCCAAGGGTCCAAGCTCAGGGGCCTGTCAAGTCTGCGCGTTTCGTCGTGCGGCGGCCGGGTCACGACAAGTATCAAGGATTCCAACAATGGAGCTCAAGGACTCCGCCAATGCAGAACAGTGGCCGCATCAAAGACTTTGGCACGTTTTCGGATAATTATGCTCTCGTTGGATGCACGCGAGTCTGGCCTTTTCGCTGCCGGATTGTGCAGATGTGAGGCAGTGGTCGAGTAGTGAACACCTAAGACACACGCACAACGCTATAGCTGCCTGAGGCTAAGAGTGACGGTGAGCTCTTCGACCGCACAATACGACACGTTGATCTAGACCTGCCTAGATCGTTGCAGACAGGAGCTGGGGCTGGAGCAAGAGACACAAGAGGCAGACAAAGAGGAGACCAGCCAGCTGTCGCGTCGCAGCTTCCCCAGGACCACCGTAATGACCCACTTGGCACCCAGCAGCCGACCACTAAGGTGCCCACTTCCTGAAGCTTGGGCGGGAAGGAGCTCCTGCTTGGTGCTCAACGTCACTGTCTAGGGTGAAGACACAGCGATCGCCACAGCGTCCTCGTCGCTGCCAGTCGAGCTCGTCACTGACCACGCAGCTCCCCTCCCACCCTAGCGCCAGCGTGCCATTGACCCTCTTCAGGCCCGTGTGGCCATCAGCCCACCGTCCCTCACGCTCCGTCTCTTCCTGTCTCCCCAAGTCCGTATCCATCCCCAACTTCCTCTTCCTCCCTCCTTTTGCTTCCTTCTCTCCAACCACCACACTCTCTCCCTTTTGGCCTTTCTCGTCAATCCTCAGCTGCCTCTTCATCGCCGCCTTCGAACACACACTCCTTGGCTCGGCAAAGATCGTTTGTTCACCGAAAAGTGATCTGATCCGCATCCCTCCTTTGCTATCCCATCAAGTCTAACCCACCCCCCCCCTCGACTCGTCAGCACGCCAACCGCATACCATCCACGACGTCACTGTCTTTTTTCGCGATCCCGCAAAACTTGATCCGACAATCAATCAAAAACTACATCCGGCTCTCGACCGAGTATTATACCGAGCATAAAGGCATTTCATATTCACAGAATCATCCACCCCTCGCCACATCTCGACACCTCGAGCCCCAACATCCTTCCATTTGCACACGACGTGCTTTGCTTGCTTGAATCTGCCCAAAATGGAGCAGCAGCAGCAGCCGCAGCAGCAGCAGCAACCTCAACAGCCGCAGCAGGCACCACAGCAATCTCAGCAGGCCCAGCCTCAGCAGGCTCCCCACCAGCCTCAGCATGGTGGCGTTGCTGGTCCCAATGGCCGTCGTCTGCACATTGCTCACCGCCGAAGCCCTTCTGAGCTCACTCCGTTGATGAGCATGTTTCAAAACCCTGGAAGTAAGTACTCCCATGCTTCTTCGCTATGCGCTGTCAAGATGCAGGAACTAACCCGCTCGTGCAGTGGAGCAGCTGGCTATCCAGCAGCAGATTGAGCTGCTTCAGCAACAGCAGCAGCAAATTCAAGCTACACAGCAACAGTATATGAACATGGGAATCATGCCACCTAATCAGCCAATGGGTAGCTTCAACCCCATGCAGCCCATGGGCAACATGCAGGGTGCTTTCCAATTCCCTCCCAATCAGATGCCCCAGCAACAGAACGCACAGGGTGGCAACGCTCCTCTCTCGCACCGCAGAAACCAGTCTGCTATCCCCAACATGGGTATGGGTCCTCCCCCGGCCCCCTCTTCGGGTGCATCCGGTTCCCAGTTTGGCAACTTTGAAGCTCCTCAAGCAGGCAACCGCGGCGAGAATGCCGGAGGCGCTCGCGGTGGACGTGGATCTGGACCTCCTGGAGGTGGTCACCAGAGGCGCCACTCACTCGCTCTTGCCGACGCCAAGAAGGCCGCCGAGCTGGCTCAACAGAAGCGAACGACGACCGGATTCTCCTTCCCCGCCTCGCCCGCTCCCGAGGACGAGAACAGGCCCAGCGAACCTGCCGCCACCGAGAACACTCCCCCGAGCAGTGCGCCGACTCGAGGCCGAGGCGGCCACGGGCGAAGCCAGAGTATGGCCGTTAATGGACGCGGGGCCTCAAACGCGCGCGGCGGTGGTCACGCGCGCACTGGCTCTCGCAACTTTGAAGGCAACTGGCGTGCTCCGAACCAGGGCCAAGACGCACAGGCTGGCGCCGGGCAGTCTCAGGGCTTCCAGCCTGGACACCGCTCTCGCGCCTCGATGAACCAGTCTATCTCATCGATGGGAGGTTTCCAGTACAACCCTAGCCAGCCTCAGGTCATGCAAATCCCCAACCAAATGATGATGCCGCAAATGTATGGTCAGCAGCTCAACACCATGCAAATGAGTCAGCTTCAGGCTCTGCAGGCTGCCCAGATGGGAGGACAGCAGTTCCAGGGCATGCAAAACCAACAAGGTGGTGGCATGGGCGGTGGTCAGCAACAACAGCAGCGCAAGACTCTTTTCACTCCTTACCTTCCACAAGCCACTCTGCCTGCTCTGCTCGGTGATGGCCAGCTCGTTTCGGGTATTCTGCGTGTCAACAAGAAGAACAGAAGCGACGCCTACGTCACTACCCAGGATGGGCTCCTGGATGCCGACATCTTCATTTGCGGCAGCAAGGATCGCAACCGTGCTCTTGAGGGCGACCTCGTTGCAATCGAGCTTTTGGATGTTGACGAGGTCTGGGGCCAAAAGCGCGAGAAGGAGGAAAAGAAGAAGCGCAAGGACATTACTGATACACGTTCTGGCTCCACCAACCAAGGCAACCAGTCCTCGGGCAATGCCGATGATAACAACTCCGAAGGTGGCATCCGCCGCCGCGGCAGTCTCCGCCAGCGACCGACGCAGAAGAAGAATGATGATGTCGAAGTTGAGGGACAGAGTCTGCTGCTGGTTGAGGAGGAGGAGATTAGCGACGAGCAGAAGCCCCTCTACGCTGGTCACGTTGTAGCAGTCGTGGAGCGCGTGGCTGGTCAGATGTTCTCAGGAACCCTCGGGCTGCTGCGGCCCAGCAGCCAGGCGACCAAAGAGAAGCAGGAGGCCGAGCGAGCTGCTCGTGACGGTGGTAATAGCCGCCACGACTCTCGCCAGCAAGAGAAGCCCAAGATCGTATGGTTCAAGCCGACTGACAAGCGCGTGCCGCTGATTGCCATCCCCACAGAGCAGGCCCCCCGCGACTTTGTGGAGAAACACCAGGAATACGCCGATCGCATCTTTGTTGCTTGCATTAAGCGCTGGCCCATTACATCACTCCACCCCTTCGGTACTCTTGTCGAACAGCTTGGCCGTATGGGTGACCTTAAGGTGGAGACAGATGCCTTGCTCCGCGACAACAACTTCTCATCTGATGAGTTCTCTGAGGCCGTTCTGCGTAGCGTCGGCCTTCAGGACTGGTCTCTTGCGAAGGAGGACGAAGCGTCCCTGGCGGCTCGTCGTGACTACCGCGAAGAGAACGTTTTTACCATCGACTACAATGGCGGCGCTGAACTCGGCAATGGCATTCACGTCAAGTCTCGCCCTGACGGCAAGATTGACATTGGTATTCATGTGCCCGATATTGCTCACTTTGTTAAGGCCAACTCTCTCGTGGATCGGGAGGCTAAGAAGAGGGGTACCTCAGTCCAGCTGCTTAACCGCTTCTGTGCCATGCTCCCCCCCAAGCTCGCGGGCGAAGTCTGCTCACTGACCCCCGGCGAGGACCGCCTGACCGTGAGCGTCGTTTTCAGCGTCAACCCCCACAACGGTGCTGTGGCAGAGGGCGACAGCTGGGTCGGCAGAAGTATCATCAAGAGTGCCGGCAAGGTCTCGCTCAAGGACATGGATAGCGCGCTCGCCGACGAGTCAGCTTACACCAACGAGGCTGTTCCGGTCAAGACTCTGCAGATTCTCAATGCCGTCGCCCAGAAGTTCCGGGAGAACCGCTTGAATGCCAACGGAGAGCCCATTGCGCCTCTTCGACTCCTTCAGCAGCTGGACGACGAAAGCAACCTTGTCCAAGAGAACCTTTTCAACTCGACCCCCGCCTTGGAGCTCGTCGAAGAGCTTATGCACAAGACCAACGCTTACATTGCCCAGCGCATTGCAGAGGCATTGCCCGAGAAGGCTCTGCTCCGCCGCCAGGCCTCCCCCAACCCCCGTCGCCTGCAGACCTTCGTGGAGCGCATGACGGCTCTAGGCTACGATATTGACTCTTCTGGAAGCGGCGCTCTTCAGAACAGTCTTTTCAAGGTTGATGACGAGGAGCTGCGCAAGGGAATGGAGACTTCACTCGTTAAGTCGATGCAGCGCGCCAAGTACTTCATCGCCGGCAAGACCGCGAAGCAGCTTTGGCCCAACTATGCTCTCAACTTGCCTTTGTACACGCATTTCACCAGCCCGACTCGCCGTTACCCCGACATTATCGTCCACCGTCAGCTCGAGGCTGCGTTGTCTGAGGGCAAGATTGAGTTTACTGACGACCTGGAATCCCTTGTCAAGACCGCCGAGTCGTGCAACACGAAGAAGGACTCTGCTCTCAACGCGCAGGATCAGAGCATTCACATAGAGTCCTGCCGTACCATGGACAAAAAGCGCCAAGAGCTGAACGGCGATCTCATCGCGGAGGGCATTGTGCTTTGCGTGTACGAGTCGGCCTTCGACGTCCTGATTCCCGAGTGGGGCGTGGAGAAGCGTGTGCACTGCGATCAGCTGCCGCTGAAAAAGGCTGAGTTCCGCAAGGAGAAGCGTGTGCTCGAGCTTTACTGGGAGAAGGGTGTGCCCAGCTCGGCCTACGTGCCGGAGGATGAGCGGCCCAAGGCGGCTGCGTCGCAGCGCATGAACAACGCTATGGCTGCCGCACGCCAGAAGGAGGAGGCGGACCGTGCCAAAAAGGAGCGCGAGGAGGCAGCTCGCAAGCAGACGGAGACGGGCACCATGTCCACGGACGACGTCGATGCGCTCTTCGATGATGATGATGACAACACGTCGGACGTAACGGAGGCCATGGCAGGAGCCTCGCTCGCTGACCGGCCGACGCAGAGCGTGCCTGGGTCGCCTTCGCGTTCAGGCAACACTGCGGATGGTCTGCACCGTACGCGATCCGACTCTAAGGTGCCGGGCGGAGATGCCCCGGAAGCCCGCCTGACGAACAAGGAGAAATACATGAGCTTCTTCAAGCTTCGCGAGGAGGGAGGTGACTACATCCAGGATGTGACGGAGATGACGCGTGTTCCTGTTATTCTCAAGACGGATCTCACCAAGAGCCCGCCGTAAGTTCTACGCTGCCATGCAGAGATAATAAGCTTGTACTAACACCTGACTTTAGTTGCCTGACCATTCGTTCGCTCAACCCCTACGCCCTGTAGAAATTTGGTAGTAAGGACAAGGAAGAGACGCGGTGGAAAAAATATGCATGTCAAAGGATGATGCTAGCCAAGATTAAGGAGATGGCGATGAGAGATGGCATAGCAGACCCGGGGGACATTGCTTGATGCCAGACGAGCGTGGGCGGGACAAGTGCTTAATACATTGCGAGTAATCCGAGACCAGCAGTTGATTATGGTGATACACCGATGACAGTCAGCGAACGGAGAGAGAAAACAGTGAATAGGAACCATGTTATTGGAGCGACCTGATGTGCTTGAAACAGGGCAGGTTGTGAACAAGGGACGAGAGCCATCCGGCTGTGGAACAGGGTTCGGGATGGCGGAATCTCCGATGAAAATCAGGTGATGGCTGTTTGGCGCGACCCAAATGGCATCTGGGAGAGATGCTAGTCTACGCGTGGTGGAAACCCTAACAAAGCTTGGCGTTGTAGCCGGCAAGGCGTCAAGCCGATGGAAGAATAAGGATGAGACGAAGTTGAGAGTGGGACGGGATGCAGGGCTGGAAGGGGAGGAAGAGAAGAGGGAGGACCAGGGGTGGTGGGCGGCGCTGGGCGTATCAGGTAGTGTTTCGGGTTTTCGGCCGGGTGAGAGACGACGCGACTGAGTCGGATTGAGCAGGCTGATCTGTGTGGACGAGGATGAATGAAGAAAAAAGACGAGACGAGCAGTTACGTGCTGTTCCCCTTTGCGATGCGATGGCCGACGAGGAGATGTTGTGATTGCGTGCATGTTAATGGGAGCAACTCGACGTCGTCTCAAAAGGGTTAGGGTCGAACGCAGCAGTATGAGAGTGTTCACGTGTCAGATGTGCAGCCGTAGGGGCAGACCCTGACATGCCAGTCTGACAGAGGATTGAAAAAATGGTTCAATTGCAGAAGGTGAGAAGACTATAGTATAAATGCGCCTGCTATACATCTCGGGAGCCGGTCGCAGGATGGGGTCGAGGAGAGATTGCGACGGGGGGTGGATTGGTTAACACGGCGGTGCTATTACATCGCTGGGCACATATACAAAAGAAGGTATCCCTTGGCGCTGGTTTCAGTGAGCGAGGTACATGGACTGGGCCTGTAACAAATCAAGAGAGGTACTGGAAGAGAGACAGAGACAGAGACAGAGAGAGATATACACATACACAGGGACAGAGACGAGACAGAAAGGGACACCAGACTGCCAAGCAGCTTGATCCGACTTTGGCCAAGCTTTTCGACCGGATGCCCCTCGCCCCGGTCCCTCACCAGGGGATTTTCTCCAAATGTTTGGCACTTTTCCTGCCGCCGCCAGGACTGTGATCGTGTCCCGTCTCTGGATCTCGTAGACCAAAGAACAAGGTCATGTCGTTTGATTTCTCTTTAAAGTTAACCGACTCGTCACTCCTCCGTTTCCTCTCTCGCTTCTCTCTTTCCCCCCTCACCCTCTTTCACCTCATTCTTCTCTTCGTGTGCGCGTGTTTGATACACCCTCTTCCATTCACTCTCTCTTACACACTCTCTTCACCTTCTCCTCTCTTTCTTTTCACGTGGATAGCGACTGGTTTGCCTCTCACGTCTATTTCATTTTTATCGATCTCCCTTTTTTTTCAATCTCACGCACCTTCCATCCGGTTTCTGACGCTGTAATACCTGGTTGAGCCAGCCGCTTCTCTCTTTGTCGACTTCTTTCCGCTCTCGTTTTCCGATCCGTTCTACCGTCTTCAGCTGGGCTGGTCGAATTTGACAAATCTCCATAATCACATCATCATTCGACTCTTATCACCAAAAAGACGTACGTCAGGAATTCACGCAATCGACAAAATGGTCTGCCTCAAGTCTACCCTGCTCGCGGCTCTCGCTGCCTCCAGCGCGTCTGCTCTGCCCACCTGGCTGAAGCTCTCAGAGAGATCAATGGGACACCACGAGGTCGCCAAGCGTCAAGATGCCGGAGCTGCTGCCCCTGGTCTGAACGACTTTGACATTCTCCAGTTGTGAGTCCTTTCCTACCTTTCCTCCTCCTCTTCACTGGCCCCCTTTGCTGACCTCGCGATCCCTCAGCGCCCTGACCCTCGAGCACCTCGAGAGCGAGTTCTACCGCACCGGGTTCCTCAAGTTCCCCGACAGCGACTTTGCCGCCCTCGGCCTCAACGCGCAGACCATCGCCGACCTCAAAAAGATCGGCAAGACCGAGGAGGAGCACGTCGTCTTCCTCACCTCCGCTCTCGCCCAGAACGGCGTCGCTCCCGTCCGCCCCTGCGAGTACGACTTTGGATTCACCGACGCCGCCGGCATGGTCGCCACCGCCGGTGTCCTCGAGGCCGTCGGCGTCTCCGCCTACGCCGGCGCCGCGCCCCTCATGAAGGACCCTGCCCTCCTCTCCGCCGCCGCCACCATCCTCACCATCGAGGCCCGCCACCAGTCCTCCATCCGCGTCTTTGGCGGCTCCCAGGCCGTGCCCCAGGCCTTTGACGTGCCCCTCGGCCCCCGCCACGTCTTCTCCCTCGCCGCCCCCTTCATCAAGTCCTGCCCCGAGGGCTCCAACCTCCTCGTCGAGGCCTTCCCCCCCGTCGCCATGGCCGAAGGTCAGCAGGCCGCCGCCGCCGTCGTCGGCGCCTCCATCAAGCTCCAGTCCACGGCTGCCTCCGGCGCAAAGTTCTGCGGTTTCACCTCCGGCGGGCTCGCACCCGGCGGCACAAAGTTCACCCCCTTTTCCGAAAAGGACGGCTGCCAGATCCCCCAGGGCGTCGCCGGCACCACCTTTGTCACCCTGACCAGCGAGGGCCCCCTCACCGGTAAACTCAGCGACGAGATCACCGTTGCCGGTCCCATGGCCATGGTCATCTCATGAGGTTGCCTGAAAAAGATTCACTGCCCGCGCCTTACCTACAGCGCCACTACCGGCCCTCCGGCCTCCCCACCGAAAAAGGCGCTCCACGATTTTCAAGAAAGACGTGCCCTCCGCCTGATGCATTGCGCAAATACAAAACAGAAATCTGTAATACACATTGCCGCATCTTTCCGTCTATTCTTGTCCCCTTCCTCTCATCGAGACGCTGTCGGACGAGCAGAGTGAATATCAGCCCTGCGCAAAGTCGCTTCGTCTATGGAGCAGACGTCAATGCTTCCACATTTTCTTCTTCTTCTTTTCTTCCCTTGCTTAATGTACCTAATCATGATACCGCCATTCCGAATTGTAGAGGAGAGGAGCCTTTGGGAAAAGACGCAGGGCTGATTAGGCAAAGGTGTTTAGTTGTCTTCAGTAATTGAGATGCGTGAGGGAAAACAAGACTGAGATCTCACTCGATCTCACTTCTGGATTAGCAATGAGAACATGAAAAATTACGGGGAAAAATTCACACAAAAAAAAACACCACGTGCCTGCAGATATAATCTGGATCTGAATCTTGAGTAGCAGGTTCAAACTTCGTATTGATATCATACGGCCTCGAATCCCCAGTGAATGGATATCAAGTGTTGCTACCGCGTGTAATACATAACAACACCCACTGTGTTCTAAACATCTCAATAATGCGGCACTCGACATCCGACAGCATGCAGCAATAGATGATGATATAGTGCGCGGGGTATTGCCGTTGCGCGATGCATTTGGTCGTGAGTTCTTTGCCAGCTTGGCAGCTCGTTATGTAGCCACAGCTATGGGTACTGACCACGCGCTTTGTCAAGGAAGGGCCAGGGTATGATCGCACACCGACTTTGACTTTGCTCAACATCTCCCAAGAGCTGTTGCCAGCCCCAAGTCTGTCATCTAGGTTCGCCTTTAGAATGGTCGCGCCTCAAGGTAGGCGTTCGCATTGGCAAACGTCCTCTTCGTCTCGGAGGACAGTTCCTTGAGATCCATGGGCTCCAGACCCTTGTGCAGACCCTGGACGAAGATGACACACTTCCGAATGTCACCCGCAAAGTCCTCCGCGTATGGGATGAATCGATCCGGGAAAGTGCCGAGACGCGCCTTTCGGTCTGATGCCTGCTCTGTGGCTTTATCGTCATCGAAGAAGGTTTGCACGGCTATGCCAAGACTGACATCCGGTTCCGACAAGAAGGGAAGTCTGGAGCGTGTCAGTTGTAAGCCTGATTGGGGAAGGGGTCTTGTGAGGCCGACAGGTACTTACTGCTGATTGATGTCGAGATGGTCATCCCGTTCCCGATTCGATTGGCCATAAAGGAACATGGATGCAACGATTGCCTCGAGCAGATCCCGGTCCGCTTGCCGAACGGCCGACGACAGAGCCCGGAACGCCAAAATGTTCTTGTTAAGAGGTCCTGTGTAGCCGCAGCTCTGATGTTGCAAGCGCAGCATCGAGGCGCAGCGGCTGATCAGCAGGAGGCTTGACTTCTCCTCGTCCGTTCCGTTTCGCGGCAGACCCTCGGTGACCCCATTTGTGGACCCGTTGAGATGACCGAATCGAATCAACTCAAACGCAAGAAGGGCAGCCTCATCAAGCTCATCAGGAGAGTCTTCGGTCTCGTCTCGAAAAGCCATCAACGTAGCAGCGAGGGCATTTCCCCACTTGGTCAGCTTGTGCTCATCGTTGACATACCCCCGCAGGTGCAGGAATCTCCAGATAGCCACGGAGACAACGGATTGCGAGCTGTCAATACCCCTGATGCTCTTGCTTGTGGCAAAAGTCTTGGACACAAAGTCGTCTTGGTAAAGAGCCAGAACCTCAAGTGCCACAGGCCCCGCGAAACCTTTGGGAAAGACCTTGTTCACTTCTTCCTCCTTGACGTCCCAAGTGCCAACCTTTGTCGAGGGGGGTGGCTGGATCGATCCGTGTGCCATCTTGTGTGCGAACTGGCTGTCACACCAAGCGCGCATTGTGATCGGCTTGTGAGCGATGCCACGGTGCACGCGAGGGATGATTAGAGCGAGGGTCTGTTCCTGCACCGGGATGAGCTGACTGGTGACCAACTTTTTGTAGTCATCTGGAGCACTGCCATCCAAAGTTGGCTGGACCAAGATCTGACCGTGTGTTATACTGTTCAGGATCCGAGGCCCAACCAAACCGGTGTTGAGATAATGGAACAGCTCGCCTGGAAGTTGCAGACCGAGGTACTCGTGGTTGTCGCTGGTGAGATGGTCAAAATCGTTGACACGTACCTCGCCAGTCTCGGCGATGAAGATGAAATGGTGCACAGCCATGCGGGCCTTCTGGTACTTATCGAGCCAGTCCGGATCCTGCGCTCGCAAGATATCGTTGTAGGCGGCGCACGCGTTAGCCACGACTTTGCCCTCCGTTCTAAGGATGTTTGCGGCATCGTCCACCGTGAAACCATTTGCGAATATTGACTTGTCCTCCAGCGGAGGAAATGCAGGAAGAAAAGATGTACCGGCCATCAAGAGCGCGTCAATGAACATGGGCTCGCTGACACCCATTCGTGGTAGAAGCCTCTTTTTGGAGATGGCCTTCACCTGCTTCTTCTCCCAATCGAAACCACGGATGACCGAGTCATTGATAGGATACAGCAGAAGCTCTTGTGAGCCCATAACGCCAGCGCATTGATCCGAGTCGATTGTTTCAAAGTATGCAAGCTTGTCGCACGTCAGCAAAGTCCCCGTAAGGTCATGAACGAGGCGACTCACCTGGGCGCTGGCCGAGTAAGGGGCGACCAGGAAATGAAGCTCCCTATCTTTCAGGATCTTTTGAAGGGTGGGGTAGAATTTCTGCACGGGAAAGGCGCCTGCAAAGACGGAAAGGTTCCTGGTCAGCGATATGATCCCAGATGGAAGAGATGGTTACGGGCAGCCGAACCTGGGCTGTCGCCAAACGTTTCTACTGCCTCTTCAGCCATGCCCTGTGAGTAGAGGCTCCAGGCCTCGTCAGTCCTAAGGTTGGCCGAGCGTGCTCTTTTCAGAGAGATCTCATCCTGTCCCTTGAGTGATTGCCCGTCAAAGACGAAGAACGGGATGATATTACTTGCTTGCCATGAGTCGAGATCTTCGTTGATGCATCTGTGAATCCCAGTAAGACCGCCGAGAGCGGAGAGAAGAGGCTCGTTATGCCCCGAGGTATCGAACAGCTGCTTCAGGTAGTAAGACGCATCGACCGCAATGGAGCAGTCTTCCAGCTCCGAGATAGGATGAGTGCTAACGACGTTGTGGGTTGAGCTGGGGTTCGTTTGAGAGAGCAGGATAAGCAGACTCACGTTGTGATCTCGTCAATGTACTTATCCTCGACAAGAACTAAGCCGCGTGTCAGTATAATATTCTGTATGCGACGGCCCATATGCCTGTGCCCGGGTCTCGCAGAAAGAGAGATGCAAGTCTTGTGCCTGATAGAGTAGACGGGCGGTTGCAGGGGCCAGGTACTCACAGGGCATGTTGGCGAATAGTGACAGCCCAGCTGGCGTTTATTTAGGTATGGAATTGGTTCGTCTGACTTCTCGTTGGGAGCGGAGGAAGAAGGAGCTCAGATGCAGATGATCCGAGGAGTAGAGAGGGTTCGGCGGGAGAAGTGGCGCAAGCGTCGGCCGTTGAAGTGAAGAACCGGGAAACGGCACTGCCGATGTCGAGTATTTCGAAGAAACCGGTGGTTCGATGTGTAAAAGGGTCTGTGTATCGGTTTCGTGCGTCTTTCAGGAAGCTGGGGATTCGAGTGGAGGGTTGGCAGCTCTTGGTGGGCTGAAGAGAGTCCAACTTTCAAGACGTTGGTTGATGCGGGAAAGGATGAGAGACAGGAGTATGATTGTCGGTATGTCGTTTCTATCAGGCGGCGAGAAGGGCCGGGACTGCAGGTGTGATCGAAGGGCGGAATCGTCTTGACGCTCTATGTTTGTGGTTGTGTTGCGCTTGGGACGCAGTTCACATTTGTGTCGACTTGCAGGGACCGGAAGCTGCTGGTACTGTGCCTATATCCCTAGTGGGTGGTTGCACCTGGCGGAGGGTTTTAGCTGGCCTCTGGTTGGCTCAATGGCTCAATACTGGCTGTGGCTGGTGGCTGCGTGATGTGGCTGATGTGAGTGGCTGCAGCTTGTCACCAGCTACTCGAAACTGGAAGGGATTGACTCTCTTGTGTCCAGAAAAGTCTGGATGTATCTGGCATAGTCACATGGAAAGAAACCTTATATACCTTCTGCGATTGACTCGTGTGATGTTCACATAGAGTCGTCTGACTGAGGCTTGGCAAGGGCATAGTGACAAGATCGAATAAGTCATAATCAGCCCCTCCATCGGCTTCCACATCAGGCGATTGCTGGCTGTTGGCTTTCTCATTGAACAGACCACTCAGGATCAGCTCTCACTTCCCAGCCATTAAACACATCTTTTTCACATCATAGAAAGATCTGGTCTCCAGCCGTCACATAAGAGATGTCTACGTCCTCAGGAATCCCTGTTATCGACCTCTCCGGTCCCCAAGATGACGTCGCTCGTCAACTTGTCGTGGCTGCCGAGGACCACGGCTTTATCTACATCAAGAACACGGGCCATGAGATAAAGCCCGCAGAAATCGACGACGCCTTTTCTTGGGTAAGCAATAACTGGGTATGACGGAACATACACTGTTTTGACGGTGCTCCAAGTCCAGAAAGATATTCGAATCCCCGCTGGAAAGCAAGCAGCAATGCGCAATCCAAAAGAACAACCGGGGCTGGTCAGGCATGCACAGTGAGGTTCTGGACCCCAAGACACAGAAAGTGGGCGACTACAAAGAGTGAGTCTTGTCTTTTCAAGTCACCGTGTGTTGAGGAGCCGACCGTGCTGACCACAGCGACCAGGGCATTCAACTTTGGCGAGTTTGTAGACGGTAAAGCTCAGCAGCCGCTCCCACCAGCTATTGTGCAGGATGAACAGCAGATCAGCGCCTTTCACGACTCTTGCCATAACCTTTGTCGAAAGATCCTCCACCTGCTAGGCGTTGGTCTTGGAGTGAGTCCCACCCCCTCGAGGTGCCCGGGACAACGCTGGAACTGCAGAGGCGGTTGACTAACAAGCTTATGTTCAGGTCGGTGACTTCTTCTCCGCTGCCCACGCGACCTCCAAAGGAGAGTCCGGCACCATCCTCAGGCTTCTTCGCTACCCTCCCGCCGAGACCACAGCGCACGGGTCAGAAGACGTCCGTGCCGGCGCCCACTCTGACTATGGCTCCATGACCCTCCTCTTCCGCCTCAAGGGTCAAGCCGGTCTCGAGATCCTCAAGCGTGACAACACCTGGGCGCCAGTCCCCGTTTGCCCTCCTGGCACGGAACACGACCCCAGCCCCCCGATCCTCATCAATATCGGAGACCTGCTCTCGTACTGGACCAACGGCCTTTTCAGGAGCACCGTCCACAGAGTCGTGTTTCCCACGGACGGCAAGGCCGGCGTCGACGGGGAATCGACGCAAGGTACACGCTACTCGATCGCATTCTTCTGCCACCCTGCCGGCAAGGTCGCCCTGGATCCCGTGCCAAGCGAGCGGGTAAAGAACTTTGTCCCTTCTGCGGACGCCCCGAATGCCAACCCTTTTGCTGAGAAGAAGGTCATGACTGCGGATGAGCATCTTCTCATGAGACTAAAAGCGACGTACCCTGAGGTGTATGCTGAGTAGACATGTTTCGTCAGGTTTTCCGAGAAACCACTACAAGACTGCGATATGATAAAACTAAACCGTCCCAACATGCCAACGCCTCCAAGGGTCTGTGAATCCCTTATAGTACTTCTTTTCAATAGTGACGTCCTCCAGAGTTCTTATGTCATCCAGAAGCCGATAGTCATAAACAGGTATCCAAGGTCGTTCAAGCATGGTTTCCAAAACCGACTTCATGTCTCTTATCAAGAGACGTGCATCCGCTCCCGCCTCTACACTGTCGACCAAAAGGAGTGGCTTTTTCGGCAGGTTCAACGATCTTGTCCACAGTTTCTCATGGTCGGGACTTGTCTTCACAAATACGGGTTCAATAGTGTGTCCTTCCGCATGACGAAGGAAACCGGGGTCCTGTTTCAGCTCTGCCGTCATGAGTAAAATTTTCCTCGCGAAATGGCAGCCTCTCCCCGCGTAGACGCAGGACCCTTGCGCGGCTTGGCTGCCGGACAACTCCTCGGCGGGCAGAGAAGTATCGCTCTGAGCAGCCTTCTTTGTTTGTGGCTCTGGAGCTTCTGCGCTCCTTTCTAGTAGATCTGGCACGGAAACGGCTGTGATATCTTCTTTCTGAGATCCGTTCGCACCCATAGATGAGCTCAGATGCGACAGGAATGTCTCTGGTGATTGTGGAGTGGGTGAATGAGTCAAGTCGATGACCTCTGGCTTTACAGCGCCACGAGTTCCCTCTGGCGGTGCCAAAGACTTGCTATTTCGTGATTCATTGCCCGTTATATCAGAAAGAGGCCCACGAACTTGGCTGGCTCGCCCGTGAAGTTTCTCGTTCTTTTCGCTTGGACTTGCCTCGGTCGTATGATTGCCTAGTTCACGCCTCTTGCTCGGCGACTGTGAGCCCTTGCTGTCTTCCGTCCGCTTGGCTGGTGACATTTGGTGGCAAGAGCGGTCAGAAGTATTGTCTTGCATAGGAGGCAGCCTAGGGGCAGCCATTCTTGGCCAAGCGAGCCTCGGTACGTCAAGCTTTGGCATCTTCCGGCATGGGGCGGCGATCAAATCTGGTTGGGACCTGGTCATGTTCGGGGAATGAGGCGACCCGCGGGCGGAGAGACTTTGCGTGCGTTTGCGCGGAGACGGTGTATTCAAAGAGCTGGTCGTCAATTGACTGACAGCGTCCACAGCAATACCTCTCGGATCAGCCCCTTCCAGTCTTCGAATCCAATCGAGGTTCTCCTGACTGTCTTCCAGTTCCGGAGTATTCGCTGCCTCTGCTGCTCGCTCTTGAAGCTCGTCAAAAGTAATCGTATCCAGAAAGTTGCGATCAAAGTGAACTTTGGATATTGAGGGGAATCTCGGTGTCCAAAAACCATTGTTGCCTTCTTTGTCAAAGCTAAAACACCGAAGGTCAAAAACTGGTGGCTGAGTGAAACAGACCTGCAGAGGAGGTCTTCTCACTAGCCCCTGCGCGATCTTCAAGACCGTGAATCCGTTTTGGTCTGCAGGGACCGCCTCTGTGGTGCCGTTCGATATGAGTGACTTGAGCAAAGTCTCGTTCAGCTGGACAATGCTGACAACTTTGAACTCGGGCCTCACCTTCCATCTTTTCGCCTCTTCTTTGTTGTCCAAACACCCAAGATAGAAATGCGTCCATTTCAAGTTCGGGATGTTGTAGGTTTTCGCTGTGCCTGCATCATAACCAGCACCGACGACCGCAAAATCTCCAATGTCGCCAAAGTTACCAATGTACTCCTTTTTGAGCTTGATGCAGCTTGATGCAAACCTTCTGGTGGGGTTGAAGTCGAAAAATGGTTCATCTGGCTTGATGACCAATCCTTCTCCTTTTTTGACAATGGTTTGCGCGAAGCGATTTCGCAAATCTGAAGCTGCGCGGCGCTGATCAAAGTCGACTACCAGACTATCCACCACTTCGGCCCTCCCAGGGATACATTTGACAATGCGCTTGAGTTCTTTCCTCCGCTCTGAATGGCGCAGGTGAACCAGGGAGTGGTCATCTATCAAAAGTGCGTCAAAGTACACCACCATTAGGTGCTCAGATTCTTTGGGACCTGAATCCTGCTCCGTGTTTAAGAAGATGCCGCGCCTGGTGACGTAGTTTCGAATAGTGTGGAACGGGCGTATCTTGTGCTCCTATCAATATCTCATTAGTTGACGTTTCAGGCTCAGCGAAACACTCGGGGCTCTTACCTGGTCACTGTAGACCACGAGCTCAGCCTCCAAGATACATTGACGATCGACACTAAACTCTGAGAGATTTTTCCGAAGCGAGTCCATGATCGCACTTGACGTGCGTTAGCAGAATATCATAAGAACAAGTCGGATATTAGCATACTTGTGAACCTTCTTACGGTCTTCAGTGCTGTCTTTGCCACTCTTTGAAAATATTCGAATGGGGCGAGATTTGCTCTCGCGGTTGAAGTGAATCTGGCAATACTCGCCATCAATCTTTTCCTCTATACTCATACGCCCGTGGCTCATGTCCATGCAATGTTTGATACTGCGACCTTTGAGCCAAGGTTGCCGACCGACCTTGACACCGATTTGTGGTTTCATCGACCGCAGTATCTCTTGTCTCTGGTGATCTGACTTTGATAAGTTCGGAAGGAGTTTGGTCTTTGTGAGCTGGATGGCCTGTACGGCCGTCGCAAAATCTTCCATGATCTTCATGGCCGCCGGGAGGATGTCATCGCACAGATGGAAAATTTCCGCTGACCTGAAGATCAAAGGCTGATAGTCTTTGAGCAGAAGCCTTGTGAACCACTTTGCTTCGGTTGCCGACAGGCGCTTGTACATCACTTCGAGTCCACTTCGGCTGTTGGGACCGCTGAAGGTCCTTGAGGCCCGTGAGGCTCGCACGCTCGGCGAGCTCCATATTGTCCGAGAGGCAAGTGAGTGCAGAAGCGCGTCGATTTCCTCTACGGTGACATCCGATCCGTCACAAGACAGGGCATTGGGCTAATTTTGTTAGTTGCCGGCGAGATGCGATAGCAAACATTGGAAAACGAAACATACTGTGCTGTTCAAGATGCGCTCGACGCAGTCTGCAAGGTCGGCATTGCTGCCTGGCTGTCGATAAGCGGTGAGATCTTTGATGCGTGATATGCCCAATCCGAGGGCTCTGCCGATGACCTTTTCGAGAGTCGGTGCTTGAATGCAGTACACGCGATCACTCCTCATGTCTGGAAGCAAGGTGGAAAGCAACGCCGCAATGTCAGTGTCGTCAGCATTGATCAATGCGCGATGGCGAGCAAACCAGTCGTGCACAATAGACTGGTAGGGTCTGCGCCGCGAGCATAGCGTGCTACATTGTTCAAGCAACTCGGTGACCAGACGGTAGGGCAGGGGCATTGTCAAATTCGCCCTGGCAACTCAGGCAGCTACTCCCTAGGTTGAGGACAAATCATTGCAACGTGAATGATGAGCTTCGAATCACCAGTGGCCATGGGCATCTAAAGTTGATGATCGTCGAGACAAAGACGCAGCCGAGTCGCCAGCCTGCACGTAGGCGTAATTGCAGGCGGCGACGCGCAGCAAAGTGCGACGCGAACCACCGCGAACTCACGTGACCTGTCAAGCTCGTAAGGAGAGACATCGAGGGGCACACGACGTGAAATGAGGGATCGCCGGGGTGACAATAGCAGCGAGCGGGGCATCAGAGTGGGCTAGCCTATACTGGACTAGAGCTCTATCAGCCCCCCGTACGTACCTGCAGGAAGGGGATGTGCATCGCACAGCTGCCTCAGCATCCATCCAATCCACAACCTCTGCAGCCGTAATACGCTCATAATAGCCTACAGCTAGTCGGGCCCGGGCCTGGCTAGCAAAAGTCGAGGCCTGCCGTGCCCCTGAATTGGCACAATGCCTCAGAAATCACCGTGGGCAGGCTCCGCTGGTTGGCAGGGAGTTCTAATCGCTGTGAGAGTCTGACATGGGTGGCTCACGAGAGGCTGGTTGCTAGCGGAATCGTTGCCTGCTGGGGGCACCTGGCAGCATGTTTCAACTTAAAATGGCGTGGAGGCGAGGCACTGCAGGAGGAAGGAAGGCAAGCAGGCAGGTACCTACGCATGGATGCCTGGATACACGCAGCAACGCTCTTGCCTGTCCTGTCACCTGGGCAAACTGGAACATCTGGATCCAATGTCAACAAAGCAGTCCACCGCCTCCCTGCTTTTCTTCTTCCTGCACTTTGAAAATATCTGTCCATGAAAACATCTCTCGACTCGTATCCATCAATCTCACCAACGTCCCAGCATTGTCATGCCTTATTTCGGCTCATCTTAGCTCCCTGAATTTCACCACACACTCGACCTGGTCCCCTGTCGCCCCCTTCTCCAGCAAGCAGCGGCCCCCCGAACCACTTCTGCCGTGGTCCCCCTCTCTGTCCCCGAAGACCATCTCCAGCGAGCCCACACGACCCAGCGGCGCATCGACACATGGTGCCTGGACTTGATCTTTCACACCATCGTTCGACTTACCGCCTGAGTCCTGTCATGTTCTGAATTCTGGGCGACTCCAGGGCTTCAACAGGGCCTCTTTCTGCCTTTCTTCTCTTCTTTCTCTTCGCGAACCCCGTCTAGCCGTCTTCGCTCGCCCATCGCGGTACCGTTCCCTCACTCGTTCATCCATGGGAAGCTTTCTCCTCCGTGTTTGTGCCGCGACCCGACTACCAAATTCACTCCTTTATGAAGAACACCGCTTGACCGAACCTTATCACCGAGCACTCGTTGCAAGAGCCACCGCCCGTCTGAGGCGCCGCCGAGCCTTTCGTGCTCCTGCCACTCCTTTGGAGAAACGCCGTCAACTCGTCGGCTGCCACTCGCTACAGAAACTGATTCAGAGGCATCCAGTTATGGCCTCACACCAACACCAGACGCAATTGCGTCGTCGCTGCTCATCAGCTGGCGATCGATCACCCGTCGAGCCCATAGCAGCTATTTCGACTCTTCACCAGGCAAGCGAAGAGCAATCGAAACCACCCACTTCGTCGGCTGAAGCTTTGAAAGCGCTGTGCGGCAACGAGCTTGACGCGGAAGCCGTGCCTCCCCCGCGGTTGCCTCAACTTCCCGGCACTTTGTCCGCGCGCCAGTCGCGTTGTACCTCCATCAACACTCGCAATGCGAATCGTCTTTCTCTCACACTACCCATCCATGCCCCAACGAGCGATCCGTCACGACCCACACCCACCTCCGCCGTCCCTTCATCAATACCCCCGACACCAAGCGAAAGCCCAGCAGTCCAAGTTCCCTCGGGGACCGATGAATTTATCATCGCCGTTGCCGCGCAGGAGCGAAAGGTGCTCGAGCTCAAGGAAGAATTGGCGCGAGCCGAGTCTGACCTCTCGAGACTGAAGAAGCAATGGACCGCTCAAGAGGCGGCACAAAAGCGCGCCAGTTATCGCAGCGGTGATCTTGGGCGACCGATTCCTGCAGCACAAACTGAAGATCCGGTGTCAGATCGACGCAGCATAGAGCTCGAGCGCCGAAGGTCTTTGCTGTTGAATCAGAGTCCCCAGGCGTCCACGCCTGGGCGCCGCAGAGTTATGCGCGGCGGTCACGCCAGGACTCTGTCTCTCCTCTCGCCCCCCAAATCCGACTCTGGCTTGGCCCTGACCGAAGATCGCGAGCACGCGGCTTTCAAATTGCCGCCCGCCGAGCTGCGAACCGCACAGCTGACCAACCCGCTTCTTTCAAAACGGTCCTCCTGGCAGCCTCGCGTGCAGCATGCACAGACGAGCTCTGCAGCTATGCCGCAGCTTGTGGAGGACTTTAGGCTAGGACTCCGCGCTTTTGTAGAGGACATTCGTCAGATCACAGTGGGCGACGAACCCATCACGGGTCAATCCCCTACGAACGGCGGTTCCCACGGCAGGTCCAGCAGCATTGCCACGTCTAGCATAGATCCGACCAGGAGTACGACGTCAGGTGACCCGAGCCGTCACAAGAGTGCGAACCCTGTCCGATTTGAGTCCGCAAACCCTTCTGATCAATCCAGCTCGACAACGTCAACGCCCACACCGGCCAGCAGGACGAGAGATGCCACTAAGCGCGAAGTCAAACTCCCTGCCAAAACTAAGCGATTTTCCTGGACCCCCTTAAGCTTTGACGCCATGGATGACGATGACTGGTCGAACTGGGAGTCGCCGGCACCAGCGAAATCTTCCCGCTGGAGCGGATCTACCATCAACAGCAACCTTGCGGAGGATATTCCAGAGACAGACGAGGACGGGTAAGTATCAACCTATGCACCGATTCGACCGAGGGTTCTAGCTAATATTCCCTTCCCAAGAAACACCAAGGAAGGTTCCGATGCTCTTTCCTTACCTCCTCCCGCCAGATTGAAAGAGATGCTACCCAGCATGGTCAATAGCTTTCCCGGCCAGCTCAAGCGAACCGCCACTACTCTCATGACCGAGTGGGAAAAGTCCCTCATCACGCCGGAAGAGCGCGACAGGGAGAATGACGCGGTCAGTCTGCAGTGACAATGACCCTCAAAAAGTACATTAGTACATAGTCGTGGACATGGACGCATACTTTTCGACATTGACATCAGCCTAACGATGAAGCATTGCGAGCGATTGAGAATTTGATTTTTGATGGATACCTGATCACTCAGATCTTACTCGCGCGTACATTTCACACACAAAAGATGGTTTTGTCAGGATTACGATAATGTACGAACTTAATGAAATTATGAACCTTACTATGGTCATCATCTCAAGCCCCTCGTCTCTGTATAACAAGTGAGACAGTGCCGGCGGGGATCTGACGGCATTACGATTTTCAGGGTTTATTAGGCACAGATTTATGCGCATCCTGATTACGTGCGTGATACAGCATTCTGGAGCCGTCTCATCCGCATGCCTCCGTCCAAGACATAAGCTTACGCCTACCGCGTGATACGTGTAATATGAGGACGCGTGACGCGAAATAATTCACATCTATGCCTTGATTAGGAAACATGCATAATGATTATTGAAGTTCAACCTCGGTTTCGGCTCACGAAGCGTCACCAGACAGCCATGAGTTACAATCCAATCGTTGGCTGGCTGGATGCGAATGCGAAGGGGGCCCACCAAAGACATGCGACGGTCACGGCGCCACACATCACTCTGGCATCGTCTATTTTCCCAGATCGGACCTCCCTACCAGATTGAGACTTGCATTAGCCTCTGCAAACATGGAGTCTCACGACCGCCGAACAGTGCCTGAGGGCTGATAGGATGGAATTTGTGTTGCTCTATGCCGGTTTCCGAGATGGTAGCGTAGATGTGACGAGCGTCATTGTTGGCTGGCGAAAAGGTCTCGATCGTGCCACGCGACAACAGCCATCGCGACTGAGGATATAAGCTCGTCATGCCGCACGCAAACCATACTTCCTGAGCCCGTCGCGTTGAGTCTCAGCGATAGCCATTATAAAATTCCTGTTCTGCCAAGCATAGACCGTGTCCGACTTGGTTCCTCTTGCGCTTACCAACATGCCCGCAACCAAGTTCACTCGCAAGCTGCCTTCGTCCGACAAACCGATCAAACTCCCCGATGCAGACAGTATTCATGTAAGCTTTTCATCACACGAGGACGCAATCCAAGGACAGTGCAGCAAGCTTACATGAATACATGAATAGTCTATTTTGAAAGACTCCTTCAAGCTTCCTACCCTCCTCGCAGCCGGTGCGGGTTTCCAGATCCTCCTCACGGCGCTTCTCCCAACCCGCTACGCTTTCCTACCAGCATCAGCCGTCATTCTCAACTCTCTCCTGCAGACAATCCTTCAATCAATGCGTCCGCTCAGCAGTCCCTACGTTGAGCACGTCATCCCAGGGCGTACGACCACCCACCTCCCCTCCTCAAACGACTCTTCTTCTGCTGTTGCTACAGATATCCCATCCGCCGAATCCTTTGTCGTCTTCAACCTTGGCGTTCAGTTCAATCATCCCCTCTCCTTCCTCGCTCCCCGCGCCAAGGAGATCGGTGAGCACTTTGGGGCTATGATGGCGGACCTCACCGCCAACGCCGAGGACTACGGACTGCTTGGTTCGTCTCAGTGGCAAGGCACCGGCCGGCAGAGCAACAACACAAGAATCACAACGTTCTACTTTCGCGACGTGGAGGGTATTCACAGGTTCGCGCACGCCGAGCTGCACATGAAGGCGTGGAGGGCGTTCAGGGAATTGCCTGGGTACCTGGGCATTTGGCACGAGACGTTCACGGTCGAGAAGGGCGGGTGGGAAACGCTGTATCTGAATATGCCGCCTGCTGGAATGGGAAGGGCGAGTGTGAAGGTTAAAAAGGAGGGAAAGGATGGCGGAGAAAAGGAGGAATGGGTGAATACGTTGGTGGACGTGGATACACCAGCGTTGAGGACGCAATACGGGAGGATGAATCGGACAGAGGACGGTGGGTCCAAAGTTTAGATTATGAGCTTCAGCAACTAAAGATTGATAATAACCATGTTTGTTGACATGAGGGCCGTCGGCCCTAGACGAAGTTTGCCATCATCCACACTCCATTCGGCCTGGCCCCAGACTGCACTGTCCACGTTCTGCGGCACGATTTCTTTTGGTAAAGGTATCACGACCGTGCTGTTCCAGGGCACGTAGCCGCCGTTGATAGCATTCACCAGCATCTTCTCCCCAACCTTCCAGTACGCAACATCCAAAATCTCCACGTCCGGCACTTCCATTTGCTGGGCCGTTCCCAGCACGATAAAGTCCACCACCGGCTTCCGACTCACAACCTTTGCGAACCGGCCATGCTCCTCGGCCAGATCATCACTCGTAGGCCACAGCCAGCTCGTCACCCCCTTAGACCCGTGGTTCAGACCCAACCCCACCATCGCCACGGCCTCCTCCACCGTCGGGTCTCGCAACCAGTACCCTTCCCCGTGAAAGCTCTGCGGGTTCTGCGCTTTCGTCTTTGGCCACCTGCCCAGCCACTTTTCGTAGGTCGCAATGTCGTCAAAGCGGGATGCCACGTCCTGCACGTTGCCCTGGCAGTTGTCGCAGCCGCAGTCGCCATAGGTCGTATTGCACTCGGTGCCCCATTTGGAGAAGGTGGAGTTGATGCCGATGGGGTAGACGTCCGCCATGATCACGTCGGCGGCGGCGGTGTATTTATCAAAGTAGTAGTTTTGGCAGTTGAGCGTGACGGCGATGGGGTGGTAAGGGTCGATGGCGCGGATGACCTCTTTGGAGAGGGTCGTGGCGTTGAACGGATCCTGCCAGCCATCTGGTCTAGCCAAAGTGAGCGACATGCTCCGGAATCGAAAGAGAAGAAAGAAAAGGAAGAATAATAAATAGAGCGGGGGAGAATGACATAGGTAGGGAGAAGGGACTCACTCGTCTGCACCCCAGTAGGCGTAAAGAGCTTCAAAGTCGCGTACTGCAGACACCTGCTCCTCCACTGTGGTCAGGTTCTTGTACACGGACCGCAAGTCATACATAAACTTAATGCCCAGGTCCGCCATAAGTTCCAGCTCCTTTCGAGAATCAAATACGCTTGTCAGAGGCACCATGCCGTTCAGCCCGAGCTCGCTGTAAGCGGTGATCGCCTCCACGCTGTTCTCCTCGCAAAGGAAGTTATCGCAAGAGCCAAAGAAACCGTATGGCAGCAAGGGCTCAAACTTTCCGCCGGTAGCCTCGTTACGAAAGAGCATTCCTCCGCTCAGGTGATCTAGCTTTGTGATGCTGCCGCTTTTCTTTTCCGGGAGGTAGTAGAGCTCGCTGGTCGCCGAAGTGTTGTAGTCCCCATCCTCGTCGGCAGCGAAGAGGACCACATCGTATGGCTCGAGCCGGGGCTTAAGCTCTCCAAGGTCGAAGGCGAGAATCTTGTCGGTACCGTCGACAGTGATGTTGTTGGAAATAAGAACGTCGTTAGACGAGATGAGATTGATGGTAAAGTAAACCACGGGAGCTTTCTCTGGGGTACCCAGGTTTGGCCACTTGACGCCATGCCATTTTGATATCTCAGGGCGGACTACGAATTCTGCCTCCTCCTCGCCCTCGAGATAGATACTATATCGAGGCTGAAAAAGCATGTGCAGACCGAGATCTCCGGACTGCGGCGCTGGCTCTTCTAGCTGACCGCCAGGGTCGAAGTTGGGATATCTAATGAGAAGTCAACATTATGGCTTGAGAGAGTTGAAAAAGGCGACTCACTCAGGCTTATACACTTTTCCACACCACCTGTCCCATTCCGGATGTTCCCCCGTCGCTTGACCCTCCACGTTTGTGAGCCAAAGGCCCAAGGCGACAAAGATCGTCTTGAAAGCCAGCATGGTGCCTGTTGCGCAGAACGAGTAGGCGGTGCGGTGAAAAGAGTCCATGTGGACTCATTTATATCGCTTGAGTTCTCGCATTTGGGTGCTCCCACACTGAAGCTCGAGACTCCCTTGTAACGTCGCAACCTAACGACCATCTGGATCGCCACAACGGCTTGCCAGAAGAGGGAGGTGAGTACGGACGATGACCGACCCCGCAACCACCGCTGCCTTCGACCTGCTTGATGCCATGGAAGGAGTCAAGGGCTTGGTCGTCGAGGCAGTGACTTTGAGCACCATCAGAGCACCGTGGTGACCGTGCGTATTATGTGAGTTGGATGCAGTAGCTCTTGACCGAATGCCACTTTGAGAAGACCGGCAGATATCGAGCCGTAGGAGTGCTTCAAAACCTCAAGCATACAATCGTGTTGCTGCTTTTGCCGACAACTGCACGATCCGCGGCCCCAAAAAATCTACGGTCCGCTGTGTCTGTCTGACTCCAAGATCAACTGGTTTGAGGTTGATGCGCATGCCCTCCAGATCGGCCACTTGGTGCTTCGCCCACGAGATTGTGTGTTTGCGGGAAATGCCGGCTTTTATATATTCACATGCTTGCTAAATCGCTTTACTCCCCCATTGCCTGCTCTGGACGTGCTGCATTAATTTGACTTCAATCAAATGCTGACGTCCGGACATTTTCCCCGAGGATACCGCTGCCCAGGACACAAAGCCCATTTGGCCACGTTCCCTATGTATGTCCCGCCAAAGGCCATGTCTGTCTCTTTCCACGCTCATAAGCGTGGACGCAGATACCTTCGCGATCGTTCTGATATAGGATCAATTCGTTTTCATCCGGGTCGCGAATTTAATGTGCGAGATTTCTTCGTTGCTTCATAAGACGTTGCGTTGGTAGCTCATGCTACATCGGGCAAGCGGACCGCAATGTCGCCAGATTGTGTGATGTACCGTACCCACGGGAGTGAGGGGTATTGAAGCTACATTCACGATCAGTCACATCCTTTCAATGTTTCATCCTCGCATCTCTTACCTTGGGTTCTGTGATCTTGAGGTACCTGACTTGAATTCCACTTGTCGTAAAGTACGGAATTTCAAATTTAACCTGAATGGGACGCTTGGCACCCTTGATCCCACCAGCACCACCCATGCTACCACCAAAGCCACCTGTCATGCCGCCACCGTGCTCATCGTCGCCCCTGACGCTGGGAAGACCAAGCTCGGCACGCATCAGGAATTCTTTGTTGCCTCCAAACTGTTTGATCTTCCAGACAATAGCGCTCTGCTCAGGAGCGTAATGAACAGAACCAATATTCGTTCGGAAACGCGGGGAATCAGCATCTTCGGGGACAGGCACGATGATCTCGACATTGTTGGCCGTGCTTCGGCGCTTGAACTGCGACTTTGCCTTGAGCATGTACTCCATGCGTGAGCCCGAGTGTGATTCGACCACACACTCCACCCAAATCAAGGGCTTAACTTGTGTGTTCAAACGGTAGGACATGAGCTCGAACTCGCCGTCGGGGGGGATAAAAGAAATTGTGCGGTCGTTTTCGAAACGTGCGAGTCGGACACACTGGTGGAATTTGACGTCCTCCATCTCGATTGCTTTGCCTCGCGTCGTCCGCCCTGTTGTCTCAAACATGACCTTGTCGTTCAAACCAAGACGTAGTTCTGGCATTCCACTGAGATAGCACTTGATCTTGACGGCGCCCAAAATCTCACTCCTCAGAACGTTGCCGTTTGAGCTGACAAGCAGATTCAGACTCTCCACCACATCCAGGAACACCTCGTTCTTGCGATACCTGATTCCCTCCGAGCGCCATGAGACAGCGTTCGTGACGGCGATGGGCGGACGGGCCTGGATCTCCAGTTTGTGTGACTCTTGTGTGATGTACTCTTGCAGAATCTTTGATTCGGTCGTCTGGGGGTAGCCAAAGTCCATCATTTCATCGAGCAGCTCGTAAATGATGACAAAGTTGTCGCGAATCGATTCTTCTTCCAGAATCTTGAAGTATTCTGTAAAGACCTCGACAATCTTGTGTAGGAAAAGAAGAATTTCGGCGGCGTTCGTGTTCCGCTTGGTAAGGGCGAGGACGAAGAGGTTGTTGTGGCGGATGTAAAGGTACTGGTCGATATTAGAATACGCTTCTGGCTATGATTGACTGCAAATTCTCATACGTTGATGCCTTCGTGCGTGAAGCATGGTGGTACGGCGGAGGACTCTTCTTCGGCATCTGAGAGGAGGATAGGGAACTGCTCAACCGCAGACATGGGAATGTCGCCTCTGTAGTTTCTGGCAAGGAGGGTCTGAAAGATGATTGTCAGCTATGAAGCTTGACGACGCTTGCGCCTGGGTCGCGAAACGGACCTTGCCCTTGAGGTCGAGGAAGAACAGCGCGGACGCCATGATAAAGGAGGCGAGGGGGGGTCGAGGGGTAGGGAGCGGTATCGACTTGGGCGAGCAATGGGCACGCTGGCCACGAAATTCAGACGAGTTTGAGGCCTCAAAGCATCAAGAATGAGTACGAGAACGTCAGAAATTTGTCGAAACGATATCCTGTACAACGGCGCGGCGTGACGTTCCAATGGCTGCTGCAATGACAAGGCAAGCTGTCTCCAGTGGATGATAGGTGGATCACCAGCACCGCCGACGGCAGGTACGTCGAGCTTGGCCGGAGCGGAAAAACCCCGGCCTACAGCGAAACGAGCCACGTGATTTTTGGGAGAAACGAACACCGAACCACTACTAAATAAACACGGTGGACGCGTGAACCCAAATTTCCTTTCCTCTTCTTCTCTCGCAACGCATCCATTAGACAGTGCAGACGTCTTTCTGGCCTGCATGGGCGTGGCATTCTGCCATTAGCCCAATCGCGGGTCGTGGACGGAAACTGCGATTTCGTGATGCGGAGAGGAGAAAGATTTTATCTTTAACGGCACCATTAAGAACTGCCCATGCATTCTATATTGCTTGAAGCGGTGTCAGAGGTGCCATACATGCCAACGTTTAGAGACTCTTTGTGACCCCGAATAAATCGCGCGATCGTCGCGATGACATGACTCAACGTCAGGGATCCGAGGAAGCGCTGCAAACGGCGGCATTGTAAACTCGCTCATTGTAAACTCGCTTGCTGTCGTTATCTCGTCCTGTTTTGTTGACCTGATCACGAACTGTTATCCTTGCTGCAAGCTTTGCGCTGCGCGGGCGGAGCTCTCAATCACGTGATCGCTTTGCCATTCAGAGCGCGGCGTAGATAGCGGAGTCCTCAGTGGAGCCTCGCCTAGACAATTTGCTGCAAGTGACGTTGGGGAGCTGGTAGCATGTGACAGTGCAGATGAATCCGGAACACGTGCTCATTGGGGCCTTGCTTTGCCTTGTCTTCGCAGCCTTGTCAGCAACCAAGCTGCAATTGCATTTTCGTACTGGGGGTCTGGCCATCTGTTCAAGTAATTCTACAGCATCTTCGTTTGTTCGAACTGCTTCTTGAGGATTGATACCAGCTCTATTCTTCTTCAGACTTTCAAAGAGCTCTCGTGCCAGCCTACTCGAAACTACGTGAAAGCCTCCAGCTTCGAATCCCAGTGGCCAGAATACAATGCCTTCATGATCGACGGGTGAAAAGAGAAAAGCCTCCGAGTGGCTAGCACCAACAAGTTCAGGGCGTTTCTGGGCCTTGGTCCGGCGCGATTTGAACTTTCGGCATCCCAGAGCCTGGATGTTCGGACCCTGCAGAGTGCAGGCCTAGCGACTGGAAGAACAAACCAACCCATCACGTCCATCGATCCATCCACACCAGACGCTAAATCCAGCCCAAATCCTGGAATCACATGCACATTCGCTGGCGCTCGCTGCCTCCACGCTCCGTAGCCCTCCCCAGAGAGACCAGCTCCGTTCGGCTGCCCACCACGCGATTCGCTCGCCTTGACCTTCGACAATCGCTTCACACCCTTCTTTCGCTTTGGCCGGCTGTCCTGCCCTTCAGCTTTGCTCACCATAGCCCAGCGTGCCTCCAGATCGCCTGCAGGGCTCGCGATTTCGTCCAACGGACACACACAATCTGTTTATAGCCGGTGCTGTCTCACCTCCTCAGCCACCCAACTCATTCGGTGTTCCATTACAGCATCCCCCCACACACGTGAAAGAGTCGTGTAGGGGGCCACCATTTGGCCCACGGAATTTCGACGACAGCGTTTGCAGCCTCGGACTCCTTTCAACGCGTTTGTCACAGCGAAATACTGCCCTTGAGCACCAGCCAGAGCCCTGACTGCGCTGGCTGTCCCATCAGGCGAGTCTTCGTCGTCGCCTGGGTGGGTGCCCATGTCCGCGCGCTTCGCCTGACAAAAAGATGGATCACGATCACATGCTTCGCAGGACGCTGCCCGTCGCCCCCGTTGGCCCCCGAAATCATTCGACCTCCGCCTCCGAGACCGCCAGTGATTCAATCTCTGACCACGACCGTTCGCATTCCTCCTCAGAACGCCCCGACCCGCGGCAACAGGACCTGCCATCCATTTCGACTTTCGCCCAGACAATTCCATCTTCATACACCAGGGACTCTTATCCCGTCGCAGCCAGCCAGATATCTGCGAAACCGCCTTTGTCCGCTCATGATGATCGCAACATGATGCTGCCGCCTATTAATACGGTGCCAAGCGTGGAAAGCATGCGTGGTCGTGGCACTGCGTCTCAAGTCAATACGGCTTCGCAGTGGCCACCAGTAAACCCGATTGCTTTCCACCCGCACTACAGCGTTGATAGCGCTGCTTCCACTGTGATGGATGTCGATTCCCGAAGGCCCAGCACGAGCACAACATCGCCCGAACGATATGGAGATGGCAGGGCTCCCAGTGTCAACCTGGATGATCCCGATGTTCGGTTAGCAGCCGAAGCCCTTGGAGATCTCCGAGCCGGTACGCGTCTAACGCCATGAGCCCTATCAAGCCGGCCGTCATGCTGACAGTAGTTTTCAGACTTTGTATCTTCGCCACCAATGCATAACAATGCTCCTCCCGGCAGACCCCCTCCTGCTGCACTGCCTCGCGCAAAGAACAATGCACCTCAACAAGAGCCATTGTTCAATCTTCTCACAACGTCACATCCCTTCCTCGCAACGACCATCGGTGGCGCTTCGTCGGCATATGGTGGCGTCAAGAACTACTCTCCCAGGTTCAAATCCAGCGCCGAGTACGTCGAGAACTACTTGACGCCCATTGCAAACACTGTTGGTTCCGTGGGTCGCGTTACTGGCGTCGAGGGCAGCGTACGTTGGTTCCTGGGAGCGGGTCGGCGCAACGCCTCATCCTCGTCCGATATCGAGTCAGGGAACGCAAAGAAGCGTCGAAAGATTGATCCTCCTGCCGAGCAGTCAAATAGCAAGAGACTGGATAGCGAGGCAATGAAACAGCTGGCGTCAAGTCAACCTGACCTCGCACCGGGCGACTTTTTCCCTCCTACGCCGAAAAGCCGACGAATGTCAGCAGCCAGCACTGTCGATACACTACCAGCGTACGACGAGCAAAGATCGCCAGCCTACACGGAAACGGCTCAAACGCAGCAGCCAGGTTCATCTAGCAACGCAAACTCCGCTAATGGCCACTGGCAATCAAGGCTGGCCATCACCACATCTGGCCTGGGGGTCGCCATGAGTGATGAGAGTCTCCGCAGTCTCAAATATTGCCTGACGTGGCTGCGATGGGCCAATCATCACATGGGCGGTGTTATTGGTTCATTAAAGACAACTTTGGACCAGTACGACAATCACAACCAGGACCCTCAGATGGCACAACTCGAAGCATCCGAACGTCAACAGGAGGACGTCGAGAAGACACCAGAGTCCGATGCAGCTCCTCAACAACAGCAGCTGGTTGTCGCCTCTACAGAACAGACCCGTACCGAACTTGCCGCACGGATTCACGAGCTCAAGGGAGATCTTCTCAAGACTCTTCAGGACACTATCAACACGGTGTCCAAGTACGCTGGGGGTGCTCTTCCCACAAACGCGAGAAACCTCGTCCGACACCACCTCACTAGCCTGCCTCAACGTTTCCGCCTCGCAAGTGTTACGCAACGAAGCGACTCGGCTGGCTCGCAAGACAGCGACTCTGCAGTGCGCGAAGGAGCACAAAGGGTCCTGGTATTGGCTAGGGAGGGGTTGGACATGGTGACGCAAGTCAGCGGTGTCCTTGACGGAACGATTGTGAGCGCCGAGGAGTGGTGCGAGAGAATGGGCAAGAGGAAGCCTGCGACCGAGGAGGCGCAGCTGCCGACACAGGAGAAGCAGAGTCCGCCGCAGGCCTTGGAGGAGAGCTATGGTGATACGAAGATGGCTTGAAAGGACTCGAGGGCGACTATCAAAAAAAAAAAAAAAAAAAAAAAAAAAAAAAAAAAATACAGAAAGAAAGGCGAAAAGATCTGGCGTATCATGGAGATCCCGCGGTGGAGTCTCCGCATTGGATCTCGGTGTTGGAAAGGGCGTCAGCGGTTGGGTAATTCGATTCAGGAACACGCATCTTTTTTTTGGTCATGCCTCACATTTCCTGAGTATTTCTCTTGAATTCACTTGGATTTCATTTGTGCCTTGTATTTTCCGTTGCTACTTTTGTGGTTTTGAGGTGACCGGGTTGTCTGGAGGAATTGAGTTTCCTGGCCGTAATGAATCATCATCATACCTGGCTCAACATTGCATCATGCTAGAGTTTGATCGCATTCACATTGTGAACAAGGAGTTGTCGAATTCAATTTTCTTGCAACGACAATCGGAATACGAGTATTCAACCCACAACTAAATTTTCGCAATGGTCACCACAAGAAGTAAAGGCAGCGCGACAGCAGAGCAGAATGGCGTGACACCCACCAAGCGGAAAGCCAAAGAGGTCGTAGACGCGTCCAAAGACACCACAAGCGAAGAGGAGCCGGACAACAAGCGAAACAAAGCCAATGAAGCCAACAAGGAAGACCAAGACGACAATGAAGAGGGTACCAAGACGGAGGGCACCCGTAGTGACAAACCCGAAAAGCCAGAGGACAACAAGGACAAGCTTCACCGTCTCGTCAAAACATACGGGCAAATACCATTACAGCACCTCATGCCCAAGGACGCCACCGCAAGCCAAGTTGTCATGATTCACATCCTCAACGCCCTCCTCTCCTCGGCCCGCATATCGCACACCATCGCGGGTAATACCCTCAAGAGCCTCATCAAGGCGAGCTACCACGACTTGAAGGTCCTGAAGGGGACGACGTGGGAAGAGAGGTGCGATGTGCTGACTGAGGGAGGATACACGCGGTATCGCGAGAAGACGGCGACGTATCTGGGGGAGCTGTCTGATCTGATGAAAGACAAGTACGGTGAGTTTTCGCGATCCCGCCCCTAAAGTGGTTCCGTAAGAAGACGGGTTTAGGGTGCATTGCTGATGCTGTGGCGTCTTGCGTGAGCCGGTGACAGGAAATGATGGCGAGAAGATTCTACCTCGGGAAGAAAAGGGGCAGAAAGCGCGCGACACCGTCGCTAAGCGCCTGGAGGAGATCAAAGGCCTTGGACCTGTGGGGGTTGACATCTTTCTTGGTTCGATCCAGGCCTTCTTCACAAACGTGGCACCTTTCCTGGACAAGAGGAGCCGGGAGACTGCGGAGAAGATTGGTCTGGGGGTAGACGTCGATGAGATTTTCGAGATTGTGGGCAAGGAGCCGGAGGAGATGGCCAAGGTGGAGGTTGGGTTGACGATGTACAGGTTGGAGGGCGGGGAGGGCGAGTTTACAGACTGAGCGGCATGATTTTGAGGCACTGCGCACCGATTGTGCAGACGATCTTTTGCATACTACAGGCTTCCTGTTATCATCGTCCCTTTTCATTCTGAAATTGCTAGGGATAATCACATGCCACCGCCCGTAATGAAGCTTCTGCTTTTACAGCTCAGCCCTCTTCACGGATAATCCTCACGGAACCGCTTTCCGCCAAGAACCACAGTATCTGTTGCAACTTGCATCTCAATCACATCAGCCTCTAGTCCTTACCTCCTACCTCAAAGTCCGTATCGTACTGAACTTGCTTTCGTTTTGGGGCAATGACATGTGATGATGCTCCCGGTGACGTCCGAAGACCCGGGGCCATGTGGGGCCGGCCTCCGGCAGTGGGATCTCGGGATGGCGGCAGGCATCTTTCCAAAGAAGCCTAGCTTGCGCTTCGCTTCCCTGTCACAACGGTCCGCGCAAGCATGGGTGCCCGGATCGACAGGGAAGCAATATGCACGTGCTATTCACGTCCTCCTACCAACGTCTGGAGGGCTGGAGCGGGCTCTCGTCCGCAGCAAGCATGAGGGAGCCGCGTGCCCGGCATAGCAGACTAGCAGGTCTCGAGCAGTGACAGGGCTGCTTGGCATTGCCGAACGCTTGTCGATGACAGACCACCAACCAACTGTTTTCGGAGATAAGACGTTTATTGTCTCGCGATGACGGAGGGATTCTGCCGTACTGGGACCACCGGGCTGCGAATAAACTCGACGCCCCCATCGCGATGAAGCCCCACGTCCTCCTCCGCTACGTCATAGACGCATCTGCTGTTTTCGCATTTCGCAGCGAGGAGGCGGGGCCGTAAAACCTTCGTCTCGATTTCTGTCCTTGAATGCGATTTTGAGGCTTGTGAGGGTGGGAGCTTTTGCTCCCCCCTTGCCTCTTTGGATGAGCCGGTCATGGCAAAGGGGGAACGTCATTGAGCCCGTGTCGTCCCCAATGACATGCCACAGCCGGTCTAAATCTCTCTGGTCCTGATACTTATATAGGCCATCAGAGACACATACAAAAAGAAAAAGAGAACCCCTTTGGTCATCATTTTCCAAATCCCGTCACCTGATACCCCTCGTGCAGCAAGCAATCAACAGCTCATCACACACCAACCAGCCAATCAACCACACAGACGACCACACCATAACATCCTCCTCCATCATGGGCTACCCTGAGACTTTCACCGGCTTCTGCGTCGACAGCCCCAAGACCTGGAACCAGTTCAAGAAGGCCGAGCTCACCCCCAAGACCTTTGGCGAGCACGACGTTGACGTCGAGATCGAGGCCTGCGGTGTATGCGGCTCCGACGTCCACTCTATCACCGGAGGCTGGGGCGACTTTGAGGGCCCCCTCTGCGTCGGCCACGAGGTCGTCGGCAAGGCCGTCAAGGTCGGCTCCCACGTCAAGGGCATCAAGACCGGCGACCGCGTCGGTGTCGGCGCCCAGGTCTGGTCCTGCCTCGAGTGCAACGTCTGCAAAGACAAGAACGAGAACTACTGCCCCAAGCAGGTTGCCACCTACAACGACAAGTACCCCAATGGTGATGTCGCCCACGGTGGTTTCGCGTCGCACATCCGCGCACACGAGTACTTCACCTTCAAGATCCCCGAGAAGCTCGACACCAATGTCGCCGCGCCCCTGCTCTGCGCTGGTATCACGACCTACTCCCCCCTGCGCCGCGCCGGCGTAGGCAAGGGCAGCAAGGTCGGTGTCGTCGGTGTCGGTGGCCTCGGTCACCTCGCCATCCAGTGGGCCGTCGCCCTCGGCGCCGACGTCTACGCCCTCACCCACTCCCCCAGCAAGGTCGAGGACTGCAAGAAGCTCGGCGCCAAGGAGGTGATTGTCACCGGCGAGGACGGCTGGGAGAAGCCCTACTCCATGTTCTTCGACTTTGTCCTCAACAGCGCCGACGCCACGCACACCTTCGACATGGCCAAGTACCTCGGCCTCATGAAGCCCGGCGGTGACTTCCACATGGTCGGCCTGCCCGATGAGGCGCTGCCCACGCTCAACGCCTTCCAGTTTGCCGGCAACGCGCCCAAGCTGACGGGCAGCCATCTCGGCAACCACCAGGAGATGGAGGAGATGCTGCAGATCGCTGCCGACCGTGGCTTTGTTCCCTGGGTCGAGACCATCGACATCTCCGAGGCTGGCTGCAAGGAGGCCGTTGAGAGGGTCAAGGAGAACAAGGTCCACTACCGCTTCACCCTCACTGGATTTGACAAGGCGTTTGGCCGTGCTTAGATCACGATTTCATGACATTTCTTAATAATGAATAGCGTTGAATTTTCTACAAGATTTTTCGTGAATCAATGTGACCTGGATTTGTTACCGTATTCTCCCTTCGTTATGTCAAAACCATCATCACGCATGATGGGATAAGTGATAGCAAGTCGTGTTCCTCTACAAAATGAAGACGTCGAGTCTGAATTTATGTTCCCAATAATTGATGTGTCAGCATTTGTGAAAACACCGTGAAATCACGTATGTCGTATGAATCTTCCCTGTGTTGTGCATGTTCTCACAGTCACTAATAGTGACAACAATGGACACTTGGAACAAAACAACTGAAACCGTGCGACCAAGAATGGTAACGGGATCACTTTGCGTATCATGCCTTATCATATCACATTTACAATTCAAGTAAAAGAGTCAAAAATACAAATCGCTGTGCATTCATTCGCTATCATATCACATTTTACAGACCAAGAGCCTTGAGGATAGCCTCACCAACTGCCTTGCCAGAGTTGGGGTTCTGGCCGGTAATGAGCTTGCCGTCAACGACAACCTTCTCGCCCCACGGCTCGTCAGCCTTCTGGTACTCGGCGCCAGCGTCCTTGAGGACGGTCTCGAGGAGGAAGGGCATGGCCTCGGTCAGCTGAACCTGGTCCTCCTCCACGTTGGAGAAGCCGGTCACCTTCTTGCCCTTGACGAGGTGGGTGCCGTCGGCGAGCTTGACGTCCTTGAACACAGCGGGGCCGTGGCAGACGGCGGAGACGGGCTTACCAGCAGCCCAGAACTCCTGGATGAGCTGGATGCTCTCCTTGTCGGTGGCGAGATCGAACATGGGGCCGTGACCGCCGGGGTAGAAGAGGGCGTCAAACTCGTTGGCGCGGCCGAGAAACTGCTTGAGCGGGGCGGTCTTCTCCCAGACGTCCTTCTTAGAGTTGAGGAAGTCCTGGGACACCTTGTCCTCCTTGAACATCTCGACGGAGCCGGGGTCGAGGGGAGCGACGCCGCCCTTGGGGGAAGCGACGGTGATCTCGGTCTTGGGGGCGAGGACTTCGTAAGGGTGGGCAAGCTCAGGCTGAGAGGTGTCGATTAGTATCCGCTCCGAGTAGAAAGATGGTGAGCACCGGTGAAGCTTACCAGGAACCAGCCAGTGGGCTTGTCGAGAGCGGGAATCTTGTCCGCGCTGGTGAGGACGATGAGAACCTTGGGAGCCATTTTTGAGATTGGAAGTGTGTGGTATGGTTTGGAGTGGCTTGGGTTTGATGTGATCAAAGATCTTTTTACTGTTGCGGAGTATTGAATATAATGCGTGAGAATGAAGAGAATCTGGACCTGACCGAGACTGCGGGCGAGACTCTTTTTATGAGTACTTGTACATGGCTATGGAGGATAGCTTCGGCGCTGCAAAACCCAAAACGGTTGCCGTGGCGTCATCATGAGCTTGATCGACCACAAACGGGGAGGGGGAGGGGCGCATGAAGGAAAAAGAGGCAGGGGTCCGCTCCCCTCCCTTTCACTCTTCTTGTGGAAACGCTTCGAAGCATCGGGGATCTGGACGCTCCGCCTTGTGCCAAGGCGCTGGACGTTGGAATTTCATCTTGTACTTGCAAGACAAGTAGATACGTGCGCAATTGATGGGATACGACCTCCTGAGGCAGCCGTGCACAGCTTCTCTTCATCATTCGTCATGAGGCTCAACTGAAGGACTAGGTCTAGCTTCAGACCACCATTCCAGCACGAACTTTGTGTCCAGGACAGAGAGCAGAGCAGAGCAGAACATTCGATCCATCGCAAACCCCAGTGAAACTACGAAAAGTACCATCCCAGTACCGAGGCTTGCCTAAAATCGCAGTCGCCGCGTTTGCCTGCCGTCAAAGATCCAGATCCATATCTTGCCCCCCCCCTCCGTCACCACGCGACGCCCATGACGAACCGCACCAAGCGTCTGACTCGCATGCGTCAGGGGTGAGCAAGGAGATTGCTCCGCAGTGAAGGAAAGCGGTCGGGCTTTGCTTATGAATCTGCAAAAGTCATCGGCGTTATCGAGAATGACAGAAAGCAGCATACAAACCCGTGCGTGCCCAACGTAGAGAGATGCTGGCTCACAGTTGGCGACAACTTCTGCAGGACGAGACGTGGCGAAGAACACTGATGGTAGATTCGAGCCAGGAAGATGGTTGTATCTTATCCCCTTTTTCTTTGATCATCATGGATTCACATTTGGGACAATTTGCGGCCTGTGATACAGGGAATGAATGTGAGAGTGATCGAATTGCTGATGTAGCAAGATGATTTTCGGTGTGAATTTGTGAGGCTCCATTCATCGCATGTTTGGCCTACGAGACGATGAACTTACCCTGCACCTTCATCTCGGCCCAAAAGGCGCGTCATTGGGGTCGGTATCATGCAAACGCAAACACCTTTGCAGATCTTGTTCATTTTCATCTCAAATTTTTGTGTATCCTCAAAGTCAAAGATTCTCCAACCTTGGCCTTGTCGTCTGTGCAGATCATCATTCAGGCAGCAAATCTACCGAATCAAGCTCTGCGTCAAACACGTTCGTGTAATCGGTGATCATCAGGTTTTCCTCAAATTTGGCAGCCAACGTTTCCGTCATCGCACCTTGCGGGTCATTGAGCGCCCTTTCGAGATCAGTCATGAACATGGCTCGAATCTGTCCGTCCTCGTCCTCGTTGTGATCCTCCCCAACCGGCGCCCTCCTGCGCAGATCCCGAAAGATCTTCCGTGCAGACACGCCACTAATGTCCCCAGTCTCCATGCCCATCGACAGGAGCGCAGAGCCGATCGCCTCCGTGACCCGGAACGATTGCCGCAGGCCCTGGTAACTGTACAGACAGATCAGGAAATAAAGCATGCGGTCCTCGTCTGTGGACCGCAGCATCGCGTTCGCAGTATACAGCAGCGCCGTCTGCCAGGCCATCGAGTAATTGGCCGCCCTGTAATTCGACCCGTAAGCAATGATCAAGTGCTTCAGCTCGCCTACGGAGGCGTCGAATACACCGTCTGGAGTGCTTTGCGGGTGCGCAAAGGTCCGCAAACGAAGCTGGACTGAACTTCCAGATGTGTGTCGCAGGAACGGCCTGAACAGGTCCAGGATCGCGGAATGTAACCACATGCTGTTGCAGCAAGTCAGCGAATCTGTCTACACAAAAAAAGATGGCCCGATCCGTACTGAAGAATCACCACTTCGTGGGAGCTGTCCCGCGACCTGCTCAGAGCCAAGGGAAGCCCCTCAAGCCAGGCCAAGAGCTCCCGGAATTTGAACTCTGCGTATTCCAGGGACACGGTTTCACGCATGCGCACTGAACCCTCCTCATAGTATGTGAGGTATACATCATGCATAATGCTCCAGAAATGGCATATCGGCTCGAAAACATCGGCGCGCACTGGCGTCGTACCGGAAGGCGACCGGGTTTCTGGCGTCCCCTCAGAGACTGCGATTGCGGGAACTACTACGGGAACAGGTAGTACGGGCGGATGCCTAGGGTACTTCATGTTGTTTTGACGGTAGAAGAGACCCATGAGCCTGCAGAAGAGTGAGCTTTTTGATCCATGAGGGAGAGGACTGGACGCAGTCGTCTTTGGAACGAGTGTTCTGCAACTTACACGGTCCAATTGAATACGCCCCAGGCCGAATAGGCCGTGGCCTCATATTCCGCCGCACTCATTTTACCCAGGCCTAAATCTTCCCCTTCTAGCCGCACACCAAAGAGGCCCAGATGTACGCCAGTATCGACAGCCAAGCACAAGTGACGAACGAGGGCATGATCTTTGCCTTGTGCAAGGTACCCCAAGCCGAGAAACATGGCAGAAACCATAGTCAGTCGCGTTGGAGAATGTTTCTCTTCCTCCATGAGCCTCTCGGCTTCCGCGCGAAATTCATCGACTACAGCCATCGCATCGATTTCAATCGAAGAGTACATTTGCTAATATCTGCGTCAGTTACTTTTACTTCGACAGGTGACACGTCAGAAGTGACGGTGAAACTGACACAGCACCAATACAGCAACGCGTTCACCATCAAGGGGCTGCATTGGGATTCCGAAGCTGACGCAGAGCCTGTCAACGACGCGACAAAGTATTGCTGATGGAAGGGGGAAAGGAGAGGGTGGTCCGTTTTGAAGTATAGAGATATGGCCTTCAGAGCAACGTCATTCGGCACTGCCACGTTCGTCCATTTTGAAATGTCCAGGCTATCGAGGGATGCGTCTCGTCTTGAGGGCTCCGGAGGGGCGAGCAGCGGCGACGAGGGTTGTTCCCGTGTTTCTTGACTATACCACAATCTAACGTGACGTGTCAGCAGCGCGTTTTCTTCAGAGTCTTGTCTTTGGAAGTTTCTTGGTCCAGGCTTACCTTGGCTCACCGGGAGTTCCAGAGGGTCTGTTTCTCACAACACTCTTTGTCAGTCATTTCTCGGTCCCATTTTACACGCTTTGATCGTGCCAAAGCTCAACGTCGCGCGGGGGAAGCTCCAGATGACGAACGGCAGCACCAGACCTGACCTGTCCAGATTCTTCACCCCTGGGTGATGCCGCATGATTGATCTCTTGAGGTACTCTTTCGGGTTCATGTCGGAGCGGGCCTCGGTGGTCTGAGGAGGGTACGCACACGGATGATGATGTTGCAGGCTGAGAAGGAAAAGATTCGGGTCGAAAGCAGCGTCACCTGCCGTCCTGCTTTGCGTTGCTCGATTGACGTCCTGCCGCAGTGAGCTGATCATGTCGACGGGGGAGCTCAGACTTCGAAGCGCGAGCAGACTTGAGGTCATCTGAGCCGGAGCCAGGCAGTTGAGGAGGCTGACGGCCTCCAGAAGGAGGTCTCCGCTCTTGGCTTGCTTGGTCTCAAGATCCTCGTAGATACATATCTGTTTCTTTCTGATGCACGTCGCGCAAGATGGCTTACCTCCATCACACTGTCGTGATGACCAGTCAGAGAGTCAGCGATGGAAAGCCAGGGCTGGGTGCCCTTGCCCACAAGGAGAGGTCTGGCGTGCAGACCCTTACGGGGAGCAACGGGAGGGGGAAGGGGGATTCCAGGGGACGCACTCGAGTCTTCTTCAGACGGCAATAGTTGCACGCAACGGGAACGCCAACCCGGGGGCGTTTCGGTAAACCGCGCGTGAAATCCGTCGAGCTCGATGTCGAGGAGTTGTTGCCGTACGAATCGTCTGTCCGCTGCGCGGGCAGGATGTGGGCGAAACCAGAAGGCCGTTTGGAGGCGGCCCTGCTGCTGCTATTGCTCGAGCTGCTGTGGTGCCTGGGCTCCATGATGATGAAGAAGCGGAGGAATGAGCAGTGGCATGGGCCGACGTGGAGAAGTAGCCAGAGAGATGCCCAAAAGGAGGACGGCTTATGCAGGTCGGGAATATTAAAGCCAAGTCGTTCATCAAGTGGTGCCTCCCTCCCGGAGCAGACCCGCCTGGTGTTGATTTCAGGTGCCAGTGCCTAGATAGGCGGCTGATGAAGATCCTGCGAGAAACCAAGGGTTCCTCGACCGGGGACAGAAGACGGCCAGTCGATCCAGGTAGACGTTTTATGGGGCTTTATGTGATCTAGAACATGGCTAAAAGAATGATTCCCCTGACTCCTTTGCTACTTATACAAAGTGCAAATCCCTATTCTCCAACCCATGTGTGGACATAGCCTACCTACCTCTCCCACGCAGGTGGCGAGAGCCCAAATTGGGGGAGAGATAGGCACGAGCCAACCGTTGGCTGGCTCCATTGCAAGCTGTGCCCCCATAAGGCAAGGCAGGGGAAATAGAGGGGTGTAAGGGGAAAAAAGGTAAAAGGCTGGGTCTAGTAGCCGAGAAGAGGAGAGATGTCTCGAATGCAGCATCGCCTGTCACATTCTCATGCGTACATTCGCCACTTTATACAAATTGCGGGCGGTCTTGTGCCGAGTCGCCGTCCCGTCATCGATCGATATGCGACCGGATACAACTATTTACTGGCTCAAGTTGAGGCGTGATCCTATTGATTCCAGAGCCAATGTAGTTATATCCGCTTGGGTCTATGTCGTCGACTGCCAGGCATACGCTGTTCAATAGAGACCTCTGACAGTGAGCCGCCGCCTTCTACACCTCCTTTGTTTGCTATCAACGGTATCCGCCTTCAAAAATTACAGAGAGCACATGAACACTGCACTTAGACATGGCACTAGCATGGGGCTGTTGGGGTTCATCCGTCTTCTCCTGGGAAGCCACGGGGTGTTTGTAATGTTGTGATATCGACGGGCCACTGATCCGACGCCGCGCTGCCCTCCTGGCCAGCTTCCCGCACGATCCGCTGTGACTCTTTCCTGAGGTACTCTTGTATCAGCTCACAATTGCAGTGTGCGTGCTGCAAGAGTTGCCTCTTGAGCTGGAGCACCTCCTCCTTGAGTAGACTGTGGTGCTGTGTCAACTCCTCGTGTATTTGTTCGAGGACCTTCTCGTCAGCCTCCAGGTCCCTTGTCTCCTTTCGTTTGCGTTTGCGGAACTTGTGAGCAGCGACTCGATTCCGCTCAAGTAGGGACTCGTTGCTTTCCTCGGTGTCTCGCGGAGCGGGGCTGTCGTAATGTTCTCCAGCGTGGGAGCGTGTCGCTGGGTGGTCCTCGCTCGTTTTGTCGGTCAGCGGCGCGATGGTGGCCTTCGGTTTGACATGTATCGTCGACTCAGCGGAGATGGAAGGTGTCTTTGTTGGTGGTTTGTTGGAGGGAGAGGCATCCTGTGTCTTTCGTTTTCGTGTTCTTTGTTGAGTTGCTTGCTGCGCGTTCAAAATAATGTCATCAGTGTTTGGTTGCTCAAGCAGAGCGCCATCGCGGCAATGGTCAATAGTTTCGGAAAACGTCGGTGGGATCGCCATCTCAACTGCCGGGACGTACTGTGGTCCGGGATCTGAGGGGTCGTGGTAGCCCATTAAATGATACGAGGCAAAGTATTGATCAGTGCCAGGAGGCTCAAACAAGTTGAAGGCGTTCCATGGGACCAGGGAGGCCTGCACGAACGTCTCCTGAGGCCACTGCTGACCTTCTCCAGGAATTGCGTGTATCATCGAGGCCGATTGAGCTTCTTGAGCCGCGCGAAGGTCCCATTGAGGATCATGGTGATTGTCCTTGCCACGGGGATCTGACTGCGATGGATCTGCCGTGTTTGGTCAGTGGTTTCGTGCCCCTCTGTTCAGAGATCCCAGCTTCCAATCCCCCGTCTGGTTCGACTAACCTTGAGGACCACCGGGCGTCATTGCGCCAAAGTCCGCGTCAAACTTCGTATCCAGGGCTGCAGTGGAAAATGCTCTGGGCGTGGAGGAGAAGGCATTGTCGGAGTGAATTTGCACGTCGTTCGCTTTGATGCAATCAATCGCGTCGTTTGCTGCGAAGCTGACCTCGAGCGAAGGCGAAAGAGGTAAAAGGCGACGAACGTCAACGAGCAGAGTAGATCTCTTCTATAGAAGATGTCGACGGATGCCCGGTCTGCGGTCCGCAGACTACAGGAGAGGGATGCGGTACGAAGGAAAACAGACCACCTCCCGCGGATGCATGAGGCAGCGACACTCCAACAGGCCTCGCAGTCACAGACAGCGGCATTATTTGATCGATCTCACCGTGCGAATTGAAGCGTCTGGTGTATTGGGGCTCGTTCGGCCTCTCTGAAATGGCCCGTCCAGGTCTCCGAAGCGCCATAGCGTCGGGGCCGGGGCAGAGGCTCCCCCCCCCCCCCTGATCCATCTCGGAGCGGCTCCGGGATCGATTATTGGTGCTAGTGAGGGGAAGGGTACGTGTGCGCCGCAGTGCCGAATCTTAAGAAAATGAGTCCGTCTAACCGCTTTCTCCCTGTGGAAAGCCTTTTTTGTTTCTGTCCTTTTTTACAACCTCAAGCGCTGCCCATTCCTGCTCGTGGATTCTTGTTGACTTGCAGGAGGTTAGCTCCGAGCCGGATCCTTTGCAACGGCTTGCAAACTTACAACGACTGCGCCGCACACGTTTTGACTTCTATTCGATGGCGCTGGCTGCATTGAGCAACATTCTCCGACCGCGATAAGACAGTATTCATCGACCGACGTCACAGATACGCGAGAGTATGTCGAACCTGCTTTTAAAAGCCGCCAGGGGTTCCCCAAATAAGCCACTGTAGTGGATGGACCGAAGCGACGCCTACGACAGAAAAGCAGCACATGGCGATCCGCTACAGGGTCAGGGGCTGTGAAATGTAAGACGCGATGGGGTATAAGAAGGTGTCTGATTAAGTTGTCTAACGAATTCGTCTATGTTGAGCGGGAAACCTTGCTCGTTGCGCTCCAAGCTCAAGTCTCCAGAGGGCGGGCGACCGATAGTCGATGAGCACCTTCTACTTCTTCAGAAGATAGTTTTTGTTGCCAGTCGCCTTGTCCCACATCGTTTCGAGAATACCGCGCACAGGTCTGCGCTTCCCGGCACCTGTGCCCATGTCGGCCTTCAGCTTATCGTAGATGGACGGCAGGCCCTCGGCCTTGTACTTCTTCCGCATCTCCTCGTAGATGGGTTTATCGTAGATCATCCAAAACTCATCTTCAGTGTAGTAAGTACGGGCGTACAACAATTTGGCACCGAGGAGCTCAGCACTGCGCAGCTCGAGGCGACGGTTGAGTTCGTAAAACTCCTTGGGGTCGCGGGGCCCGCGGCCGTACACACCAACGGCGAAGATGCGCTCATCTGCGACCTCAGCAACACGGGGGTTGAAGCGAGAGGTGAGGCCGATCTCGCGGGCGGTCTTGCAGGGCGCGAGGAAGATCTGCAGCTCGGGGAGGCTCTCGTTGACAAACTTGACAAACTCCTTGACGGTGCTGGAAGGAATGCCAAAGTCCTGGACGACGTACTCTTCGGCCAGTCCAGACTTGTGGAGGGCATGGTAGCAGGTCCGGCTGTCGAGGAAAGGATCGGCCAGTCGACGGGTGATGCTGTTCTGGGGCACGTGAAAGTGAGAAAAGGCAAGCTTGCCGCCCCAAAAAGCACCATGGTCGTACCGGAAGAGGTAGTCGGTCGTCGTCATGTAGATGCTCTTTGGATTGTCGGGAGTAGGCTTGTCCTTTACGAGAATGTCCTCGATTGTGTCGGCGAACCAGTGGACCTGCATCTTCTTGAGCACCTGCTTCGCCGAAGGCGGCTTGTCCACGAATCGGCTGAACATGACTACGATTTTGCCCGGGCCAAAGTAAACACCGTCGATAAAGTGGATAGACTCATCCTTTGTGGCGGCTTCGAACAGGTCGTGTGCGATGGTGACATCCTCGACTCTTCTCATCTCGACTTCGACGTAGGGCTTGGCAGGAATCAGCTCGATCGTTAGCAGAGTAACAATGCCAAATGTGCCAAGACTACCGGCTGCATGCTCCAGGAGGTCCTCGTTGTGGGTGCGGCTGGCCGTCTCGAGTGTCCCATCACCGAGAACAATTTCAATGTCAGAAACAGTGTTGTTGAAGAGACCGTACTTGTACATGCTACTCTCGCCAGAGAAGCCCGAGTATCCACCACCAACGGTGATGCCCTTGAACTCCATGACAATCTTGGGAATCACACCGTGCTTCAGACAATGAGCCGCGAGTTGATCCATGGGCACCTTGGGCTCGGCCTTGACCGTCATGGTCTCTAAATCGACGGGGAAGATCCGGTCCATATCGCTGGTGTCGACAACCTGGTCCCTGGTGAAGGACATGGGCCGCGTTGAGCTGGTGGAGCCATGGTAGACGCGAAACTGCTTCTTGTTGTCGTGAAAGTACTTGACACGCTCTTGAATACGAGCAACGGCGGCCTTGTGTTCCTCCATGAGCTTGACCGCGCCCTGCTGCTGCTGTTTCTCAGCCATTCTGGCGTGGTGTGTTGTATCCTGGCTGCGCCTGGCTGGGATAGCGAGAGCTCAATGACGCGACGAATGTGCCGTTTGGTGAAGCCGGATCGTCCGGATTAAGAGCACAGTGATCGCAAAGATGCCGACGCAACAACCCTGAAAAGAGGCAGGCTGCGGTCGCAAACGAGTGACAGAAGCAAATGGGTATCGGAGAACGTATGGTGAGGAAAGAAATTTTTGGAAAGGGCAGTTCGGCAGAGAGATGTGTCGGCAGTCTTGTTGGAGATTGGCGCTTACGTCGCCCCTGTGCAGCCCGCGGGTCCCAGCGGTGACAGTGACGCGCGCCTTTGGACCAGAAGAAGCGTTGTTAAACACTACCGACCGAGAAACGATGGTCAAGTGTCTTGGCGAGAGCGGCGCAGCTTCGGGTTCTGTGATGTTTTCGACTGTTAGAGCGAAACATTCCTTGTCATGGCCTTTCTTTGTCCATCGTCACACCAGCGCGAGGTCTCGCGTCGCACTGCTGAGCGTGCACCCATACTGTGGCATGCACTGATGAATGGCAAGATCATGCATTTGTCGCCCTCGTGAGCTCTGCTGAACACTTGGCTTTTTAGTTGCATGACTACGGCTGGGCTGGGCTTGGCTGTGCGTGCACTCACGGCCTATCTGCTCTTTGCTTCTGTTTGGCGCGGACTGTGGACTCGAAACGGCCGTGCTTCCGGCCAATTTGCCCTCAATGTTGCGTTAATGCTTGTCTTTGTGATCATCGGGATTTCTGCAGGCATCCGAGCAAATGCCGCCTGTGTTTCAAGCATTTGGCCAGATCTCCTGCTGGACCAGCTGAGGCTGCTCCAGCATCGTGTGTATCATGCGTATCACGTGATGTGCCTCATAACCTCAGCGCAGGAGAATTCGCCCAAGTTGGCGTCCTTCACACCCAAATCAGTCGCTTGAAAGGCTGTCTTCTCGGCTGTCTTCTCGCACACTCGGTCTCGCGCGGTCCGCCACACAAACGACGGCCACAGCGGAGATGTGATGGCACCGGGAACTAGCTTCATATCAACTGTCATTGAGATCCAGACCTCGAGAGCCGCACTGCGTCTCGGTGGCTTGACTAGTGCCGATCACCAGTATTTTAGGGCGACCCTTGTGTGGGTGTTAGCTCTCAAGAATCTCGTGTCGTGCTTCGCGTTGAACAGCTCAGGGTGAGCTGACGAGTGGCCGGTTTGCCTTGGTCGAGAAAGCTTAATTGCTCGCCCAAGCTTGACAATTCAGGTTGCCTCTCCAAGTTAGCGGCGAAACCGCCTCTCGCCCAGTCGTTCTTCTCGCCCAAGGATGAAGGCACTGTCACGTCACTTATGGTCATCACATGTCACTTTGAACTGCTCTGTCGCTGCGGTTCTTCGCCTGGAGGAATAAAAGTCTGTTGTCACGACCTGGTTGTATTCTCTAGTCTCCCTCTGCCACAGTGAACCTCTTTCATTGACTTGTCATGATTATTGACTGAGTCTCTCTCTACGCACTATGGCTGCACACACTCACGCTGACAAGGGTCACATCGACCACGATGATGTGAACTACTGGAAAGACAAAGCTCACGATGTCCTCGCTCATCCAAGTGAGCATCTCCATCACAAGTCCGCAGATAATGCGCGCAGATGGAACAACTCTTTCTGGAGCTGCTGCACTCCCGCCTCAACCTGCTTCTTCTCCTGCTGCCTGCCCTGTATCACCTTTGGCAAGACCCAGCATCGCATGACTAGACATGGCAATATGCAGGACTATGAACCTCTCAACACCTCTGTAAGTTGGAGAGAAGAGTACCGCAAATGATCACAGCATGGCAAGACTGATCATCCCTCGTGCAGTGTCTCTTATTCGGCGCCACGGGCTGCTGCGGTGCGTGTTTCTTGCCGACAGCTCTGCAGCGTCAGATGATACGCGAGAAATACAACCTTGAGGGTAGCTGTGTCAAGGATCTCGTCGCTTCCATGTGTTGCCTGTGCTGCACTCTCGTGCAGTCCGACAAGGAGGCCACAGATCACGAGGCCATGATGGCGTCCAGAAACCAGCATCCAGCGTCACAGCAGTATCAGGGCAATGGCGCTGGCATGGTCTATCCGACACCTCCTGGCGAGCAGCAGGACATGTCGCGAGGTCCGACCCAGATGTCTCCTGCTGGCGTCTGACCAACCCGCACCTCGACACCAGGTACTGCGCCCACCAGGGACAAATTATGGCACAGCGGCGGCTCCAATTTCGACTTGTTATGTTTGTTTCCTTTTAGCTCTCCTGACCGTCGAATATTTGCGCTCTTGTTGCTCTGATCACTCAATAGAGGTCATTTTTTTTCTCATTTGTTGCGCTGTGTTGCTTGAGCTGCTCTGCTATACCATCTTGGATCCGTAATATTGAGCCTCACAGCTTATGCGCAAAGACATAAATAATCATTGCAAAATCGACACTCATTTGGCCATCGACAGTGAGAATCACATGTGAACAGGTATGCGTGAATACGTAGTGGTCAAAGACAGAGAGGGCGCTATAGGTCACCGTTTAAAACGGACTTCAACTTCTGTCAAATACGGTAGCTTCGGATGGTCGTCAGTGCCCCACATCTTGACTGCAGCTACCGCGATGTACGAACCTCTCGAACCTCTCGACTTCATACTCTGCGATCACGAATCAACAGCTTATTTCACGCGCGGTCTTCCCACACTCATTGTACCCTCTTTTCGCCCCCGATACGAACTCGACCGGCTGATCGCGCCGGTACTCTTCTCACGCGATCATGGCCAACGAGCCGGCGCCCAAGCTGCTCTGGAACCCGGAAAACGTTAAGGACGTGGCGGAATCCGTAGGAATCGGATCTCTCAACGAAGAAGCCCTCAAAGCACTCACACAAGATGTCGAATACCGCGTGGGCCAGGTCATCATCGAAGCTCTTCGCTTCATGCGCGCTGCGCGCCGCACGACGATGACGGTCAACGATATTTCCCTTGCGCTCAAGGTCCTCGACGTCGAACCCCTCTACGGCTACGATTCTACGCGACCGTTGAGATTCGGCGAAGCGAGCATGGGGCCTGGCCAACCACTCTTCTATGTCGAAGATGAGGAGGTGGATTTCGAGAAGCTGATCAACGCGCCCTTGCCCAAGGTCCCACGCGACATGAACTTTACTGGTAGGTGGTGGAACGGACGCTGCGCGCAACCTGGCTGAAGGAACCATCTTTGCTGACTTGAAGAAAGCACATTGGCTTGCCATCGAAGGCGTGCAGCCATCCATTCCCCAGAACCCAACCAGCGGCGAATCGAGACCCGACAGCCTTCTGCCCAAGGGCCAAGGCGCCAACCCTGCCCTCTCTGCGCTCGCCGGAAACGATCACGTCGCCACGAAACCATCGGTCAAACACATTGTCAGCAAGGAGCTGATACTGTACTTTGACAAGATTCAGGCTGCGATCTTGGACGATAACCCGGACGAGGAAGTGGTGCGGCTGAGGCAGGCGGCCCTCGGTTCAGTGAGGGACGATCCAGGCCTGCACCAGCTCATCCCCTACTTTATCAACTTTATCATGGACCGCGTGACCCATCATATCGACGATACATTCACTCTGAAGCAGATGATGGAGCTCACAAACGCCCTGATAGAGAACAAGAGCTTGTATCTCGACCCATACGCCAGCCCGCTGTCAGCTCCTGCCCTGACGTGCCTGATGGCCCGGAAACTCGGCACAGATGAGGGTCTCGACGCGCTCAAGGATCAGTACGACCTGCGGCAGCTCGCCGCGTCCCTCGTAGGACGTATTGCCAGAAAATACGCGGCGTCAAACGCGCTCCTGCGGCCCAAGCTGACGAGGACGTGCCTGAAATACTTTCTCGACCCGACGAAACCAGCACCCGTCCTCTACGGCGCCATCCAGGGTTTGCTGGAGGCGGGCGGGCCGGAGGCCATCCGCGTCCTCGTGCTCAGAAACATGAAGAGCTTTGACCAGTACATCCTGCAGCCACTCAAGGAGAAGGCAGAAAACACCATCGACTACGAGATGCTCGTTCAAGGTCTGGTCCAGGCTATCGGGTCTCTGGCGCAGATCGACGAGGCTACCGTTGACGGTGCGGGGAGCGAGGTGACAGAGGCAGAGATTTCGGCGCTCAAAGAATGGATTGGCCCTATTGTCGGGCAGAAGATTGCCAGGGCAGGCAACTCAAAACTCATCCGCACAGTGCTAGACGCCAAGAATCTGGAATGAAGCATCACGAGTAGAACACAAATCGCGGGGCTCTCCGGGCTCTTTGGGAGAAGCGGCGCAAAGGCGTTTTCACTTGGCATGGTGATGGTTTCGAATAATACCTGGATGGTTAAATTCTTTTGTTCCTGTATTTCCTACTTAATGTCACATGCTCTGATCAGTGCAAACGGACATTGAATGTGGTAGTGAAGAAGAAAAAAACTCAAAGAGAAAGTAAGCATTTTGTGCTGATCTTGGTACACAGTTGCGCCCTGCAGTAACTCTGGCTCGTCAATCCCCGGCTCCTATCATCGTGTGTCTTTATGTTCACCAGTCTTAAAAGGTGGTGATTAATGGTGATGAATTCCTCCACCCAAATCCTATGCCTCTCCATCCTTTCCTTCGCGTTCGATTTACAGGCCGAAAGCAACGTAGAGGCCACCAAGGATACTTGAGACCCAAAGGAAGGTCTCGCTCTTGGAAATGTGCGCCTTCTTGAAACCGAGGCCCAAGTCGGCCGTCAGATGCCTGATGCCGTTGATAAAGTGGTAGACGAAGGGGAAGCCGAAGAAGAACTTGATGGCTCCGGCGACGGCGAAGGGCAGACCGGCGAACGCGGCGGCGATGCTCGCGCTCTCGAGGTGCCAGCCGAGGACGGGGGCGATGAGGTAGGTCGAGAAGTAGACGTAGGCGCTGCCGGAGAGCAGGCAGCCTGTGATACGGGTCCAGGCGGAGGCGCCGAACCAGGACTGGGAGAGCTTGTAGATGCCGAGATGGGGGGAGATGGGGCGCTGGAGGCGCTGGTTGACGAGGATTTGGTGGCCCTCTTCCTGAGGCACCTTGGTGGTCGCGACTTGGCTGTAAAAGACGATGACGGGTCAGACTAGGTTGCTGATGCGAGGGATAGAGGGCGTGGAAAGTTGAACGTACCGAGCTGATGAGGTGGACATGCCAGCCATCATGGAGCGCTGGATGCCCTGGGTGAAGAACATGTTGGGCTTAGCCGCGCCTGTTATTGTGAATCGCTAGTTAGCCTCGCTGGATCCCCATTGCAATAGCATCTTTGCTATCCCGTTCGGATCTCCCCCTTCGCGTCGTGTACGTACCCCGGCGCAGCGCGGCGACACCAACTCGTTGTGCAATCATCGTGAAGAAGGAGGTGTTTCGTTTTCGTCGGTCGTACTGACGTCTCCCGTTTCGAGCAGTATCGTAATCTTCGTCCCTCGCGGCGTAGGTCAACCCGTACAGAAGAAAGTCGAGGCGTGTCGTTGCTATTCACAGTCTCCACCGAGCAACGATGATGTCCTCGAAACCGGGTGCGGTCGGTTCCTCGGTAAAGCGAGCTTGCAAGTTCCACTATTATCGCCGTTTGACCAATCAGCAATTGTGAGTTTCGAAGACAGCCAAAAACGCACGTGATCATGCTGACTCATCAATTGGCATCGCGCGCCTACCATTTTCACCCAAATCTTTCGTGATTCCAGCTTTGCGTCCCCTTCCCTTTTCCCTTTCTCCTTTAGATAGAACGAACGTCCGCCGCACGCTGTCTTCCTCCCGTAAGCAGCGATTCGTCGGCAAAGTCTTTTTGACTTTCTGGACCGTTCGAAGAGGAACATTGGGAAAAGATCCTTTCGTTAATCTCGGCACCTAGTTTCGTACCGTCTACGTGCCGTTTCATTCTGAGATCTACATTCTTTCGTGAAACAATTGCATTTAACCTTGATTCTGCATGCTGTGATACGACATTGTCGCTACAAAATACCGGCCTTCTACGGCGATTGCAAGTACTGACGCTTTCCACAATCTGTCGATCACGTGATCCGCATCGATCGGCGTAGTGCTCACTCTTAACTCTGGTGTTCACTCTTTGCTCGCGACAAAGGAAGCTGATCAATGGCTTCTCGTCCTCTTCGCATGCCGTGATAGAAGTAAGCCCGAATTTTTCGAAGAAACCAAGGCGTCGGAAAGGGCTTGTTGGTCCGTACGATGAACTGAAGAAAGCTTGTCAGCTGCCTTCCTTGGGACTGTTGGGTATGCATATTACCGTGTGTAACCAAAGAAAAGAGTCTATGACACGGCCGTCTACGTCTTGAACCTATCAACGCGAGCTCTTTTGTCAAGGACTTGTTAAAGATGATATGTGAAAGGATCAGGGGTTTCCCCATCACGTCAAACAGAACCGCCGTTGTTGAAAGAAGCCTCAAAGGCTTTTAAAGCTTGGTTTGCGGAACAGCTCTATGCTCTAAAGTTGATAAATAACAACGAATCTTCCTCCGAAGTCTCATTTTCAAATTCTGACCATTAGTCCTCGGAAAGAATCACGAGAAAGAAAGCCTCCCCTCCTCCTAATAAGTCTTCGACCGGATCGAACACTTCCTCAGTTCTCATCTCTTCAACCCTTCTATTCACATCCAACGAGCTTTCCATTCGGGTTTCCCTCTTGCTCCTCTTCTTCCTCTTCCGCCAATGTCGCCCTCACACCCCCCGACCAGCCGGTTTGGCCTCCCCAGCATCAGCCCCCTTTCCTCGCACTCACGATCAACACATCCCGTGAGTTCCCTCGGCGACGAAAACCCTTTCGCTGCCGCTCACAACTCGTCCGACGAAGACCACGCAGACTTTATCAACGCCGCACCCTCTGAGCAGCGCCCCAACGGTACGTCCCCCACACCAACTCCCGCTGTTGCTGCTCTTGCTACCACTTCATCTGCGCTTGCCCATTCTGCAAACACCAGTTCCAACGGGCACTCAACGCGCAACCTCACGCCCGCGAGGAAGACATCGCGCCGGGGTCCGGAGCGGAAGGTGACCTTCCAGCCCCCCGCGCAGCCCGCTGAAGCCTGCCAGGCGCAGATCGTCAACGTGCCGCCCCCGCGGAACCACCACCACCACCACCACGAACACCATCAACAGGTAGCGCCCAAGTCCAGGGTGGCCTCTGCCGTGGCTCGCCCTCCGGCTAAGGACTTTGTGGAGATTCCTCTGCAGCACAATATGAGAACCACCATGCGTGGCGCCAGCGTGAGCAAGCCTTCGCGAGCTCTCCCCCCTCCGACGTCTGCCAAGATGGCGCCGGGCTCTTCCTTCTCCTCTTCCTCCTCCGCCACCGCCGCTGCCAATGCCATGTCTGCCCCTCATGATTCTCCCAGGCTCAAGGGTTTCTCTGCGGCGCCGTCCAACCCCGCAGAGAGGGTGCCCGAATCACCGAACATTGACCGCGGGGTGAAGAAAAAGAGTCAGAAGCCCGAGCTGTCCTATTCTGTCTCACTCCGCGGCTGGTGGGTTGTCGTTTTCATGGTCTTCCTAACCCTCCTGCTCGTGATCGTTCACATGGCGCAGATGCCAAGGATGGTCGAGGAAGCGTTGAAGAAGGCGCAGGGGCCCGCGTGAAGCGTGAGTTACTTTCTCTCATTCTCTCATTTGTTTAACGGCCCTCTTCCGACTTCCACAACCTTTGTAGTGAGCGGGTAAAAGACCACAAAAATGTTTAAATCAAGCCTCGTGAAAGCGAAAACGAAGGGAAAGCTGGTCTTCCATAGTTACCTTGCTGACAGTGTGCAGGCGTTTGATGAAAGGTAAGAATCAATACACTCCTGATGTTCAAAGATGGAACAAAGTCTCATGTAATAAGTGAATGTACCATTTGAGTGGAAAAGAGGGGGTCAAGTTGTGTAGTCTGCTCCTCGCATCTAAAACAACAAGGATATCGTGAAAATCGCAGATAAAAATGAGCAGTGTGTATGTGTTCCCTCCCTTTAATTTGCTGAAGCTTTCCAAGAATCCATGAACGCCGTGGCAGAAGTTGAGAAGCGGCGAACCGTGCCGCTTTTTTGGTACATTGTATAAGGTCCCGTTTCGAACGCTATCAGAAAGGTCCCACTTGATACTCAGGCCTCATACTGAGGCTGCTCAGGTTAAAGTCCCCGAGGTCTGGCATATCGGTAGGCTGTGTTTGGGTCGGATCGGCCTGATTCCAGAGAGCATTCGCGTCCCATTGGAATTGGGACATGTCGACATAGCTGCCGAGGAAGGAATCCAGTTCCGTCAGTTGCTGCGGTGCTTGCATGACCGGTGATACAGACGTCCGGGTCGAAGATGTGCGCGCATCGAAAACGGGACAGAGCTTCCGCAGTTTTTGTATGTAATCTGGCGTCGAGACCTCCTTCCCGATGTTCTTCAAAGCCCTCTCTCTTGCACACCACGCCTTGAGTGTGAACACCGCCTGCTGGTAGCATGGCTTTTGTGCCATGTCAAACAGCTCGCAGTGATACTTGTGCGCGATCGCAACACTGGCCCACGCCCGGTCCGCCAACGGGCCGAGGGGTTTTTGGGCCAGCATACCGGTTAAGACCCCGAAAGCCTCGATGTGAAAGTACGGTTTCACGTACCACAGGAAATTGCCTTCCCTCATCCCCAAATTCTCGTACACTTGGACGTTGTGCTCCATGTTCACAACCAGCAACCTCAACAGGCGGTCTTGCCTTGAAAGAGGTATCCCCCCGGCCCCATTCTGTCTGTCCATGGAGGCCAGCATCTCATGCATCTTACTGGCCATCAACGGGCGTATCGACATGGCACTGCGGTGCATAGGTCCCGCGTTCGGGTCCACGTAACGTCTCTCGACTTCGCTTAGATTACTGACCAGCTTCTCCAATAAAAGCCGGACTTTGGTCATGGCGCTCTCATTTGTGCCCGCTGAATCTTCACTCACCAGAGGTTCGCCCATCATGGCAGCCTCAAAGGAAGTGTTGGAAACCGCGTCGAGCATAAAGAGGGTCACTTGGTTCATGACCAGAACAAAGGCCATCTCCGTAGGTCCCTCTTTTGAAACAACGGGTTCATTGAGACCGGGAAAAAGGTCAGCATCATTGACATTAGACGGCTCCTTGGTATTCCAGTTGACCGGCAGGAGGGAGTGGTTGAGGCCAGCCATAAGCGCGTATTTGACGTCGATCATGAGGATTTGCCACCAAATTCTCCGGCGCATTTCGGTTTCAAAGGGTGTGAGTCCGAGCAGTTCACCGTCGCGATGGTAGCCCATCTTTTGTGCAATGCGAACAATGGTGCCGCTAAGAATCCAGGAGGCATGCCGATCGTATCGACCTTGGCAGGTGATCTGAGAGTAAGGGTTAGCTCAGGGGATCTCTGGTGGAAGAGGAGGCGAGCCATGTAGAACTTACCAGGTGAATCAGGATAGCCTGCAATGCCGCCATATCATAATTTTTCATAAAGTCGAAGCGTATGAGCGCGAGCTTGAGGCCCTTTGTGTAACGGCGGATGGCCAATTCCTTGGAGGTGCCTAGTATCTGTGGAACTTCTTCTTCTGACAACGAGTAGGCGGCAATGGCGTACACAGCAAACACGAGCGCTTGGTGGTTCAGTGGCACGTTGCTGATGTTGACGGCGGCTTCCATGATATAAGGGTTCAGGGACGGCACGTGGACGATTTTTAGGAGAGGATTAACGCGATCGAGAAAGAGCTGCCACAGGCGAAAGGCGTGGACGGGGTCAGGCTGCAGGTCCGTGAGACTCTTGTCGGAGGCATCGACGCCGAGGAGGAGGTCGGTGTTGTTTTCTGGGGTGAGTCTGTCGGATGGGTCGCCGCTGCTGCCGGCGCCTATGTCGTCGTTATCCTCGGTGTCGACGATATCCTTCATCTCCTGCAGCTGGTCAAAGATGGAGGCCCAGACATAGCTGTCCATGAAGCGAACGCCAGAGTCGTCCTTGATGATCTTGCCGGGGCCGGCCCATGGGGATGATTCCTCGGTGGTATCTGTGCCTGCAGTTGAGTGGTCGTGGGTGCCGGTCATGCGCTCCGGGCTGGTGGGCACGGATTGCAAGGAGGGCGTGGCAGCGCCAGGCTGCGGAGGGGGCGCGCCAGCATACTGCTTGAGGAGCTCCTCGCACCGGGCGAGACGTTCTTGGAGGTCCTGGTTCGGGCGGCGACGCTTACGAGCAGGGGCGGGCACGCTCGGAGTGCATGTGACGTTTGACTTTTGAGAGAATTTGTCAGGAGGCGATTTACAGGAAGCAGAGAACAAGGGATTTGGCTCACTTTCACACAGTTGGAGCAGGGCGTGTTGCGATCACATTTGATCTTACGATGCTGACATAGAACACAGGCGAGGATGCGCGATTGTTTCTGCTGGGGTGGCGTTGGCGCGGAGCTGGACATGGCCGAGAAAGGAGGTCGAGGCACTGATGGACCTCACATGCCAGATCTGATAACACTTTTCGGGTTGGTGATTGATACGAGGAGAAGTTGGGGGGGAAGTGGCTGTGGGAGAGCTGCGCGAAAATGGTGAGAAGAGTCGTGAGCAGTGTGAATAAGCCAAGCCAGTAGTGCGCGGTGGATGACGAGAGAGGTCAGAGATTGTCAGAGATGGTCAGAAGCGGTGATGAGCTGGCAGCCAGGCAGAACGTGCGTGGCCAGAGGTATGAATGGTGGTGACAGAGGCGTTGACAGAGGTCAAGGCAGCAAAGATGAGTCAAGAAAGAAGGCCAGTTTTGGCGCGAAGATGGTAGTGACGGTGATGGTGATAGAGAGGGATGAGGTGTGGTGGGGGAGCTCAGGCTCGGGCCCCGGTGGGTGGGAATTGGGGGAGCGGAGGGGAGGAGGAGGAGGAGGACGGGGTGCGTACCCTGAAAAAGGTTGTTCAGCGGCGGTTGACGCCCTGTAGGGAGCCTTTAGGCAGCCTTGAGGCAACTGTAAGCAGCCTGCTGTCTCACTCTCTCCACTTTCGCTCTCGCTCTCGTAAACGGCTTTGCGTGGCTTTGAATTCCGATCCAGACGAGAAAAAAAAATGATAAAAAAAAAGGATTAGGAGGGGGATCAAAAAGCCGCCGAAAGATCGTCACAAAGGTCGGACGCAATGACGGAAAGTGTCCGACTCTTCCACTGCAGGTCTGGCTATCTACCTTGTTTGTTCACGGTGGCACAGCACAGCACACAAGTAGCGACGATGGCAAGCTTATGATGAAACATCACCAGGGCTATGCATGGCCGTGCCATCGTGACGGTTGCATCGTAAGGCCCGTCAATTGCACTTACGACGACAATTCAACGCCGGGGTCTTCAGTACACCGGAGGCCAGACGTCGGCCACTTGGTTGCGATGCGATGCGTCATTCTCCGCTGCTGGCGGTGCGTCCCGGGCGGAGTTGGCAAGCCTTGCGGTTATTAATCATCAGTGCCACCAGGTGGCTAAAACTACGCCTTCCGTCGTCATAGTAAACAACCAAGCATCGTCCCCGTACTTGTACTTGATGTATTGTAGGTATGTACAACGGTTCTTCTCATCTAATTATAAGCAGATGACTAGGACTGGCCTGTAGGTCTCCGTAGGCAGATGGCTAGGACTTGGCAGTAGGTATCATGTGTGAAGCTCGTTTAGTATTCCTGGTCGTCGTGCCTAATCACATGCAGCCTTCGCTTACCCAAAACGACATACGTACACACGTACACCTCGTTCTTCGTTTAAGCAGGGCGAAATGCACCAATACAAAATCCTGACTATCGTATCCGACACCAGGCAGAATCATGCTTATCTGTCCCCTTTCTTTCTGCTCCGTTCTGTTCTGTTACGAGTGTATCCATGCCCTCTTTCGTCTTACGTCTGTGGAGACTCTATTGACCTTCTCGGGCTTTTCTGACATGCGTCTGCGCCGAGCAAACTGCTTTTCCTTCGACCAGAACCCGATGCACCCAATCCCGCATGTGGTATTTGTATGACTACATAAAGATCGCGTCTAGACCTAGCAGTTTGCCCAAGTCGGGCTAGAGCCGATGAATCACACGGCCTGGTTCTGTTCACTGGCGGACTAACCAAAGTCTGAGAGTTTGGCACTGCCACATCTCCACAGCTTGATCGTCTGCCATAGACACAGGGGGTCGACAATCCGAACACGACGATATATTGATGTTGTACACACAGCAGATGCGTAAAAGAGACCCTCAATTGAGATTCGTGGCGAACTGCCGCCTGACCCACTGCCCTGATCACCCCTTAATCTTCTCAACAGAGCACCGCATGCCTATCACGTTTCCGTCCTTGCCGACATGCTTGTACTTGTACCATATCACGCGAACATGCCGACTTTTGTGCCTGGCCTATCGAGAGGCACGGAAATTATGACGTAGTAGCCAATCCTGATACGCAAATAGTCGCAATTCTATTGAACTCACATACAAGTACATCGGCAGCGTGTCTTCAAGACGCTTGCTCGGCACTAGACTGCTCCCCGGTATTGGCCTCTACCTCAGCCTTGGCTCTGCCATCATCATCGCCCGCTGCCATCTGCGCCTGTTACTTCTTCTGCTTCTTCAAAGCTCTTCTATGCGCGTGACCCCTGACGTGCTGCTGCCATGCCCGGTCCGTCACCGACACCGTCCCACAAACTTCGCACGTCTTTTGCACAAATTCCGTCTTGCTCGTTGCCTCCCTCGCCGTCGTCAGCACCTCTCGTGCCAGGTCCGACAACTCGGCCGCAGCCACTCTTGGCTTGCCCTCCAGGAACTGCGCCGTCAGCTCCTGCGCCGGGTCTACGACCTTATCGCGAAACTGTGAAACGTCTGTGCTGTCAAGCACGTACAGGCTGCTGGCAGCCTCAGATCCTTGCTCCTTCAAGAGAGGTATCTGCTTCGTCCGGATCCACTTGGTCTGGTAGTTGGCGTACCGCCGTGTCGCCGCTTTCATGTCTTCAAGTGCGGCCGACTTGAGCTGTTCAAGTTCTGCCGCTGGTTTTCCCTCTTCGCATGCCGACAGATAGTCACCAAACTGCTTGTATCCGATGGACTGCCAGATGCCCTTGGTCAGGTCCGGCTCAGCACCACTGGCCTTGAGCTGCTCTTCAACGGCTCGCATCTCGCGAACTTCGTCGAGCAACCCGCCTTCGACCATCTTGTCTACTCTTTTTTCCAGTCGACTGACAAGCGGCTCGCGTTCCGCGTACACCCAGAAGAGTATATTGTCCCACTGCGAACCGGCGCCGTCGCGGGCGGCAAGCTCCTTCCTCTTCTGCTGCTCGGCATAGATTTCCGAGGCCGGCCGTCCGGTCTGGAGATAGATTTCGAGAGAGCGTCTGATCTTTCGCCGATCGTTGGGATGCCACCGCTCAGCCATGACAGGATCTACCCGCCTCAGCTCATCGATGAGGCGTTCGGTCGGTTCTTCGAGAATCGCAAAGTTCTGGGATGAATCCCCGGGCGAATCATCCAGAATGACATCGGCAAAAAGTATGGGATTCACATAGTACTGCGTCCCGCCCACCAGAATAGGGAGATTGCCTCGCTGTCGAATCTCCTGGATGACTTTCTCGGCCTCGCGTTTGAAATCCTCGACTGCCCACGGAGGGTCCTGGACTCGAATGTGGTCGAGGAGGTGATGAGGTACCCCGTTCCGTTCCTCAAGAGGGATCTTGTTTGTAATGATCGGCAGTCCCTTGTAGAGTTGCATGGCATCCGTGTTGATGATCTCGCCTCGAAAACGTTTTGCGAGCTCGACGGCCAACTGCCAAACATGTCAGCTCGCCCCTCATTCCATTGAGCTACGCATCGAGAGCTAGCTCCCTCACCTCTGACTTTCCGGTTCCAGTCGATCCCAGGACCACCACGAGGGGCTTTGTCGGGGCCATGGATTGTGCCATTCTCGTCACATTTCGCAGCATGGACGATAGTCTGAGCCCACGCAGTGTGAAGGGCCTTCTGACGGCGGTTCAGGGCCACATGTTGATTGTTCAGGTTCGCTGTTTAGGCTCGATTGTGCCCAAATGCGAGAGTGACTGGATCTTGTTCTGGAGCTCGAGAATTATAGAGGGTCGAGGCTCTCTGGCCATACCTAGCTGCTGCTGGTGCATTCCGGAAACGGGCAGCCAGTGTGGGGGAGTGGTCCCCTAAAAACCAGCATCAGCGTGCGCAAAGGATGCAGAGCCCCCCCGAGGGACCAGCTATTACGCGGGTCACGTGCACCTCCACCCCGATTTTTGGACAGATAGTCATTTCGGGTGCTGAAGCCAGATCGCCAACCTTTCCCCGGCCAGCTCAGCTCCCCTTTTAACGCCAGTCCATCTTCCCCCCCCCCGTCGCCCATTGCCACGAGCTCAATCCAGCTCGCTTTCCTTTCTTTCGCCTTGTTTCTTTCAATTCGATCTCAGTCGATTGGTGGACTTCACCAAGAACCACCGCCATCATGAGTTCCCGTGAGTCCTTAGAGCTGCCTGCTTCGCGAGGGCGCGTTCTTCGCCACCCAGCTCGCTGGCATCGCGCCCAGCTTCACCAAGCTGCGCAACTCGCTCAATTGCCATGGAAGCACACTGTACTAACCTGCGCGCGTGCCACCTGCAGTTCGATTTCTCGATCTCGTCAAGCCTTTCGTGCCGTTCCTCCCTGAGGTCCAGATGCCGGAAACCAAGATTCCCTTCAACCAGAAGCTCATGTGGACGTCCCTGACGCTCCTCATCTTCCTCGTCATGAGCCAGATGCCTCTCTACGGTATCGTCTCCTCCGACAACTCCGATCCCCTTTACTGGCTGCGCATGGTCATTGCCAGTAACCGTGGTACTCTGATGGAGCTTGGTATCACGCCCATCATCTCCTCCGGCATGGTCTTCCAGCTCCTTGCCGGTACCCACATGATCGATGTCAACCTCGACCTCAAGTCCGACCGCGAGCTCTACCAGACTGCTCAGAAGCTCTTTGCCTTCATTCTGTCCGCTGGTACCGCCACCGTCTACGTCTTCACTGGTACCTACGGTCTCCCCTCCGACCTCGGTGCTGGTATCGTCTTCCTGCTCATTCTCCAGCTCGTCATCGCCGGCATGATTGTCATCCTGCTCGACGAGCTCCTCCAGAAGGGTTACGGTCTCGGCAGCGGCATCTCCCTCTTCATTGCCACCAACATCTGCGAGTCCATCATGTGGAAAGCCTTCTCTCCCACCACCATCAACACTGGCCGTGGTCCCGAGTTTGAGGGTGCCGTCATTGCTCTCTTCCACCTCCTCATGACCTGGCCCAACAAGCAGCGCGCTCTCCAGGAGGCCTTCTACAGACAGAACCTGCCCAACATCATGAACCTTCTGGCCACCATTGCCGTCTTCGCTGCCGTCATCTGGCTTCAGGGCTTCCGCGTCGAGATCCCCGTCAAGTCCTCTCGCCAGCGTGGTGCGCGTGGTTCTTTCCCCGTCCGCCTCTTCTACACCTCCAACATGCCCATCATGTTGCAGTCTGCTCTCTCCTCCAACGTCTTCCTCATCAGCCAGATGCTCTACTCTCGCTTCTCTGAGAACCTCCTCGTCCGCCTCTTTGGTGTCTGGGAGGCCAAGGATGGTTCTTCTCAGCTCCACGCTGTCTCCGGTCTCGTATACTACATGTCTCCCCCGCTCAACTTCAAGGACGCTCTCCTGGACCCCATCCACACGGCTACCTACATCGTCTACATGCTTGGTGCCTGTGCCCTATTCTCCAAGACCTGGATTGAGGTCTCCGGCTCCAGCCCCCGCGATGTCGCCAAGCAGCTCAAGGACCAGGGTCTCGTCATGGCCGGTCACCGTGACCAGAGCATGTACAAGGAGCTCAAGCGCATCATCCCCACCGCTGCCGCTTTCGGTGGTGCCTGCATTGGTGCTCTGTCTGTCTTCAGCGACCTCATGGGTGCCCTCGGCTCTGGCACTGGTACCCTTCTCGCTGTCACGTAAGTTTTTTTTTTGTTTCACATTAACACTGTTGATACATTTCTCTAACATTCGCATAGCATCATTTACGGTTACTTTGAGATTGCCGCCAAGGAGGGTGACATGGCTGGCATGAAGGGCATGATCATGGGCTAAGCTCTTATCATAATCCTTCCGTAAGAAGAATTCTATTTATGGAAGGGGATCAAGCTATGTTATTATCACAGGCAGCTTGTGTGTATCATAGGTGTTGGGTCGCAAGCACACGGTGCACATAGCCGGGAACATGACTGGCCAAGGCAGCAAATGCCAGCCAGTCTCACGCGCTACGCCGATCTTGCCGCACAGCAATGGGGGCGTTCTGGGAATGGTCATTGCCTCTTTGCATTCAGCCGAGTGGTGTTACTAGCCATGTATCAAAGAATAATCGAAAAAGCATACTTGAAACGCGTCGAACGAGCCAGTCCGGGTGGAGCGTGCATACCAGTGAGCTTTGTTGCCGAGTACGTGGCACCTACCCTGTACCGATCGTCAGCGTCGCCGGATTCGTCTCATCCTTTGGACAGAATGGCAGCGATTGATATCTGCTGAACAAAATTCTGATGCTCACAGATAATCTCGCGAATGTCGGAAACATGAAACGTTGAATCTGGAATTGGTGCATTGACGAAGGAAAGCAAGTGAAAAGAGCATAACAATGGGGTACAAAAATGATGATCTCGTCATCTCGAGTTCCACTTCTACTACCCCTGTAACAGAGATGCCACATAGTTACACAGTAGATGTATACGTCAAAATGCGTGGCTTGCGCCTCAATTCATGAATTCTTCAGATATATCTAGCATTGCACTCCCACGCGAGATCACTCGCCCTCTACCCTCCAAAACTTCCACCCCTCGCGCTCGCCGCCACCGGGGCCGTGACAGCCTACCAACCGATCAATGCCCTCTGTGCCCTCCGCGTTCAGGAACTTTTCCAGGTCAATCTCCATGCCGCCCTGGTCATCCTCGTCGAGCCCGTTTTTGAGGACGGCAGGCCACAGTATGCCGACGCCGTCGGCGCCCAGCGTGGTCTCGTACTTTTCGTAGTTTTCCTCCTCGAGCTGCTCCTCGAGCTTCCGCATCGTCTCGGCGGAGACGCCGGGGCGAAGGAGGGTGATGGAGCAGCCGCCGCCGCCTGCGCCCGTGAGTTTCGTCCAGCCGATGCCCTGGTGGTCGACGAGCTCGCGGACGCGCTCCAGGCGCGGGTGGGAGACGCCGAGGGAGACGAGGAGCCCGTGATTTATAGTCATGAGCTCGCCGACCTTGCGGAGGTCCTCCTCGTCGTGGTGGTCAAAGTCCTCATCGGCGATGAGGTCGGCGACCGAGACGGTGACCTTGTCGACGGCGTCGAGGATGGCGCCGACGAGCTTGGGGTGGGTCTCCTTGAGCTTCTTCACCTTGGCGACCTCGTGGGCCGTGGATTTCGTCTGTCGCGTGTCGACGAGCAGGAGGGGCAGCTCGGGAAAGTCCCAAAGGGGCTTGACGAGAGACGGCTTTGCGTAGTCGGTCCTCTGGTACACGACGGCCTTGCCTTGCGTGGCCACCGTGTTGTCGACACCGGAGGGGTTGCCGTGGATGCACATCTCGGCGACGAACGCCCAGCGGTTGATGCGCTCGAGCTGCAGCTTGGCCTCCTCCGGCGGCTGATCCGGGTGCGGCCCGGACAGGGTACGTAGTTGGATCAGCAGCGCGCCGGCCAGGCAGACGGAGACGGAGGCGCTGCTGCCGAGGCCGGCGCTGATGGGGATGGTGGAGCGGAGGGTGTAGAGGCAGCCTGGGAAGGATGGCCAGCCGAGGGAGAGAAAGAGGTAGAGGAAGGCAAATGCCGAGTTGCGCTGCACTTTTTGGAGTTTCTCGGGGACGTCGCGGGAGACCGAGTCAATGTGCGGCTGCAGCGCTTCCACGAGGTCCGGGTCGAGTTCGGTCACGAGAGAATAGTAGGACTTTTTCTTGGACGGCGACTGGAAGACATCCCACGGCAGCTCGTCAATGTTCCACGTGTGGACGAGGTCGATGTCGGGGAAGCGCAGGGAGACGGTTCGTTTTGATTTCGAGAGAGTCGTGACGTGCAGGTAGGATCGTAAGGAGATAGCAGCGGCAATCGCAGCCTGGGAGGCTCCGTATCAGTCCTTGTCCAACGTTGATACTCGATCATGTCTCTTGACAGGACCGCTGATAGGGGAGGTGGGAAGGGCGGGCGTACCTTTTGATGGACGACGGCGTGCTCGCCGCAGAGAATGACCTTGCCCGGAGCCGAGACCATGAAGGCGGGAGCCATGGGACTGCTCTGCTTGCGCTCCATCTTCAGACGTTGGGCGAGAGGACCGTTGCCGTTGACATAACTCGCCGAGCCATTGGCGGCGCCGCGTGTTGAATCGGCCATGGCTTCGACTTGGACCTTCATGAACCGAATCTGTTGTGCCTTTGCTCAAAGAGTTCCCCCTTTCCCTTCTCTATGGCACTCTTCTAATGGTATTATTACTCGTACTGTTCGGAAACGGATTGGTCTCGAGAGGTTTGGGACGTTTCCGAGTCGTCCTTCGCAAAGTGCTGGAGGGGCCCCCTTTTACTGGTGCCGGAAAAAGTTGGTGGCAGCGTAGCGTCTGTCGCGGGTGTCTTTGTCTCGTCAGGTAAAGGGGTCAAGCACAGATTCGTGCAGTGTATCCGGGAAATTACAAATGAGGGACTGAGAAGAAGAAGATTGAGATTACAGCAGGATTACAAAGAAAGTTTGGTGTCTCTGGGCGTTGAGGAATTCAACGACAGAAAGGGATGGGGGCGCAGACGAAGGGGAAACGGGCGCGGCAGGGCAGAGCTGAGATGGTGACGCGCATCAGATCCGAATACGCGGGCGCGGCTTGCCAAAAGGGGAATGCCTCAGAGGGGTTGGCCTTTGGAAACCGAGAATATCCTTTTCTCTGCACGAGCTGTCGATTCCGGCTGACCGCATGATCAGGCACAGCTGGCTTGATGAGGGCATTGTCTCTGCTTTTTACTCTTTCGTTCTTTGTGTCGACCTGCATGCATTCCTGGTCTTTGCTGGTGAGGGTTGCAAGATGCCGTGCCTATACAGGTCGGATCACCTCGCACTGCACTACCGCCTCAACGATGCAGTATGCCAAGTACGATTCTACGAATTCTGTGCGAAATATCGTGTCGTTCTTTGGGTTGCTTTGCAAACTTGATGGCAAGCTAAGGCAGCTGCGAAATGGTCCCTGTCTATGTCAGTTTTGGGGCTGGTTGATCCTTCGTACCAAGCCAACGCAAGCCAGCGGCGTCAACAGATTGCAGCCTGGCCAGCCTCCATTGTGTATATTACGTCGTTCCTGTCCTTCAATACCGACTGCATCAGTCTGATCGGTCTGATTGGTCTCAAAAAATCACTTTCTTCTTCATATCGCTCGGCCTACACCGTCTCAGTCCACTTGTACTAGCTACCCCGCACATCATTGAAAGACAGACACATCGCGAACATGTCTGTCACCGAGTTTGCCCTCATCAAGCTCCAAAAGAGCCCTCGCGACGATCCGGACCTCGTCCCTGCGTTTAAAGAGTCCTTTAACGTCCAAGATGCATGGATCCGTCAGCATCAACCGCACCTACTCGAAAACCGGCCTCAGGAGCACCTGAGTGCGCTCTACGCCGAGCAGAACGCAACCCTGCCCCTGGTTCTCATCACGGCAACTTGGGACTCGCCGGCAGACCACGGTGAATGGATCCAATCTCGTGACAACCAGTCTGGCATGCAATTCTTGACCAGACACATCTCAAAAGACCCTGATGCAGTCCAGCTGTTCCATTTGGACCCTGCAGGCCTCATGCAGAGCAACCCGCTGCCTCGCGATTTTGGGCAGGAAAGGGGATTTAAGACCTTTCTGGTGTTTGTCGAGGAGGGGCAGAAGGACGAGGTTGGTCATGCGTTCCGACAGGTGGAAACGAAACTCCCTGAACGGCGATACTGGGCGGGTTGGGCCATTGAGCAGGTCAATCACAGACATCGGCTTGTCATCCTCTGGGACTCGTCCATACAGTCCGATGACCTGACCCAGTTCCTCGACAAACAGCAGGATGTCCATGTCCACAGCTTCGAGATCATTATTTGAATCAATCTGTAAATCAGTTGTCACATCACTGTTGTTTTCTGACACGCGTTCGTTGATCGGTCAAGTCGTTCTCATTGCCAACTATATCCGAGCCATGTTACCTTAATCCCTCTGTGAGGAGAGATAACATGGAAATGCAAGCATGGTATGCCGAGACGCCCGTTTATGACAGTTCCCTTCCGCCCGATAATCGCTTTATTTTTTCGTTGTTCCCGTCATGATCGACATTTATTTGCCGACCTCAGTGATGGTGAGGGCTAGTAAATCTGGTCAGTATGGATTGTGCTGGATCGTTGTGACCTGCTTCGATAGACAGCAGCGTCGGGGTGTGTGTGTCGTACTAGGGGGGAGGCTCTGCTTGAGCTTGTTGGCCTTCTCAGAGTCCTTGAGAACAAGGGTGTAGAGGTTCTTCTGGCACCTGACCTTGAACTTGACGTTGTTGGTCTTCTTGTTCTTCTTGATGCGCGCAGCTGTGACGGGTTGGTTAGTCGCTGTTGGGATCTCTCAAAGTCCGTTCTCGTGCCGTCCGTGGGATCGGGTATCGTAGTCTCGCTTCGAACTTGGCTCGGTCTCGGAAGGGGGGGAAACGGGTGTACGTACAGGAGGCGTCGCTCCTGCGGCAGATCTCGATGAACTGTAATTTCAAAAAGTCAGCAATTGAATCAGAATGGCTTCCGGTTTGTTTGAATGGCCGTACCTTCTTGATATCGGCGACTTCGGCGGGCATTTTGGCGGTTGATCGGGCTCGTGACGGTGCTGGAGGGGATACTGCGAGAGTTCGAGATTTTAGGACGGCGACGATTGAATTTCGAAGTTGTGTGCGAAAGATTCGGACGTTTCGATTGGCCAAAAATGAAAGTGGGTCTTTTGTGTGGCTGATCCCAAACAGCAGCTTGTTGTGTGTGGCGCATACGTAAGCTGGACGGGATAATGTGGCGTCAGCATGGACATCGTCACTTGTTACGGGCTGCCAGATGACACATATCTCTTTGGGACCTTACATCTGGCTTTCAAGATTGCCAGTTTATTTGAAAAGTTGACCGTTTCAGACTATATTTCTGATTCTCAGAATACCAACTCAACATGCCGACCCCAATAGATAATATGATGAAGTCCAAGGTCAGTCAAGGTGGTCCTCTGCGGACATCAAACTCGATATTCACTAACTCGGCTCACGTAGAACATGGTTCTTGGTAAGTAGCTCCGAGCCTTGCGTGATTTGATCCCAATCTCTGACATCGAGAACAGCCTTCAGTGGTGTTGTTGCTGCAGCGGCAGCATGGTCCATCTGGGGCGGTGATATGTTCCCAGCCAGCCCGGACCCGACAGGAAATCCCGAGGGTTGGACATCAGAGGAGCTGCGCAGATGGCTTCAGGCGGTACGTTACGGGTATAACAAAACATGATTGCTTTGTTGCGAAAGCTGATGTGTTCAGCGGAGCTTATTCCCCCAAACCAGCGATACCCGGGAGGAACTTCTGGCCAGAGTGTTGGCCAATATGAGAGCACCCCCGCGGGGCAATTGATTGCCGTGGCATTTCTGTCGTTCTCTCAGCCTTTCAGTAACGACCAAGTAGTTGATAGCGAATGAAATTGACCTACAAACTTTCAAAAGATGAGATCTGACGTGGAAAACTCATAATATGCCTGTGCCACGGGGTCCCCTTTCCATGTGGATTTGCCCCGTAGGCGTGCACAACACTGCAGAAGACCCTGCGCCAACTCACTTTGGACCCAGCAACGGCACGTTTTGTGATCGGAATAGAGTCTTGATATCAAATCCAAAAGTTGAGAGAGCCACCTGAGACTATCTCACTGTGAGAGAATTGACCTTGGCTCAATGGAAGGATGTCGTTGCGCCCCCCAACAAAAGGCAGAATGATCTCACCCCGCATACAGTGCGTGTGACAGCGCGCGTTAGGCCTATCACTCAGCCTTCCTTCCATCCTTTGTCAAGCGTCAGGTAGTGACCGACAAGTGCCCGTCGATGACCAAGTCACGAATCATTCGACAAGTTACCTCGATTCCCCACGTCTTGTCAAACGAGCGCACCAGGAGTGCGACGCACATTCCATCTTCCGACCCGTAGTCTAAACCATCTTTTCACATCACGCGATCCCAATCTCCCCTTTCGCCCATGTTGGCGCCCTCGTGCGACCGTCCGAGCCTCGCGACGTCATTACGCTTTCGACCTTCGCCAGCACCGCCGTAGACACCAGCTTGCCGACCGTTCGGCCATGGCCTTTCTCGAAGATCCCCGTCTCCGACAGCGCTGGAACCAGATCACGCACGATGCCGAGGCTGCGACCGAGAACGCTGCGGCCGGGATATGGTCTTTTCAGCACAACTACATCAACCCGTGCTTTGGCTCTATCGGCGAGTCGATGAGCCATTGCGCACAAGTCTGTCTCGGCGACCCTGAAGAGCGAATACGAAAGCGGCGCGAGAGGGAGCGCGCGCAGGCAGAGTACAGCTTTGACTTTTACGATGACTGGTACGAGGAAGAGGCGGGCGCAGGCAGCGCGTCCGGGTTGCTCGGCGGCTGGGGAGGTGAGGACTGGGATCGCTTGCTCGCAGGCACAGGCAGCCAGAAAAAACACCACGCGACGGAGACGGAGCAGCCGCGCAAAAAAGCTGGCATGAACTACGGCACGCGAGGGACAAGGCGGAAAGCTAGCCATGACCCGGATCCTACCATTATTCCGAGCACACAACCGATCGGCTTCCTCAGCAAGCTGCCTTGGAAGATGGGCGGCACCTTGCGATATAAACCGAGCGCAGCTGATTTGCAAGACCACCCCAAAACTCATGGTGGAGAGACAGAGCCGTTGCTGGGATCTGATGAAGAATCGGACTATGGCGAGGTGATTGTGCCCAGAAAGAGGAGTGGAACTACGGGGTCCGGAGATACGGGCCACACGTCCGATTCATATCGCTCACGAGGCGATCTGTTCCCGAGTGATGGTGAGGGCGAGGAAGATGCGGTGCCACTAGATGACGAGGTGACGTACGATATGGTCAGAAAGGGTGATCGAAGTAGCGGAAAGTCGCGATCACGCTCGAGTAAAGGCAAACGACCCATTGGATTTCTCGGCTCGAGAACGGTTTCGAGAACGACGATCGGGTCCATGAACTCGATAGATTCGACCCCTAGGGATCGCAGATCGTCATCCATCCAGTCTCCAGCTGCTATCGAGGCTCTACCGTCGATGGAAGACCTCCAGACCGAAGAAGAGAGAATCAGAGACGAGGGAGAGAAGAACCTGGGTCTGAACAAGGAGCTGGCAGAACAGCTTGCCAAAGCTCGAGGTTTGGACAGGTCAGCGTCAGAAGGAACTGCGGACGAGACGAAGCCAGCAGTGGCCCACGACGAGACGCCATCAATACAAGATTCCAAAGAGGCATCTCTGCATAAGGCCAAGGGAACACTGGATATCCAGGACGAAGAGCCACATGATCCAATACGTCAATCCAGAATTGACGGGTCAGAAAAGGAGTTTGTACCGGCACGGCTTCCCTTCTTCTAAGGCGAAGGGAAACAGTGGGCACTATTTGAAATCCAAGTGCTCACTCTGCACTTGCGAGCGTTTCTTGACCGACTTGATATTATGATTTATGGGAATGAGCAGCATGTAATGATACCAGGAGTACTGCGTTGCGACTAATGAGCACCTGTCATGAGCGTCAAAGGAGGGGGTCGAGGGGGACGAGCGAGGCTCTTTCAATCAATTGAATGATGTTCCAACGTCGCCTGTGAGGATACTTTTCAAGAATGAGCTGATATGTTGAATCTAAGAATCGCCACAGTTCTCTCACATCTTCCAAAATGACGCTAGCGTCAACATCGCTGCTTCACCGAGTCAAAGGCAGTGACGTGCACAAGGGTTAGGGTCTGCCCCTCGCTCCTAGCCCTCCACACCGCTCCGCTCTCGGAGCGTGGCAGAAGTTTCTGGTGTGACGCATTGCAAGTCGTGAGCTACATCAAACCGGCCTCAAAGCTCAAACTTGAGACATTGAGCCAATCAATACCCCCAATTGCCTGGTTCTCGACTTCATCTTTCCCATTTTCCTCAGACTGGGCGAAAGAGTCTACTTTTATTGGCATCTGAACCACAATATCTGCTGCCATGTCGCTCCCTGACCCCACCAAAGACCTCGATTGGAGTGGCTATCTGGGAGGCATTCACGAGATATTCCACAAGAATGCGCAGGCTCACCCCGATCGGCCTTGTGTGACAGAGACCAAGACTTCAACGTGAGTAGAATGTTTTCATGATTGACCTTTTGAGGGATCGTGTCCGTTTCTGATCGTGCATTTCCAGGGCACCAACGCGGACATATACCTACCGTGAAATTGATGAGGCGAGCAACAACATCGCAAACTACCTTCGTGACTCAGGCATTCAGAATGGAGATGCCGTCATGATCTTTGCGCACCGCTCCGTGGAGCTGGTCTGTGCTTACATGGGAACGCTGGCCGCTGGTGCCATTGTCACAGTTTTGGATCCTCAATATCCGCCGCAAAGGCAGCAAAGTATGGACAACCTGTGAAACGAGATTTGAGAGCGTACGCTGACTCGAACACTGCGTCCAGTCTATTTGCAAGTCTCTCAGCCCAAAGCCTTGATCTCCATTCGCAAGGCTACGGAGGAGAGTGGGTAAGAACATATTCCCTGTCCCGGCATAATGTAACGGCTTTGCTGATGAAATCATCTAGTCCACTCGCCCCCCTCGTCGAGAAGTACATTGACGAGGATCTCGGCATCAAGATCAAGATCCCCGATCTTCGCTTCAATGACGATAACACGTTGACTGGAGGCGAGGAAAGTAGCGGTGATATTTTCGCTCAGGTGAAGGCGAAGGCCTCAACACCACCTGACGTTCTAGTCGGACCTGACTCCAATTGCACATTGTCCTTCACAAGCGGAACACAGGGCTTGCCCAAGTATGTTCATTTTCGATGCAGATGAAGGCCGCTGCTAACATGCGATAGGGGTGTTCTTGGCCGTCACTACAGTCTGGCAAGATACTTCCCGTGGATGGCCGAGACCTTTGGCCTCTCGTCAGAAAGCGTGTACGCATGTCTTTCAGGCATCGCTCATGACCCCATCCAGCGCGGTATGGATTCTATCTCAAAGCGAACAGAGCTATGACTGATCTCGTCACAGATATCATGACGCCCCTCTTCTTGGGCGCACAGCTCCTGATCCCGGCTAAGGAGGACATCCAGCACGAGAGACTGAGTGAATGGATGAGAGAGTGGTCACCAACTACTACTCATCTGACACCTGCCATGGGTCAGATTCTGGTCGGTGGCGCTACGGCTCAGTTCCCCAACCTTCGTCAGGTCTTCTTCGTCGGAGACGTCCTAACGACTCGCGACTGCAAGGCTCTGCGCAAGCTTGGCCCTGCATGCACCATCATCAACATGTACGGCACCACGGAAACTTCGAGGGCCGTCTCCTACTTCAGCATCCCTTCCGCCGAGGAGGATCCGGCTGCCCTGGATGACCTCGGTGACTCTATTCCCGCTGGCTGGGGTATGAAGGACGTTCAGGTGCTTGTCGTAGATCGCGAAGATCACACCAAGATCTGCCCGGTCGGCGTTGTGGGAGAGATCTATATCCGCGCAGCTGGTCTTGCCGAGGGATACCTCAATGACCCGGAGAAGAATAAGGAGAAGTTTATCAACAACTGGTTTGTTGATAACAGCCAGTGGGTGGAAGCGGACAAGGCCAACGACAAGGGCGAGCCGTGGCGCAAGTATTACAAGGGTCCCCGCGACAGAATGTACGTCACGGGAGATCTCGGTCAGTATCTACCAAACGGAGCTGTGCGTGTCTCGGGCCGCATCGACTCGCAGGTCAAGGTAAGCCTTTCTAATCTTGATGTTGCACTTCTCCAGAGGCTGACGATACATGTCGATAGATCCGCGGCTTCCGCATTGAACTCAACGAGATCGATGCCAACCTGGGTGGCAGCCCTCTGATCCGGGATTGCAAGACTCTCGTCCGAAGAGATCGCAACGAGGAGCCCACTCTCGTCAGCTACATTGTACCCGAAGTGGCCGAATGGAAGCGCTGGCTCGAGACCCAGGGCCTCGAGGATGTCGAGGAGGAGGGCGTCGAGATGGGTCCTTGCGTCGTTTACAAGAAGAAGTATCGCCGCATCCAAGCCGAGGTGCGAGACCACCTAAAGTCTCGGCTGCCAGTGCACTCAGTCCCCTCGATCTACATTGTGCTGCAGAAGCTGCCTCTAAACCCTAACGGCAAGGTCGACTCGCCCAACTTGCCCTTCCCTGATGCGTCTCTCCTGACCGAGGACGCCTCCGAGGAGGATTTGAAGAACTGGGAAAGCCTTTCTGAGACGGAAAGGACTGTTGCGACACAATGGTCTACTCTGATCCCCGGTCTCAACGCTCAGACGATTAGGTATGGTCTTCCAATGGTTGTTTTCTCCGCAAAAGCAGACACTAACGCCCGATCACAGGCCTGACTCGAGTTTCTTCGACTGTGGTGGTCACAGTCTTCTCGCCCAGCAGCTGCTGTTGAACATCCGCAAGGATCTGCACGTTAACATGATGATTGGCGTCCTATATGCCAACCCCACACTGCGCGGACTGAGCGCTCAGATCGACCGTCTTGCCAGCGGCCAGGAAGCGCAAGTCGACCACACTGAGGAGACGGTTTACTCCGAGTCTCTTGAAGAGCTGACCAAGACTCTGGACGCAAAGTACCAGGGCGCCGATCCCGATGCTCTGGGACCTTCTCAAGGCGCCACGTTCTTCCTCACTGGTGCTACTGGATTCCTCGGTGCCTACCTGGCCAAGGACATCCTGGACAGGGAGAACACCAAGCTCGTCGCCCATATCCGCGGAGCCAAGGACCTTGAGTTTGCCAAGGCACGTCTCACCCGGTCGCTCAAGGGTTACGGACTCTGGCAAGACTCATGGGCCGATAGGGTCTCTTGCGTTATCGGTGATCTATCCAAGCCTCGCCTCGGCCTCGACGACGCCAGCTGGAAGTACGTGGCCGATACCGCTGATGTCTTTATCCATAATGCTGCCTACGTGCACTGGATCGCTCGCTATGAGCAGATGATGCGTCCCAACGTCCTGGCGACTATTGATGCTATGAAGCTCTGCAACGAGGGCAAGCCCAAGCTCTTTGCCTTTGTGTCCTCTACGTCCACCCTCGACACCGACTACTACTTCAACCTGTCCGACTCGCAGACTGCCACGGGCCGTGGGGCCATTCTCGAGGCCGACGACATGATGGGCAGCCGCACGGGTCTCGGCACCGGCTACGGACAGACCAAGTGGGTGAGTGAACAGCTCGTGCGCGAGGCTGGTCGCCGTGGTCTGCGCGGCGCGGTTGTTCGACCTGGCTACATTCTGGGAAGTCGGCACGGCGGTGTCTCCAACACAGACGACTTTTTGATCCGCTTCTGCAAGGGTTGTGTGCAGCTCGGAGCCCGCCCGCGCATCGTCAACTCGGTCAACGCGGTGCCCGTCGACCACGTCGCCCGATGTGTGGTTGCCTCAGCGCTGAACCCTCTGCCCGGCGTCAACGTCATGCACGTCACGGCGCACCCTCGTCTGCGCATGAACGAGTTCCTGTCCGCCCTGAGCTACTACGGCTACGAGGTGCCAGAGGTCGACTACGAAGACTGGAAGGCGCAGCTGGAGGAGTTTGTGTCGGCCGGAGCGGTGGAGAAGGACGCGGAGCAGAGCGCATTGATGCCGCTGTTCCACATGGCCACCTCCAACCTCCCGGCCACAACGCGCGCGCCTGAGCTGGACGACAGGAACACTGTGGCCGTGTTGAAGGCGGATGCGGACCGCTGGACGGGCATTGATGACAGCGCTGGAGAGGGTATCACCCGCGAGGACATTGGCAGGTACCTGCGGTACCTGGTTGCAATCAACTTCATGGCCGCGCCCAAGGGTAGAGGTCGCGAGCTGCCTGAGATCGACACGTCTATCGCGGAGGCGCAGGCACAGTTTGGTGTTGGTGGACGCGGAGGTGCTGCTTGATTAAAATGGCTACTTTGGTACATAGAGATGAGAGTCGTTTCAGGACACGAGAATTTGCTTTCACGCGTGATTTGATTACTTTGGCGAGATTTAGCCGTGACTTGTGATTGTCGTCTTCTTATTGTTGGCATCAACTTCACGTGAGGCGATTTGGTTTCCTAGTTGGGAAAGGAGAGGGTCTGGTGATTGTTGGGATTCACAGGGCACGAATGGGAAACATGGCCTGCAAAAAGCCAGTTTCCCAGAGTACCTGGCTCAGTACCCCCGAGGATGAAACGTATAATGCCAATTGACTATCGGTAGGAGATATCTCACGTCTTTCAGCCCGTGGAGTGAACGTCACGTACAGACGATAAGAAGAGGCGATGGGGATGGGCCTCGGCTCTCCTCTCCACACCCCGCGATCGACATCCCCACACGAAAGCCTCCGGGGTCGCGGATGTTGGAACCATTAAACCACTGTCTCTCCTTTTACACATTCAAGAACACGCTGCAATCGCCCATCTCACTGTTCCTATCTCATACTGTACCATCAATCGGAGAAAACGACCCTCTGTTTCTTTACCGCGTATATAATCCCAGCAAAGCAGACGGGTGGTTCAATAGCGTGAGCTTCCTCATACGACACCTGAGACGCGCTGCTTACCGACGATCAGAAGCATTCACTATCTCATACACTCTCTTCCACCGTATTTCTAGCCATCACTTGATCTCATATCACGCGCCAGAAGCTTCAACCTCCATCAGCAACCATGGCAGCCACCGGCCCCATCACCACCCCCCTCACCACCCTCCTCAAGATCCAGCACCCCATCGTCCTCGCCGGCATGGCCCGCGTTTCGGGAGGCAAGCTCGCCGCAGCCGTCTCTAACGCCGGCGGTCTCGGCGTCATCGGCGGCTTCATGTACACCCCCGACCAGCTCCGCGAGATCATCGCCGAGATGAAGGCGCACTTTACCCGGCCCGACCTCCCCTTTGGCGTGGACCTCGCCCTGCCGCAGATTGGCGGCAGCGCGAGGAAGACGAACCATGATTACACGGGCGGCAAGCTGGATGAGCTGATTGATATTACGATCGAGAGCGGGGCGTGCCTGTTTGTGAGCGCCGTGGGGGTGCCGCCAAAGGCTGTGATCGAGAGGCTGCACAAGAATGGGATCCTGGTGATGAACATGGTCGGGCACCCAAAGCATGCGGTGAAGGCTCTGGATCTGGGAGTGGATATTGTTTGTCCGCAGGGAGGAGAGGGTGGTGGTCACACGGGAGACATTGCCAATTCTGTCCTGATCCCGGCCGTGGTTGACGTCGCGAGGCGGTACAAACCTCCGATGCTCAAGGGATCGACGGCCCTGGTCGTGGCGGCGGGAGGAATCGCCAACGGCCGAGGACTGGCGAGCTCGTTGATGCAGGGCGCGGTTGGCGTTTGGGTCGGCACGCGCTTCGTCGCCGCCACCGAGTCGAACGGAAGCGACGAGCACAAGAATTCAGTCGTCAGCTGCGGCTTTCAGGATACCGACCGCACTCTCGTCTTGTCGGGGCGTCCGCTGCGGATGAAGCTGAACCCTTACATCCGGAACTGGCACGAGAACCGCGCGAGCGAGATCAAGGCGCTGTGCGACCAGGGGATCACGCCCATCGAGCACGATTTCGAGCAGGGGGTCGAGGACATTGATATCCCGCATCTGATGGGTCAGGTGGCCGGGCTTGTGGATAAGGTGCAGCCTGCCAAGGAGATTGTGGACGACATGGTGAGAGAAGCTGTGGAGATGCTGAGTCTCGGGAACAGCTATCTGGGAGGGAAGAGTAAGCTCTGAGGGACAAGGCTGGTGTCTGGGTCTCTTTCACGACAGCGTGGGTAGGGGTGCGAGTGATGATGGCATGCTACTATCCCCCTCATCCTTTGGTCATGAATTCCTTTGTGGTTTGGTTCTACGGCAGATCTGTACTAGTTCTCGGATACCTCCAATGAAGAATTCTCAATTTCCACGAATGGAGCAAGAAGCTGAGGCAAAGCATCAGACTATCCGAAAGCCAATCTGCGATGGGTTCGTGCCGTTTTGCCGGGTAATGATGCAATCTTGATGATGGTGGTTGACGACACTGCTGATCACGAAAACTCACAATTGCGTCGCTCTCGAGCTGAAAGACCCAGATAGACATCATAGACTTTTCAATGGACCTTTCTTACTAAGGAAAAGACGGGAAAAAAGCATCGGCTTTTACCATGCTACGCCCGGACGGCTGTTCCCGCTGTGGTATGGGCCGGAGTCTTTGGGCCGCGCACACGAGATGCAGACCGATGCGGCTCCCCTGGTGCTTCACTCCCAGACAAATACTGGCGAGACGTGCAAAATCTGCCGAAATTGTCTCCAGTGCGGTCCGGAAGCTTGCTTCCTGCCTCGCTCACAACGACGTAATGAATGCTTCAAAGGCCTCGTCATCACGTCGATGACGAGCTCTGTCGGCCGAGGAGCTGGCCCTGGATCAAGCACGCTCTCAGTGAAATCGAAGGAACTCGGGCCTTCCGCTGAGCATGAGTGAAGCTTAAAAGGAACCGAGGAGCTCTTCGATGGAAGCTCTTAATTCTTGAGCTCATTCGTCGGTAGTTGAGCATAGCAGAGAGAGTTCGCGAAGCTACAACTGTCATCATGGCGCCTCTCGAGTCTGTCTTCACAGCCCTGAGCCTTGCTGCGCTTGCGCACCGAGGCCATGCGGCCCCCTTCGCCTCAGAGCCTCAGACGACCGTCTCCTCAGCCGGTACGGCGCCACCCGTGGTGTCCTACACCAATGTCACCTCTCATGGGCCCTACACGGGAACCCCGACCACCACCGGCGCAATCTCCACATCCATCCTCGCCCCCTCCGTCAAGCCTTTACCGCCTGCTCCAGACGCCTACAAGTACCCAGCAGACGGCAAGCTTCACGGAGACCAGCCCGCGCCGTACACACCCAGCGGTGGTCTCGGCACCAATGGCTCTGCCCCCGTCTACAGAGTCCAGAGTGACTTTGACTACCAGTCACTCGCCCTGGCCCTCTACCAGGAATTCATCGAGCTCGACCTCTTCAACTGGGGTCTCGCCACCTACAGCGATGCTGACTTTGAAGCCATCGGCATGACCGCCGAAGACAGGTTCCTGCTGCAGTTTATGGCTGAGCAGGAGATCGGCCACGCCACCGTCATCAGTAACATGCTCGGCCCGGAGGCGCCCAAGCAGTGCACGTACAACTACCCCGTCTCCAACCTCCCCGAGTATGTCGATTTCAACCAGAAACTCACGCGCTGGGGCGAGTCGGGCGTCTACGGCTTCTTGCCTCACCTCAACTCCGGGCCTGCCGCGCAGTTTCTGCTGCAGAGCATCACCACCGAGGCTCGCCAGCAGATGATCTTCCGTCAGTTTGGGGGCCAGTTTCCCATGCCCGAGTGGCACATTGCCGCCATCCCGCAGAGCTGGGCGTGGACCCTGCTGGCGCCCTACATTTCCAGCTGCCCGGCCAACCAGACGCGCTTGATCTGGCAGAATTTCCCTTCGCTCAACATCCTCAACCAGCCGAACCCTCTGCGGATCAACGGATCTGACGTCTACAACGAGACCACGGGAGGCTACGCCAACACGGCGTCCACGAAGGGGATTGCCGATGAGGATCTTTGCTTCAATACCACCAAGACGGGATCTTCCTGCAAGACGGCCGTCAGCCACAACCGCACCATTCCACTCTCCTACCCGGGTCGCCAGGTCTTCCTGAACTGGGATGCACCCGGTCAGGCCGTCGGCCCCAACAACAGCTACGTCACCAGCACGAACGTCAAGGAGCCCAAGTTCGCGGCCTGGGTGTCGCAGCTCAACGTGACGTACTCGCCGCTGATGGACATCAACTTGAAGAACCGCACCGCGTACACCATCCAGCCGAACGTGTCGACCTGGGCGGGTGATCCGATGATCAACGGGACCATGTTCCTGGCTCTGACGGATGTGGATATGCCCGTGACGCCGTATAACTTAACGATGATCAACCCGCACGTTGCGGCTCTGGCTGTGTACCAGGCGGGCTGAGAAGCGATGATGGGGGTTTTGGAAAGGGGGGTGCGAGGCGATGAAGGTCTGGTTTGGTGAATGAATGATTTGGAGGTTGTTCATTGGGGTTTCCTATCATACACGATAATAATATCCTAATCCATCTTTGAATAATCAGACTTGTCATTACAATGGAAGTGTTCTGCCGAGCTGAGGTCGTCGGATATAGTATTTCAAGGGTTCAGTTAGCAGGCTGCAGTCGCAATCACTCCGATCGAGCTTTGAAGATATTCATTCGATGCGGACAAAATAAACATGATACAGGTATTCTGCACGTGGTATTGGTACAGAAGTTTCAATTGTTGCAAAGCGACAGTTGGGTGGCACTGATAAGAACGTCGTCTCTCTCACAAGCCAAAAAATGAGGTTCTGCCAACCACGCAACTTTGAAGTTGTTGACTAATACTGCATTCAATCTTGGAGATCGCCTACTTCGACATCTTCAGCAGCCCTTTGTAAGAGTCCTTCGTCTGACTTGCCACGCGGTGTTCCAATGTTACCAGCGCCAGCCAGCGAGAAGCCCGCTCCTTTTGACCTGGTCCCCCTGGCAAGATGACGCGATCACCTTCCCTTTGGAGCATATCGTGTTGGGTAAACAGCCCCTCCCAGGTTATGCGGGGGGTTCAAGCATAAGTTTAGGGACCTGCCGAATCCGACCCTAGTCCCGGTATGCTGCGAGCCGGCGGCTGTCGTGGCGATTCGACTCGGCACATGTGGCTCGCAGAAGCGGCGTGTCGCGTGCAGGTCATGGTCCAGGGACCTTTTGAGGCGTGTCCTTGGCGGGCTGCCTGCATATCTGTGGACGACCGTTGGAGAAGATCTTTTGTGTTTGCGTACAGTGCAGTCTATGCCGCACACTGTAAATATCAACGCTTTTTGAGTGGAAAGCACAGTGCAAATCCTGTTCCCACACTCCCCCAGTTCTATCCAAAAGAGGAGGGTGCGCAATCACAACGACCGAGTCCCGACTCAAGAACAATACAGGCCCGCATCCAATATTGCCTTTCCTGGATTTGATCCGCCACTACTCGTCCAGCACTTTGACCGGGGAACCACTAGCATGCACGTACTCGATAGGACATGCCAATTCGAGGAGGTGATAAGGCTCGCCTCGAGTGTCGTGCGTAGCCACCAATCTCGTGGCGTGCGATGATCAGGAAGCTACCCCCAGCGGGTGGGACACTCGTAAGGAACTTTGATAAACCCATGGGCTTTGACCTGGGCAAGAGCAAGGACGGGTAATCGCGGGAGCTCAGAGTACAAAATGAGCAGACGTCCCGCCATCCTTCCATGAAGCTTCTGTTGAGTTTGTCATCCTGTTTCCCGACTTGAGATCAGAACCTTCGCCGCCAGAAGACGAACCGGATCCTCCCTATAGACTCCTCATCATGAAGGTCTCAACAGCATTGGCCTCCCTGGCCCTCGTGGCCCCAGCATTCGCACAGGGTGACAAGGAGAAGTGCAAGAAGCGAGACGTCACCTCCGAGCGCCTCCAAAAGCACATCAACATCGAGGACCTTCTCGCCGGCTCCCAGAAGCTGCAAGACTTTGCCGACGAGAACGGTGGTAACCGCGCTTTCGGTAGCGGCGGCCACAACGCCACTGTTGACTGGCTGTACGATACCCTCAAGAAGACGGGCTACTATGACGTCCAGAAGCAGCCCTTCACCGAGCTCTTCTCCTCGGCCGATGTCACCTTCGAGGCAGACGGCGAGGAAGTCGAGGCTCAGCCGATGACTTACACCCCTGGCGGAAAGGCCTCTGGAAAGCTTCTTGCCGTTGAGGGCCTGGGCTGCACAGCGGCCGAGTACCCCGCAGAGGCCAAGGATGCCATTGTGCTTGTGTCGCGTGGCACCTGCTCGTTCGGCCAAAAGTCTCTCGCCGCGAAGGAGGTCGGCGCCAAGATCCTCCTGATCTACAACCGCGACCCAGCACAGCCGGGAGTTCTCGCCGGAACTCTGGGAACGCCGCTCTTGGACTATGTCCCCACCGTGGGCCTGAGCCTCGAGAATGGCGAGGCTCTGGCTGAGAAGGCCAAGCAGGGTGATGTCTCTGTTGAGATCGACGTCGACGCCATCATCGAGAATCGCGTCAACTACAACGTCATTGCTGAGACCAAGCAGGGTGACCATGACAACGTTCTCATCCTTGGTGGCCACAGTGACTCCGTCGCCGCTGGGCCCGGTGTCAAGTGAGTAGCTCTTCTCTCCTCAAATGTGAAGATCATGGCTGACCTCTTCTCTTTCTTACCCACAGCGATGATGGCTCCGGCACCGTTGGTGTTCTCAACGTTGCGCTTGCCCTGACAAAGTTCAAGATTAAGAACGCTGTCCGCTTCGCCTTCTGGGGCGCCGAGGAGTTTGGCAAGCTGGGCTCTTACTACTACGTGAAGCAGCTCAACTCGTCTGACGCGGAGATGCGCAAGATGCGAGCCTACCTCAACTTCGACATGGTATGTCTAGCCGAAAAAAGACCAGGATCTACTTGCAAAGATCGTCGCTGACAGTTTGGTGTACAGATTGCTAGCCCTAACTACGTTCTGGGTATCTACGATGGCGACGGTGGTGCGTTCGACTTTGCAGGCCCTGCTGGCTCTGATGTCATTGAGAAGGACTTTGAGGACTTCTACGACGAGGCTGGGTACAACCACGTTCCTAGTGATTTCTCCGGCCGCTCCGACTACGCTGCCTTTATCGAGAACGGCATTCCCTCCGGCGGTCTCTTCACCGGCGCCGAAGTCCTCAAGACTGAGGAGGAGCAGAAGCTCTTTGGTGGTGAGGCTGGCGTCGCATACGACATCAACTACCACAAGGCTGGTGACGATATCAACAACCTCAAGTAAGTGACTGATCCTCAGCCCAAAGTGCTCTTTACCATGTTGATGATATTAACACGAATGTCTCTCCGCAGCAAAGAGGCCTACTTGCTCAACACCAAGAGCATCGCCAACTCTGTCGCCAAGTACGCCATGAGCTTTGGTTCTATCCCAGCGCTCGAGACCAAGCAGCGTCGCGCCGCTATGGATGCCCACGCGGCGCGCAAGAGGGCTCAGCACCTCTCTGGCCATGCCATCAGGGGCGACCACGGCCACGGCCACGCCCACAACGGAGGCGCGTGCGGTGGTGGCGCAGTGATGTAAAGAGTTCCTACGAAAACATAAATAGAAGAAGCGAAAAAGTTCATATTCATCCATCACTTTCTTTGCCAGCGCTCGTGCCTTGCCGTAACTGTTGGTTGATACTTGACAGCAATTTCGTCGCAACAACAAATTGGTTACGACAGCGAAGTAGGTATACAGCAAAGTAGATACTTGATGATAACTTCAATGAAACACACTTTACTACGTGCCGCTCTACCTTCTTGATTTTGCTATAATCATCACATTCTGGTACTTTGTAAAATACAAAAGAAGGCTGGGATCCTGGTAGAATCCTGCTTTCTTCTTTGGAAAGTGATGTGCTGAGGCTGTCCGATGTGGTGCACTCCGTATTGGTGACAGTGGTCGTGGTGACCGGCTGAAGGCGAAACAGATTCTCGTGTATTATCTTTGTGCAAGTCGTTGCAGGACTTGGTCAATAGTAGTGGTGCCCAGATTCACCAGAACCTGTGAAGCAAAGACCGAGGAGTAAACGTCAAAAGAAACTCAGACCACAGGCGTACAAAGGGAGTAAGATCGCAACTATGGCGAGATGACATTTTGACGGCTGTCTGATGCCACTGGCCTTGTTGGCTTGAGAAGACTCGTAAATGTCAGAGGTATAAGGGCTGATGACGTCCCATATAACCCTAGGCATGTCCTCGGGTCTTAAGTACTCGTGGAGGAAACCGTATTCCCATTGACGCTTTGAGTGGATACTTTCGCAAGTGTGAGCAGGTGCGCAATAGTTCACAATCGAAGATGAGATGACGGTCTCAACCCCATGTATCATCACGGGAAGGGGGCGTACTGGGAAGTCTCAGCAACATGGGTCTGCGTGGCTGTCTGAATCTCGGTGGCGGTCTCGGTGCGGAGGCGAGAGAATGCGGTAGAATTTGCCGTCGCAGTTGTCGGACTTTACTCATTGTCAGCTAAAGAAAACTCGCAAGGCCTCCAATGAGAGAGTCTTACCAAGGCTTTTTGATGTGAGTGGTGCAGTCAGAAGTAGACTCGCTGGCCCCATCGTACTGGTCGGAAGCCGCCAACAATGCTGTCATTTGTCAATAAAGACTATTTCATCATTGAAGGGAGCATTTGCGCACCTTTCGCGCATCTAGCGACTGGTAGTAAGCCTGCATTCACAGAACCAGCAAGTGCAACGAAGGCGGCGATCGAGTAAGTGATAATACGCATGATGGCTATGCACCTTCAGGTTGTGACAATTGAATATGAAAGAGCTTGATCAGCAAAGTAGAATCCCATCGGAAGACAGGATTCTGGGAAGGGCCTGAAATATAGATTTCCTGCCAATCTAGAGCATTCAATTGAGGCCATCATCCCCAGCCTTTCCTGTCAGGCTACCTGTGATCGCGGGATCTCGTCAACCAAGGGCAAAGCCCCGACCGTTTTAGGGAAGATCTGTCTGCCCTGAAAGCCGAATTGAACGATAACATTTCTTATGCCTTGGCAAACACTGTTTTCGACAGGACATAATAATCGCGATCGGCCTCACTGCAGAGCTACCGATCCATGTGTGAGGTCAGGTGTCTGTCGAGAACGCCTAGCAGCTCACCGACGTAGGTCTATTTGGTCAAGGCTGACAAGACACTAGACGCCAAAGCGTATCACTCTTGATACTGGCCGATGTGTTTTACTGACGACGAGACACTGCAAGTGTCATAACAAGGCTGATACCAGTGGTCGTATAAAGTTGGCCGGATATTCGAGAAGCTCGAGAAGCAACCGAGGACCGGTTCCACTTTTCCAACAATTTACACTAGACCATAAGTAGACAGGCCCGGCTCTGATCCCCACTCTGACTTATCGATACCGAACCCTGGACAATTTTCTGATCGCGGCAAAACTTTTGAGGCTGGCCTGCGCAGACCTGACAGTAGCACCAGCAACAGACTCAACCTCGCAGTATCGACGGTCCAGCCACGATCGTATCGAAAGAGATCAACACCACGTATTTCTGACAATCAGCCGTCATGCCTTCGACAATCACGAAGAAGAGAAAGCGCACAGGCGCAGGCGCCGCCCAGGAGAAGGCTGCGCGCGCGAGCGCAAAGATCGCCGACCCCACCCCCGTCGAGGCCAGCGAGGAAGAGGAGGAGGAGGAGATTGAAGAGATCGAGACTGAGGCTGGTCAGTCTGGCGAGGAGAGTGGATCAGAGGAGGAGGAGGCCGATGAGGATGACGAGGACGGGGAAGACGACGAGGAGGACGACAAGGACGAAGAAAACCAAGATACCCTCGACCTGCCTGCTGGCAGTGCTCCCACCCTGCCGCTTGCCGCCAACTCCGAGTCCTTTGAAGAGCTCAAGCTGTCCGAACGCACGATGAAGGCCATCAACGAGATGGGTTTCACAAAGATGACTGCCATTCAGAAGAGCGTACGTGACGTTACCGTGTCCATGATCCGAGTTTTGACCACTGACCAGTATCATAGGCCATCCCGGCTCTGCTCGCCGGCAAGGACGTTCTCGGTGCCGCCAAGACTGGTTCAGGAAAGACCCTCGCCTTCCTCATCCCCGCCATTGAGATTCTCAGCGCCCTTCGTTTCAAGCCCCGCAACGGAACCGGTGTCATTATCGTCTCCCCGACCCGCGAGCTCGCTCTCCAGATCTTCGGTGTCGCCCGTGAACTCATGAAGCACCACTCGCAAACCTACGGCATCGTCATGGGAGGTGCCAACAAGAGAGCCGAGGCTGACAAGCTGTCCAAGGGTGTCAACCTTATGGTCGCCACGCCCGGTCGTCTCCTGGACCACCTCATGACCACGCCCTTTGTTTTCAAGAACCTCAAGTCCCTGATCATCGACGAGGCTGACCGTATCCTCGAGGTTGGTTTCGAGGACGAGATCAGGCAGATTGTCAAGATCCTCTCCAACGAGGACCGCCAGACCATGCTCTTCTCCGCGACGCAAACCACCAAGGTCGAGGATCTCGCCAGGATATCATTGCGCCAGGGCCCGCTGTACATCAACGTGGACGAGCAGGCGCAGAACAGCACGGTCGACGGTCTCGAGCAGGGTTACGTGATCTGCGATGCCGACAGGCGCTTCCTCCTCCTCTTCTCGTTCCTCCGCAAGATGCAGCAGAAGAAGAAGAAGGTGATTGTCTTCTTCAGCAGCTGCAACTCTGTCAAGTACTACGCGGAGCTTCTCAACTACATTGATTGCCCGGTTCTGGATCTGCACGGCAAGCAGAAGCAGCAGAAGCGTACCAGCACCTTCTTCGAGTTCAGCAACGCCAAGCACGGTACCCTCATCTGCACTGACGTTGCCGCCCGTGGCCTTGATGTGAGTCTTTTGCCTTGAACCCCACGAGACTAAACGACACTGACATTCGCATCATAGATTCCCCAAGTCGACTTTATCGTCCAGTTCGACCCGCCGGACAACACCAAGGACTACATTCATCGCGTCGGCCGAACCGCCCGTGGCACCAACACGCAGGGCCGCAGTCTGCTCTTCCTCCTCCCCAGCGAGGTCGGCTTCCTCTCGCACCTCAAGGCCGCCAAGGTCCCCGTCTTCGAGTTTGAGTTCCCCAAGGAGAAGATCATCAACGTGCAGTCCCAGCTCGAGAAGCTCATCAGCAAAAACTACTACCTCCAACAGAGCGCCAAGGACGCCTACCGGTCCTACCTGCACGCCTACGCCAGCCACGGGCTGCGGTCCATCTACGATATCCACAAGCTCGACCTCAAGAAGGTGGCCAAGAGCTTCGGCTTCTCGGTGCCGCCGCGCGTGGACATCAACCTGGCCTCAAGCATGAGCCGGGACAAAACGCAGGGTCGCAGGGCCTACGGCAGCCAGCCCAGGCAGGGCCAGCAGGGTGGTTTCAAGAAGCAGAGGAGGAACTGAGATGGGTCATTCAGGGGCGCATGGGCATTCAAAAAAGCGTTTTGGTGTTTGCTATTAATTTTTTCTTCTATGTTGCACTCTGTACCTATGGGAAATGTTGTACTGGCTGAAGCTAAGTTTATATGAATCTTTCCAATATTAGTCTTGCATCTGCTTGAAGAAGAGTGTGGTAGTCTATGATCTAGCCATTGGCCGCCCAGAATGTCCCCATTCCGGCGATTACAGTTTCTTATGACGAGGAATGGTGCTCTCCAGAGCGCAACTGGGGAACTGGTGAAACGGGTTCAACAACATGTCTCACCAAGCACGTATCAGCCATGACCACTTGATCTTTATCCATGACCCTCACTCACAGGCCCCCTCATCTACAAAAGACAAACGGTTTCGCTGATCTTTTGTCCCAGAGTGATGCAAGTGCACCTAGCCCATCCCTCCCTTCCAAACACCATCATGCAGGCTCTAGGAGCTTTACGTCCGACCTTTGCTCCCACCGGGCGTAGGTCCCTGCAACACGTCATTGACATTTCAATTTATGCACGAAGCGGTGATTCATTACGACCTTTCACCACGGGCAGATTCAATACAGTTCGTCGATCATATTGTTTGTGGTCATCAACTTTCATCTCCTCATCTTCGACAAAGTCTCTCCGTTCAGCTCAATCACGAAGCTTTGTGACGTCTTCCCACTTATACTACCCTCAAAGCAATACCAAAGCAGCCATGGATACTATCAAGGTAAATTACACAACAAGAAGAGAGAGAAAAGCTGCAGTTTTTAAAACAAAGTAGAACACAATCGCCGAGAACTTTGGCGGAAAGGCCGCCTCTCTCGGCACCCACCAGTTCTCCTTGTCCGACTGCCCGGACCTCACAGGCAAAGTCGCCGTCATCACGGGCGGCTCCGAGGGCATCGGCTATGGCACCTCTCACACCCTCCTCTCCCACAACATCTCCAAGCTCTTCATCCTTTCCATCAGCGCCGACGTCGTCGCCCAAGCCAAAGATGCCGTCGCCAAGGAGCTCGGCCAGCAGTACGCCGACCGCACCATCTGGATGAAGTGCGACCTCAGCGACTGGAAGCAGACAAAGGAAGTCGCCGAGAAGATCAAGGAGCAGACGGACCGTCTCGACATTCTCGTCAACAACGCCGGCCGGGGCATCATGACTTTTGAGCTCACAGACTACGGCGTCGACCGGCACATGGCGCTCAACCATATGGGTCACGTGGTGCTGACAAGCCACCTGCTCCCACTGATGAAGAAGACGGCGGAGGAAAAGGGCAGCGTTGTGCGGATCGTGAACCAGGCGAGCAACGCGCACCAGGCGACGCCCAAGGACTGCAAGTTTGAGAGCCTCGAGGAGCTCAACCAGGACCTGGGGCCCAACGGGCAGTACGGACGCAGCAAGCTGGCGGGGATTCTGTACGCGAGGTACTTTAACCGCAAGGTGACGCAGAACGGACACCCTAACGTGCTCATGAACGCTACGCACCCGGGATTCGTGAGCACCAAGATGAGCAAGGAAGATATCCACGAGCCGTAAGTCTATTCACACCCTCACTCATGAAAATCCAAGACCAACAAAAGATCAGATACCCCTTGGCTGGTTACGCCATGTCTGTTGGCATGGAGCCCTTCAAGAAGGATCAGTTTGAAGGAGCTGTGAGCACCGTCTATGCAGCCACCACCATCAAGGAGTCTGGCCAGTACATCTGCCCACCCGCCGTGCCGGAGGCGGGGAGCGAGCTCGCGCAGGACGAGGCCCTGGCAGATCGGCTGATGGAGTTGACGAGGAAGGTTGTGACGGAGAAGACGAGTTCCAGCTCTGTTCAGCAGGGGTGCCCCATGGATGACCTCGTGCTTCACTGAGCATGATGTAGAGCGGCCGGTCGGTTAAACCAGCGCGTGAAGAGACTTTTGATGACTAGCTCAATGTTTCGATACGGGCCGAGCAAAATGATTTACGATGGTGCCGTAGTCATGACGCAGCGTCTGGGCGAACACCACCAGACAAAGATAAAAGGCCGGAGACACATGATTATTACTGAAAATGAGGTTTATTCCACACTCTTGCACAGGGTTCATGTCCATCATTTAACGATAGTTTCATACCAAATGATAAATTTCCTCAGAGGAGATCAACGACCTAGATGGCAGGTACAAAAGCGAATTTTTTGTACACATGGGATACCACAATTCCGCCAGCTCACAAAACGAATCGCGATTAAACCAAAGCTTGCAAAGAATTCCATCCCCGGGTTACAATGCCTCTTCGCTCTTTAATGATACTACAAACGAGAGAAACGCGCGTGCCGTGCTTGCGAAATCTCTTTGGTCCTCCAATGCCTCATGAAAAAGAAGCAGGCATATGTGCTCAATGCATCTCGAAACTAAACAATGTATTCCGATCGGGGTATCTCCTCATAATAAACAATGTCATGGCTTCGTCATCGCGACCACTCCTCTCTTCCCGCTTTTGTGTTCTCTGGTGTTGGAACCTTCCATCTACGTTCCTACACCATTGCCGCCCTCAAACTCCGATGTTGAAAACTCCCCGCCCGCGCCGCCTCCGCCGCCGCCGCTGGTGCCAGCGCCACCAGCTTCTGGTGCGCCTCCGCCGACGCTGCTCGCGGGCGTCTGCGTCCACATGTTCATGTCCAGGCTGAGAGCATAGTCTAGACCATTCTCGAGGCCGAAACCATCGAGAGCGCCTTCGAATGCGTTGTTAAACTCCGAAGACGGCGGCTCAGCGGTAGAGGACGGTTGCGTGGCTGGTGTCGATTCCTGCTGCTGTTGCTGAATTACCGGCTGGTTTTGTGAGGATTGGTTCTGCGAAGGCTGCTGCTGCTGCTGCTGCTGCTGCTGCTGCTGCTGCTGCTGCTGCTGCTGCTGCTGCTGCGTTGGCCTGTCCGCCGATGATTGCGTAGTTGCTGCTGCTGCTGCGTTGCCAGTGCTGGCCGTCGCGGCGCTTCTTCCGTTGCCGCGATGAACTTGGACGTCTTGCTGCGGGACGGGATCGCTGAGATACATGTGGTTCTCCGACGACCACGGGTTCGCGACGACCGCGGGTGGAAGGCTGATTCCTCCAGGCGCGCCCGCCGAGAGCATCGACTTTGACGTCTGTACGCTGCGAAGCAGGCCCTTGGACGCGCTGCGACTGTGGGCAGGACCCTTGTTGGCCTGCGAGGACGGCGTCCCACCCCGTGACGCGTTTCTAGCGCCGACGCTGTGCGCAACCAGTTTCTCGAGGTCAGCACGCACACTGGAGGTGGCCTTGCCGCGGCAGTACTCCTTGATCGCCTGCATGCAGACGTTGGCGCGCTCCACGACAACGTCCGCGCCGAGATCAAACTTCTCGGCGTTGATGTGGTGCGCATACGTGAGCACGCGGGTGCTCTGGTAGGCGCACATGGCCAGGTCAATGTCGGCGACCATCTGCGCGCGCATGCGCAGCGCGGCCGAGAAGATGCTCACAATCTCAGTCGAGTGGTCGATGCACTGACGCAGGCAGTGCTCGAGGAAGCTCTCGGAGATGTTCTCAAGCACCGAACGCGGGAGCGCGTCGCGCAGACCCACGAGACCGATGCGGTAGAGATCGCAATGGCACTGCCGCCACCACAGATGGATCATGACAAACACGCACAGCCTCGGGGAATACGCACGCAGGTGCAGCGAGGACTCGGAGAATTGGAAGCTCGTGGGCAACTGCGCGGCGAAGTCATCAAGCTCCTTGTGCAAGGTGAGTACACTTGTCTGCATGCGGGAAGTGTGTATGTCCTTGCTTCGCAGCACGCTCTTGCTAAACTCGGCGATCTTCTTGCGAATGTGCTGTATGCGTACGTGCAGCGCGTGACTACCAATGTCGTCGCCGTTGGGTGTCGGTGCGTTGGACTCGGGGATCAGCTTTTCCGCCGGCTGGGGAAGATCGAACTCAAAGTTTCGCTCGTTGCATGGGAGGGTGATTTGTATGACATCGTCGCGCCAGAGGGAAAAGTCGGGATTCCCACCGGATGTACCCACGTCGATGCAGTAGAGGGACCACATGAGTCTCCTGCGGGATTCTTGCGCGAGAAAGCAGAGGTTGGGGGCTTCGTAGTTGAGTCGCAGAGAGGCGGCGTACCGCGACGCGAGGCTCAGTAGGAAAAAGGCGCTGGGGAACTTGTGGGCGAGTTGGCGGTGCTTGATCATGAACACGAGAGCCTGCACTTTGATGGCGGAAGGGCGCGTGTAGTCGGCAAAGATGCGCTGCTCGGCCTCGTCGATGCATCGGTCGCCGTACTCGCGCATGCCAGGGCCCATGTCGGTCAGGCTCGATGTGATGCCAATCAAGGCGAGGAGAAGTGCCTTGTCGACCCTCCCGGCATGGTACTGCTCCATGAGCGACGCTCGGTGCAGAAACCCGTAGGTGGGGATGTGGTGGACATGTCGGAAGAACTTCTCAAACGTGCTGCCTATCAACGCATCGAAGGAACCATGAGGACCAGGACTGTGTACATGTTAGCTGCAATTTCACGGATGCTTTGGAGACGAGGGGTCTGGTTGGACATACACTTCATGCGAGAATGCGGTCGGTGTAGACGTGCTGCCAGGATCGGTAAGTCCCGGGTCACTATCATTCTGTACATCGTCCATATCCTCGTCATGGCTTTGCGGGCTCTCCCTCGCGCTACCTGCGGCGCTGCCTCCCCCGGCGGCTCCTCCTTTCGATAGCCTGGCCCTCTTCGCAGGCCGATACACACACTCAATGCCCTGCACCCTGCATCTGTCGCATGCGGGCACGTGGCCCGAGCATCTTGCCTTCCTGCTGTGACAGCTCTGACAGGCTTGCTTTACACGCCTGCGCGGAAGATTGACGTTCCAGGCGGCCGAGTCTGTGTCATCGTAGGAGCATGGGAAGCCGAGGCGCTGGCAGTTGGAGCAGATGTCGCGGGCGCCGTTGCAGCGGACCTTGCGGGCGCGGCAGGTGGTGCATGTCGATGAGGACTTTTTGGGGCGGCGGTCTGGCGATGAGAGGGATGTCGGGTTGGCGGTCGTGGGGGAGGTGATGGTGAAGGGCTGGTTCGCTTTGAGGGGATCGTGATCGTAGGTCAGGGAGGTGCCGATGCCGTGGGCCGTGGAGCCGTTGGGCGTGATGGTTGTCGGGGGCGACTGGGTCATATCGGTCGTGAGATCCATGGCGATGAGCCGCGGGGAGGGTTTACTGAATGGTATTCGTACGTGGTCGCGTGAGTCCCCGTCGTCGGTGGCCGGCTCGTCGGGGGCGCGGAAGAGATGGAGTCTGGCCCAGGGTGGCCTAGGTCAGGAGCGGCGGGCCGTCGCTGGCAGCCATTGAGCACTCTCTTATGGGCGGGATGAGCGTCCGCGTGAAGACGCCGAGAAGCAAGAAAGCAAACAAAAACGAGGCTGGAATGGCAGTACGAGAAGCTGTGACTCGGTGTGCTGGGAGGAGTGGCGGGCTGGGAAAAAAACGGACGAGAGCCGCCGTTCTCCCGCATCCCCGCCAAAGGCATGTGGGTCAGTCTGGGCGACGACCCGACATACAACGTACGTATAACTAATTGTACATTGTATGAGGAGACAATGGCATTGAGACTTGGGTCTATTGGGACTAACACCTGGGAAAACCAAACATAAAACGCAAAGAGTAGATCAATCGTCATCAAGAGCGTCGATACATTGTAGCCTCTGCCCCGGATCTCGGCCATGCCAAGATAGCGTCGGGCGGTACATTTCCGCTGGGCGGCAACCAGTCCGCGGTAGACCAGCACCGAGGCCGCCGACAGCCGATCCCAAAGCGACCCCAGATTATGTCAGGGTTAGACAAGGGTTAGACAAGGGTTAGACAGTACAGAGTCAGGGTTATCGAGGCTTAGGAAGCGTCAATCGTCGTCACATCCCTCCGCATGACGGTCCCGTGAGTCGAACCCTGGAACACGTCATCTCTGCGATGAAATACCGGATTCCACGCGCCTGGCCTTGTTGGCTGTCGCCATACTCCACCTCGCGACGAACGCCATCTGCTTCTTGATCTTCCATCATCTGCATCGACTTTTGTCAGCTTTCGCATCGCATTTGATAAATTTCCCTTACCAAACCCACTCTCTCACGTACCTACCCGGCGATCGGATCGCGTATTATCGACACCATGGGCGCAGCTTCCGCCATTATCATTGTGGTCATCACCATTTTTTGTACGCTTACCTGACTACCCTCTTCGCGCGACTCATCGCGTTGTTTCCGTTTGCTACCGATCAGACATTTGCTGACATGTCCCCAGTCCCTCCTCTCGGTGTCTGGATGGTTGCAGGATGCGGCGCTGGTAAGTTTGAGTCCTTTCATCATGGCATCTGTTCAGACTCTTGATACTGATAACGCATCGAACAGATCTTTTTGTCAACATCTGCCTTACGATCCTGGGTATCCTTCCTGGTCATCTTCACGCCTTTTACCTCGAGTGGGTGTACTATGACCGCAAAGAGCAGGCTCGTGAGGGCCGCTTTGCACGTCGTCCGGCACCCGGTGTGTACAGCACCCACGTCAACACTGGCGGCCAAGGCTATGGGACCGTCGTTCCCCCTGGCGTACACTAAATAAGGCGCAAAGCACACAAGAGACGTGGTAAATAATACTTTACGAATAACGGCCGAATTGGAAATGGGCTCAGGGAATGCTTTGTCCATGATGATAAAGTTACAGGGATGGGGCGGACATGTAGTTTAATATAACCCATACAAGACCCCCTTTTTTTGTTCTTCCTTTCTTTTTTGTTTATCTTTACCTCTCGAGACACATAGTATGTGCCAACGCGTGCTGGTCGTGTCAGCATTTCTTTGATCGTGCGCTCCCCACAGACAGCATTGTGCGGGATCGACGTGTCGATGGGCCACTCCGATGCATGACCACGTCGGCAGAGACTTTGTGAGCGTGTGATAGGTCGGAATTCGCCGCCATTTAGAACGCCGAGAAGTGAACAATCACTCTGGCTGCAGTTTTCGAGGGAGCTCAACGAGTGGTGTGGTTGGCTGGGCCACTCAAAAGCAGCCACGACTGTTCTGTCTGCACTCCACCGGTCGTAGTAGTCGTAGCCTCAATAACATTTCCATTGCATGTCTCCGAAACATATTCGCCATATTCTTGTAATCGAACAATGCGACGACTTTCCGTCCTATGATTCTTTTGCCCAAAAGCTACTCGTTTCGTCGCCCAAGGCTTTGCTTCACGGTGTGCAACTACTATGTATTAGATAAATAATACATAAAACCGCTGCTGCCTTTACCCTTTGATCTAACCAAAAGCAGCAGGAAGCACATTAACGCTACTCCAGTACCGGTCTAGCTTCCACAGCCCCTGCCCCTGCCCCTGCCGCCAGAACCCCGCCCCGCTTTCTTCGCGTCCTCCAACATCGTCCCCCGGATTCGGGATCAACTCTTTTGCATCTCCAATTTTTGACGTCTCATACAAGCTTTTGTTCAACACACGTCACTCGGCTCTTCTCTCGCATCTCCTACCGGAAACCGAACAATTGAATGGCAATACCCAAAATAACCCCTTCGTCCGCCTGCTCGAACCCGCCCAGACAACCTCCCTTGCTGCACTGCCAGCAGATCACTGGCGCACGCAACCTCAACCCCCGGTTCTCGTCTAAACACACATCAACGACCACCTTGTCCATCGCACTTATGCATCTTTGACTCTGTCGCCCCTCCCTTGATATCGTGGAGCATTGCCCCTCTTCACCCATGCGACGGCCAGCGACATAGACAGCATTCTGTATCTGTGCTCCAGCCTATCTACGTGTCGCGATTGACACCACCTGCTTCACTCCAGAAGCCTTGCAAAATAAACACGATAACCTGCAGCACTTTTGGTCCCGGCTGTGCTGCCAACGCACGCATACATACCGATGATCATGCCACTTTACCCGGCGCCTGAGTCTCATTCAAATCAACATTCTCGGAACGCAGTCACGCCGACCTCTCGACGCACATCAATATCCTTCCCTTTTCCTTTCCCATGGCGCTCACCAGCGAACCTCTCCTCCACCAGTCTTGTGACTTCCTCTGCAGAAGGAAAGGCCATACCGGTGGATGACTCCACTGCCGAATCTCGCACTTCGGCCCTTCGGCGCCTCCATCAAGACAACCCGAGGCGCCACCGGTACAGCAAGTCGACAGGTGCGCAGAACACGACATTTTCAGAGCCTATCATTGTCCGTACCTATGCTCCCAAACCGGATCGCCCCAAGAGCGCAACAGAAAGTGGCATCATCATCGTCAACAAAGGACCGGTGCCACGTCCTCACCGACGACCCATTTCCTTTGCCGGCAGGGCACGAGAAGGCATGCTTGACAGTATGGCTAGGATGACTGGTGGGAAAAGAAAGGAAGGAAGGAACGCAAATTCCCAACCAACACTGCCGCCTCTCGAGGCCTTCACCTTCAAGAGCTTTTTGGAAAACTCTCACATGGAGGCAGAAGGCGCCGACATCAACGCGGACCTCGATCGCATCGCTGAGATATGTGCTCGATCAAGGTACTCCCTAAGCAGCCAACACGACGCTCACTATGGGCCACACGGCTCTGGGGACACGTTCATCGGTCCTACTGCACAGTCAAAGGATGCCTCGATTCTGACACTACAAGTTGTGTCGCCGGGGGACGAAGAACATTCCACGCGTGGTCAAAGGCGACGGCATGGCGTCAGGAGGATAAGCAGAGCCGTCGGTACCTTGGAAACCATCATTTCCGGAAGTAGGTCATCAGAGGAGGACAAAGCACCTAAAAAGTCAGCAGCTGAGCTCGCGGAGGGAGTTCGTGAACGAGCAATACAATCTGCGTCCTTTTCTCCCAGACCAGATCATGATGCTATTCAATCTGCGGAACAGAAGACTCAATCTCAACACTCGCCCCCTACAACTCGACGCAGAGCCTCTTCGTCCTTGGCACTTATCGACACCTCCCGTCAGAGCCGGTCGACGTCACAACCCAGCCCCCAGAATCCTCGGGCAAGTCTCATCTGTGAGCCCTCTCAGCCCATGACTTGCAACACTCTATCGGTCACCAGCACCGCTGAAATACCCTCACCTGACACGCACATCCGAAAGAACCATACTGTCGTGGCGAACTTGCAAAGCAAGCCAGCTTCGTCTGAACAGGCATCTCGGCCTGGACGCGTCAGCTTCACGAGCTGGATGCCCTGGGCTACGGGGGAGAATGCGACGACGGGGGAAAGGGCCGAGGGCAAACTGAAGGAACTGCTTGACCAGCACCCGTCGACTGGGAGGGGGAAGGAGTGAAATGATAACCGGGATGGAAATTCAGAATACCCACCAGCAGGACTGGCTTGGAATAACCAGGAATTTATTATGGTGGGACGTAATGATTGATGACAACGCAAATATACCACAAATTTCAGATTTTCTTTGCCTGCTCGTCAAAAAACGTGCCATACTTTCACTCGTGGCTACCAAAGTGCGGATCATCGCCATGGCCACGGCCTCTAGCAGGGTTTAGACTTTTATTTTCTACAATTCAGGAACGGCCCTACAATACTTGGTCCTTGAATGGCTATCACCTCCGTTTAAGGCAAAGGTCCCAGCGAGAACCGAGTCATGTCTTCTTAGAACCTCTCAGAGCTTTAAAACAAGTACTTATGCAGCTATATAGCCCGACTTGGGACGGCTGTCTCGCTCACTCGCTCATGAAATATCAAACCTGTCAAGGCCTTCTCCCTGAATCATCACTTCCGGGCGCTCACCAGTCCAGCAGAGGGTTTGTACGTCCGCGTTGTGCGTGTGTACGGTGTCGTATAGGAAAACATGTGGAAGAATGTACATGAGATCAAGTGAAAAGACCTCTCATCGTGAACGAACTTCAGAGATGAAACATCCTTACCTGTGACAACACGTCGTCCACGATGAAAGGAGCCTAGAGCATTGTGCGCGCCTATGTACCTAAATTATGATCCCCAGATCAAGGCGTGCCAACTCATGGCCTCGAGTTTAACCAAAGTCAATGTTTCGATATGTTTATCCTCAATGATATGCTCATAACAGAGGCTCCAAATTCAACCATCATTCTATGAGGGGGATTAGCGATCTCAGGGCTGTGAAATGCTCAAGTTCTGTGGCCATGTCCCTGCCTCCGATGTCGTACGTTACGTGGGTGCAGGGTAGTGATCACGCCCAAGCCCAGAACCAAGACACGGCCAAAGTCGGAGCTCGGGCGCCCAAGCACAAGAACGAGTGATGTAACGCTCGCACGTCCATCCAACGGATGCATGGAGCATAAGACAATATCCAGCTCAGGTGACCACAGCTCTGCGCGGGCGGCCTCTGGTGGCGAAATATGAGTCCATGCCCGACTGCATTCTCTGCCCAAGTCTTTGACTCACAGCCTTACATGCGCTTCTCACACAATGACTGAAATCTTCATGACATTCACGACTCAACAGGTGACTCTTTTTAATTCAGAACCCCGGTCGATGGAATCAGCAAAATCACCCAGGGCTTGAGCTTTCATTTCCAAAACCTAGGCCCGGGACAGGCTCCGAAAGTGGGTCCCATCACCGGATCACGGACCCGGTCCCACCGCGGGGGGTCTGGTGATGCCTCAGTGCAAGGAGCATAACTTGACCGCCTGTTGAAATGTGTCTGCGGTCAACGGTTGAACGAATGAGAAACATTTCAAAAACGAAAACGACAGTAGTGACGTACGAGATCGTGGCGGAGTGCTGCGCCTGTGCATAACGGTCTCGCCTCCTCCAAGTGCTCCGAGCATTGTCCGGTATCACGGAGCCTGGTATTTGTCACCTTGAACATTTCGGCTCCTCTGGATTAGCCTCTGAAGTGAGTTGAGCCTAGACTACGACTGAACATCCGAGGGCTGATTCAAACAAGGGATGTGCGGTCTCACAATCTTCCATGTTTGTTGACGGGCCAGATGCAAGCACTTTACCGCGATGGAATGCTTGCAGACGCGTTTGCATAGCCGCTGGGAATCGCATGCTGGTACGAGCGCAAGACATTGTAGCTGCCTGACAATCCTCTCTTTCTTCTCTCTCTACAAGATGTTAGATTTTGAATTTTCTCCCCTCTTTTGTTGGGCTTTTGCATGTGACTGCCGTTTGCTGCAAGCCGATCGATGCGAACACCACGCTGCACCCTGGTGAGCAGCATCATCTTACTTGTGCCATATCACTCCACATTAGCGTGACATGACATGACAGAAGACTCATGCCCCATCATGAACTGTCCAAAACTTGAAGAAACGCTACCAATTTTTTTTTTCTCTTCGTCATGTGTCCGGGTTCTCGCGTGTTGTTTTCATGTATCGTATCAGGTATCAGCGCATGAGGTAAGGCTCCTACAGGTAGGAAAACGTGCATGCTGCATGCTGCACGCCGCGATGGGTTGAGGGAAGCGCCCACGATGCTAAGGATGCACACTCCCCTCCCCTCTTGCTGCAGAAGTTTGTGGTTGTCAAGGTGACCCCTCCCCTTTACTTTCCTTGCGAAAAAGCATTATTTTGGCGCAACAGCTATATAAAATCGTAGAGCACTGTCCCGCCAGTTCCCACGTCCCGTCACGATGGCTCCGTGGCCCCTCACAGCCCTTGTCCAGCTGCGAAACGCGGTGAGCATCGTAAGGACATCGCCGAGGGAGGCGGTGTAAGTCTGTGCGATGCCCAGCCTGGTGGCCTGAGATGGCCATTTCAGCTGAGCTTCTGCTTGGTGCTTCCAGCTGACCTCGCACGAGTGTGCATTTTCATCTTCATAGAGTCAGAGAGGGCCGGATGTGTGCAGAGCGAGCCTTGAGGGTCTGCGATTTCCTCTCGCGCATGACACATTTTTTCCCTCATGTAGAATAATACCCAAAGGTCTGAGCAGCGTCAAACGCGCGCGCGCGCGTGGTCGAGCCATACGGTCGCATGGCTCTAGAACAAGCCAAGAACAAGATCCCTGCATTAGGGCTTTGACGCAGCATGACGTATCATCTCACGCACATTAATGGTGATTTCCCAGGCTCGTTATCTCGAGGGGGCGCCAATCACCTACGTTTCCGGCAGTCCGATTCGCGGCCCCAAAGAAAAGTCTTGAAATGAAATTAGGAAGCGCACATCTTTACCTTCCTGGCAGGATGGAGAAAGAAGACGAGGGGCAGCCACGGGGGATGAAAGGACCAGCAAAGAGGGGCGCACACCTCGTCGCGTCACGCTCATCTTTGTCAAGGCAAACGATAGGATGAGAAAGGTGTATGCTGCAAATATCTCTCGAGATGCCTCAAGTGCCACACCCGGCAGCAGGCCGCGCTTCCTGAGGCCAATGAAGCGGTGAGCATCGAAAGTTAGCTGTTCAACTGGGCGACCAGAGAACAAAGAAAGGCCAGCATATCCCGATTCCTTTGATTTTATTTTTGGTCCAAAGTGCGGTACCCAGCCAACCATATGACGAAAGGGCTTCCCACCTGCCAGCGTGCGTCTAATAGCTGTCGGTCGCCAGCCCGGGGCGGGCCTCCTCATGCAGACCAGGCAGGGCACAGCGCGTGTCGACGTGTCCTGCAGGGAAAAGGGAAGGAAAAGGGAGGGGGGAGGGGCGCGGGGAATCGAAAAGGGGGGACATCAACATGCAGATTGGACATCAACACATCCAATTTTGGGAGACGACACATGAACGAGAGAGGGCATGGCCAGACTACCTACAAAGCCTTGAGCGTCGCCCCGAGTTTGCAGAATAGAATACGCCCAGGCCTCGAACCTTGGGCTGGGCTGGGCTGGGCTGGTGTGCCGTGAGAGTAAAGAAACAAGAAGAATGTGACTCATTCTGGGGGGAGTGTGTTTTTATTGCGCGGCAAAACACAAGTGAAATTGAACACGATGGCGGAATGCCGATATCCAACTCTCTGGAGGAGGCCTCCCTTTTTCAACAACAACGGTCGTCGTTTATTGGTAACGAGCATACACGCGCAATCAACGCAAAGTATGTGGATATCACGGGCCTTCTCGAAGCTCTCGAGGATAATCATTGGCTCGGTCCCTGCAGCACAACTCATCATACCTCTCTGACATGCTGGTCTTTATGAAAACTTGCGAACCCAGAATGTTCACATGGGTGTGAGCGAGTAGTTGCGTCAAAAATTTTTCACGCTCGGGAAAAGTGACCGCACAAGGGAGGGGAGGAACAAAAAACCAAGGTGCAACAAAAACATGGGGGTTTCTCATCTTTGACTTTCTGGTAAACAATTTTAAAAAAGGGTGGTGGCCAGCGAGAATATGTGCGTTGCGGACCAGGCTATCCCTGTGAGAAGAAATAACGAAGCACGGGCACGGGTAGACGCGCAGGGGGGTGGAGGAGGGGGCGTGTGTTCGTTCCGTGCGCGGGTCCGACCCTCCCTTCTTCCATAGCAAGGAAATGAGGTCTGTCAGAAGGGTTGCCGAGTGCTCATTCGAATCTCGGAGCGCGTCCCCGGAGGATCGGAAGACGGTGGTTGTGGCTGATGGCCCCGGTTGCGAGTCTTGTTGTGCTCAACGGAACTCTGTGAAGGGGGAAGCGACCACAACAACGGGAAGGTGCGGCGAGAATGGTGATATTAGATGGTATGGAATGAGACGCGCCGTCGGCGCAAGGCTGTGAAAATGGTGTGCCGCTTGGTGCATCTGTTAAAACCCACCAAAGCCTGCCGTGTCTCACCTCTGACATGGACATCTCGGTCAAGGAAGCAGAAGCACAGTGCAGATTCCTTTCCTCTTCACCGAGTCTCTTGCTTCTCCAATCAACCACAAGAAAGAATGTAAGCTCACCAAACCTGCTTTTGGTATGGTGGCGCGCTTATTCGATGGTCGTTCGCTGGCCACACAGCATTGTCGTTGTATGTAATTCTCGCAACGCCCCTCGACCCCTGACCCCTGAGCTGGAGGGGCCGCCCCAGGGAGCATGCACGAGCACGGACGGCAAGCACGCGAGCCTGGGACACGACGCCAGTGGCTGGGGACAAGGAGCCGGCCCCTTCGGCCCCCTGGCAGCGATGCGTAATACATCATTCAGGTCTCGCTCTGGGCCATCCAGTTGGGACCGAGACGCGGCGCGGAAACCGTGCAGGCTGCCGCGGGTGCTAGAGGGGGGCGAGCAGCCAAGCTGGGAAGGATGTCGTTCGCTGGGATGTCTGTCGACTAGGGGTTCCAGCTAGAGGTGGCGACAGGCTGGCCAGTCCGTGAATGTATGCACATCACTTTCCTCGTTTCGTATTCGGAGCCCATGTCATTTATTACATCGAGACAAGCACGGTTCGACCTGGTACCGTGAAAAAGTCATTGCACGGAGGCACGAGCATCGTGCACTCACCTGTTGGCACGACCGGTTCTGACATTGTTGGAAACCTCGGATGATCTCGACGGCGACGCCGCGTCTCGTGCCAAATCGTGCCACTCATCTTAATGTCCGCCCCCTGCGCACAAGCGGTGCTTGTTGAATTACCAGCTTGTGATGACTTTTGCGTGATTTTGCAATGCGAAGGCTTTCTTTGGAAAACAGCACGGCACAGATCAGGCCCAAGCTTTTGCAACCAGTCCTTTTGTGTCTTTGATAAGGCCCAGTATCTTTAACAAATACGGATGGCTTGGTTCCATCGGTCTCATGTGTGGGATGTCAAAAGCAGAAGCAGAACATCATCGTTAGCGATTTCCCCAGTCAAGGCAGACAACCTGCCTGCATCGTGACGGCAACTATGGCAGCCCGGCACAACGGAGGATGCCTCCGTAGCGCCCGAAAACGGGGCCGTCGCAGCTTTCGAGCCAATCAACCTCCATTTTGTCTTTTTACCCATGGTGGACGGCAATGCGTGAACTCTGTGCCCGCAGTATGATTGCCCGCCCCCCTTGTCAAGGTGATTATGCGCCTCCTCACTGCACGTGCATCCGTGTGAATTATCCTGAATGAGCGCATTGGTTTCTCCTCCAAGGTGTGATCGATGTGGCTTCCGTGAATGGAAGTCACGAGTGTGACAATTGGTGACATGGGAATCCAGGGTGACACTCGGCGCTTGTTTGATCTTGGGATCATGTGGTGTGACCAGCCACCGGTATTACCTTGGCGAGATATGTATGGTCTTTGATGACCCATGGGGGAATGATGTGGACAGAGTGCAGCAATATGCGAACTATTTTTACCAATTTTTGTGTCCTGCCAAAGCATACTTTCGGACGCGGGACGCCTCAGTGCATGCTTTCTGTTGCATTGCCATTCATCACGTAGCACGACGCTGACCTTGCAGCCACCCGCCGGGCTGAGAACCGCCCTTTCAATGTCACACTGATATGCAAACGGGCCAAAATAGACGAGGCGCACCCGATAGATTGATGGCGATCATGATGGACATGGAGGAGGGGCCTTTTCCCAGCCTCATCTGTTTTGGCCAACGGCGTGGCCTCGCGTGAAGGCGATAAATGTATGGTTTGTTGTAGATTGATAGGATGGATTCTCGTGTGGAAATAGCCAAGGCTGTCTTGCTCACGAGAGAGAGCCTCTGTTCTCCATGGAGTGGCGCCCCATTGCCCCTGCAACATCCAAGGACATGGTGCCGCAACTTGTCTTGATTAGTGAGACGAAGATGAGCCATCCAGCCCGAAGTAAAGGAACTCGTCGGTTCAACGATCGACGACCATCACTTTCTGTTGGGATGTCCTGAAATGTCTGATAGCCACACGCAAACTCGGAATTGGAATTGCTTGCATATTGATCCGTGGCGAAAGGCGTCGAAAACCCTGCATTACCAAACGCACCCCGGAAACTCGATCTTGCACCCGGCGCATGGCAGCTGGAGTCGGCGCTGGAGCCATGGCTCTGCAGGTCCGGCATCGTAATAGGAGCGATTCGTCATTTCGCTTACCCCGTCCCGGTGATTTGGGGCTCGACCTCGTCATTAGGCGTTTGGCCATTTGCTCTTGAGATTAGGCATTGCTAAAGAGTTTAGAAAGAGACACCGGTCCTGGAGTAAAGTCATCTGTCGACCGCGCACAGTGACTCGTTGCTTTTGGTTGTTTTGCCTTCTCGGTTCAACCTCCTCCCTAGCTGCGGCCGTCCGCCCGTCGGGAGTGAGACACGGAACTGACTGACGCGGGCCCTCAGTCATGAAGAAGCAAGAGGGACAGGTGTGCGCGCACTCTTGAAGCGCCGAGAGCCTCAATCTGACCGGGATTCCAGTCACCGCCCCGATGCATCATTCGACTGAGATTGAGACCAGGGATGACCCCAACCGTTCGACTCATTGCTTTCCCAACAAAGCCTCGAGACAACGGCCTGCGCATTGTCCTGCAATCCAGTCACATCGGCGCAGAGCCCCCCAGACGCGTTCTGGCTCGGCCCTTTGGCTCAGACCCTGGAGAGGGAAATGCGAATCCTCCGTCCGGGTTTCCCCCTCTCAACCCCCTGTGCGAGCGAGGCACGGTGATGGTGCACAAGGAAGTGCAGAGGAGAGAGAAGAAAAAAACAGCCACACTAGGGAGGATGAGAATCTGTGTCGTGCAACACGGGCCTGACGAGCAACCGCGGCTAGGAGCCAGGTTGGAATCAGAAAAATGCAAAGTGATGGTGTTACACTGCGCGAGAGGTCAAGTTGGTCCGAGACGTGATTTTATTGTCATGCAATTTGAGCAGAGCGAAAAGACGAGCAGCAGATTGCAGCAGGATATTGGGGCGTGAGGATGTGAGGAGGGAGGAGTGAGGCAACAGGAAGAAGCCGAACCGTGTGCCGAAGGAGTCGCTGCACACTGTGCGCTGTCATCAACCAACTGGCAGCAGCTCGAAGTGTGTCGCTGGAGCGAGAGGCTTCCCTGAGTGTCTTTGTGCTGCTTATTAAGGCGACACCCAAGCGCTGTTGCCTGCAAAACGAACCCAAGGCTGGGCTGGCTGCGCCTTCCGGGTTGCATGCAGTGACGCACCAGCAGATGCTGGACCTGGCTGGCGGCATCCGCACTGCTGCTTGGCACGCCAGGGTGGTCCTAGCCAGAGCGGGCGAGAAGGACAGGGGTCCGTTACTGTACCAGGAAAAGGAAGGAAGGAAGCAGCCCACCACACCCACCACACCCACCACACCCCCTCGACCCACTTAGGGCCGTTTGGCCGCGCTTCCACCTGCGGCCAAGTCCACATCACATCTGGGCTGCGGCCTGTATATAATCGCCCTCACCCTCCCATCCTCCTTGTTGGCCCCTTGTGCCAGTTTTGAACTGCCCTACTCTGACCCCAAATCTTGCATACTCAAGCCCGGCTGCGATTACGTCCGAGGCCGGCGTGACGACAACATAAACGCCCCCAGCTCAGCATTATTCTGTTTTCTCGCGCTTGCTGGCCCCTTCGACTGCGAAGCGTCCAGTGCCTTCTACACGACCTGACAAAGCAACTTGCCCAGGACTCTCGAGAGACTTGGCGTCTTCCCACCTCGCTTCTGATATTTCCTCATCGCTCGGGGAAATACTTCAGAACCTGCTCCTCCCACTCGTAATGTTCGCAGCACCAACACGATCCTTCGATCACCTCAACTACACCGACGACCAAATACCAACTACGAGCGACACCGTTCCTCCGGACACTACCTGACGCGCCCTGACCCCCCGAAAGACGATGAACTATCCCTCGCCCCGAACTCCGGGGCACTATCCCGACCACTCGTACGAATACTGGGACACTGGCCCATCACCCACACCCACCCCGCCTTATCACCCGATGGCCACGCCGCGGAGGACCTCGACGGCATGGGGCCACCACTCGCGCGGCACCAGCTACTCGAGCCCTCGTCCTGCAAAGGACTCTCCGCGTTTCAACAGTCAGGGCTACTATGCTACTGCCACTGACCCGCGGCCATCAGTGAGTGATCATCGTCGACCCCGGACAGCAAACTCTTCGCGACCCCGCCCTCCCACGCGCGATCGCCATAGGACTTCAACACCCTGTGGAGAATCAGACGAGGACGACGTTTTTGAGCTCTGGGGCCGGACCTATGTGATTCCTGCTGGACGCAAGGGAAGGCCTCATCGCCATCACCACCCATCATTCCCCCACGGGGACTGGCACGAGAATGACGGCGCGTGGTATACTGATTACGACTACCTGCAGAGCACCGCACCTTACTATGGCGAATACTCCGAGCCCCCTCCTCCCTACCCCGGGATGCGATCACCTACCGCTGTGCCTTTCAACGCGACGCCAAGCCGCACACCCACCGCGCAGTCCCATCGACGACAGCAGTCGACGCCTTTGCAACGCCCTGGCACGGCCATGCCTTCTATGCGCCCTTCCTCCCGACGACCGAGCGTCAGCGCACAGCAGCAACCACCCCCGCCGTCCTCGAAGCGTTCCCCCACCGAGAAGAGGAAGGTCACCGAAAAAGATCTCAGGATGCACGGCATCTCCGCCGACTATTCCGTCAAGAACTGGGACCCCGAGGAGGTTCCCATCCTTCTCCTGGGCAGTGTATTCGACGCCAACAGCCTCGGGAAATGGATTTATGACTGGACTGTCTACAGGCACGGCCCGGCGTCTCCCATGGCTGACATGGCCGGCGACCTGTGGCTTCTCCTTATCAAGCTATATGGTAAGGTGAAGAAGGCCGAAGAAACCGTTGGCATCGTTCGCAAACCCGATGACGAGGAGACCATGGACTACTATATCGATATTGGGAGCAAACTCCAGGACCGTTTTGTGAGCTTGCTGAAGCATTGCGAAAAACCAATGCTCTCTGCCAGCAAAAAGGACAAGACAAAGAATCTCGGGACCAGCTCCGGTGTCATGTTTGTGGACACTCTCTTTGGCCGCGACAAGCGTCTCGGGGACACTGAGAAGTTCATGAGCAAGGCCCGTGAGTTCGACCGCAAGTTCAGCGACAACTGCGATGCCATCATTCGCAACCCTACCAGGTAAAACTACAATGGTCTTGGCCCTCTACCTCTGCTTCAGGCCGCCATTTCCCTGCAAACCCAATGGATTACACAAATACATTCGTTGGACCTCATTACATTCTGAATATCTGGACCAAGACAAGGACCTGGATTTTCTTTTACCTGACATCCTACCTTCCGGACCTGGATCGCCTACATCCCTTCAACAGGCGACATACGATCTGTACCAATATTTCCAACATTTCCTTGGATTAGCGCATCAGGAGATGTGTCCGGTGTTTCTTCTTCTGCAATACCCTTACCGTTCTGGAGGAGCCACTGGATAAACGAACACGGAGTTCTTAAAGCGCGTTCCTGCTCTTACTATGTTTTACGCCAGCTCACCAAATTATGGGCCTATTTTCTACGTGCCCGGAGATATCATGGTAGCTTCTGGCCGGCGCCCATGTGTTTATGCGCTTGCTTACTTTTCGATTTTCTCAACAAGACAACCCCGGTTTACGCCACTAAGATGGAAAAGTTTGGGATCGGACCTGCTGTTTTTTTCTTCTTTCTTTCGTCAGTTCCCCTGGCACTTGGACAGCCGTTATCTCGTTCTGAATTTTCTCCCTCGCTCAGGGAGCGGTTGCGCTTGTTTTCCCGACTGGATATACCCACAACCAGGCTGGCCATTTTGGTGTGCGCAAGCACTCGTGGCCAGGTGGTAACTGGGATTGAGGAGTTTGCTGATTTTCATGCCTCTGTGAGGATACCCGATATTATGCTTTGTATGGAAGCATGACTTTCTGTATTAATGATTAGAATTGGAATTGCAACTTGGATTAGTCAACTCATCTCAAACGAATTGTGATTCGCTGGCGAGCCCGTCCATGGTTACTCGTTAGCGTAGACTCCTCTCTGGGCAACACAGCTTCTTCAGCGTGCGACCAGCTCACAGTACTCTCACCATCGTTCACCTTGTGCTCGTAGACGGATCCTTTTGCTTGTACCTATCATAGCCTAATTGTGAGCCAAAGGGGACTTGGTGTGACAGGCCCGCCTGATTCTGTGATGCACGACGGTTCCTACTGCGGACTTTGGTCTTCCTGTGGAATTACTAACAATGGGAGCCGTGGGCTCCCAACTTCTACCATTTCAAGGGTCCATTGACAAAATGGAATTCATTGTACGAAGAATTGGTCATGTCCTGTATGGACGATGCGCCGTCCCAGGTCCCATCTTCGCTTCATCAGAACTGTCACCAGCAAAAGTGGGGCGTGGAACGAAGCATGAAATTTCCAACAGAAAAGACGAGAAGAATACTCTTGATAGCGTAGCAACACGCGGAGACTGCGCACGCCAAACCGAGAAAGCAATCCGAGGCCATTCCGATTTTCTCAACTACGGGATACGATGCACTACGTACGGTTCCTACGGACCCCAACCATACGTCCTGGTCCACGAGGCGCTGGCGCGTTGGACCTTGTGCTGACGCTCACCAATGATCTGGGCGAGAACCTTCTCCAGCTGCAGAGACCGCTGGAACTCCTCGTGAATCTTCACAGGTGGGAAGGGGCTGATGATGCGCAGGAGGTTGTGACGGCGCTGTCGGTGAAGGGCCAGATTGTCTGGCGACCAGGGTCGAGGGTGATCAAGACCACGATCGATCTGCCGCAAGCTGTCTACGAGTCTCTGCAGCGGGAAGCTGGTCACGGGCGGACGTACGTGCAGATACGCCCGATGGTCATGACTGTCGTTGCGGATTCGGCGTCAAAGATCATGGGTGCCGCGGAGGGGCGGGGGTTGATCATGCCAGCGTGGCATTGCGTGTCTGATAGTTCGATGGGCGGCCAAGTTGTCTACCGCCGTCTCGACTTGGGAAGGAGTGAGGATAGGGCGGCAGATTTGATGATTGGAGAGGAGATCAAGGATTCCATCGCACGACATGTCTGGGACGGGGGCGTGACGGCTCTCTGCGCGATTGCTGAGGCGATGAGTCCAACGGTGCCGACTCGTACGCCAGGACCTGCGGTGAGCTTGCTGAGAGATCTCGTCACATCAAAGGAGACCAGGACGGTATTGGAGTTGGGGTGTGGGATTGGGACTCTGGGGCTTGGAATGGCGAGTCTTTGCGACATAAGGGACGATGCGCATGGAGAGGAGCATATGGAAATCCTAATGACAGATCTGCAGGACGCAGAAGACATCATGGAAGTGAATCTGAAGGGATTTGAGGCTGAGAGACCGCGACACGACGGAAAGCAAACTGAACAAGCGAAGAAGCATCTTACAAAAATCGGCTATGAGAATCTCGACTGGGAGGCAGCGCGTCACGGTACCTTTGGCGAGAAAGCCCAAGCCTCCGCATGGGATCTCATCATTCTGAGCGATTGCACGTACAACGAGGACACGCTGGCCGCCCTCGTCGACACGCTCTCGGCTATTCATGCGCACAATGTACAGCAGCAAGAAACCAGCATGACGGCAACGAAATCGACCAAACTGTTTCTCGCGACCAAGCACCGCCACGAATCCGAGCTCGAGGCGTTTGCGCTGCTGCGGAACGCTGGATGGGCGATGCTGGCGGACGAAACCGTGCAGCTGCCTTTTCTGGAAGGCAAGAGCCAGAAAGTCCAGATGTGTGTCTTTGAGAAAGTCTGAATCATATCCTTGGGGGATCCTCCCAGCCTTCTAGCACTTTGGGGCTCTTGAGACTGATCTTCGGTCATCATCGCCGGGCGTGATCCGACGCATGCACATCAGCCTCGACTTTGCCAACTCAGCAAAAGGAAAGATTGCGTGCGTGGTGGCCGGGACGTTTCGCTATCATCCTCCCACCAGCTCTGTGCAAGTTTACACGCACTGTGTCTGTTTTCCGACGCGACTCTGAAACCCTCATCATCACGATACACGTGTGCAAATCTGCAGCTCTTTGATTCCGAGTTCACGGTGGGGAAATCGATATGCAGTCTCTGCGACCCAATGCATCCCTACACACAGGCGCTCGCAGACCAAAAAGGCGGCGTCTGGATGGATGACGCGCGTTGGGCCGTGATTCGGGGCTGCATTCTTCCCCCCCCCCCCCCCGGCATCGTTTTGTCTCTCATGCATGAAGAGATGCACGGAACCGATCAGACGAGCATCCGAAGCCCTGTGGAAAGCCCAACCTCTGACCCTAAAGAGGGAGAAGAAAGGGGAGGGAGGGGGAGTGCCGCTGGAAGGAAATGGTGGGCGGGGATAGGCTCACGATGCAGCATGTGACCTGCAGCGCGAAGGCTGCGTTCCGATCGGATGGTAGGACAGGAAGTGAGGCTCCGCGTATGAAAGAGAAGGGTGTGGTTGGTTAACGGTGTACCAATAAGGATGAGTGAATGGCTACGAGTAATGGCACGAGATGTGCGATGTTGAGGTTGGCATTTTACCGCAGCCTTTCATCTTTGAAGATGCCAGAGCGAAAAGCGGGTATTTAAGAGCCTACATGATTAGTGGTAACTGTTCAAAGATGGTCTATGTGTCCAAGATACATTGCATTGAAGTCAGTCGTTGAAGTATGCTACCCAAGTCAGGGGAGTAGATGGCGTGCTGGTAGTCTAATATCGTCGCCATCCAACCAGCTCTCAATTTGTCGGACCGATTTGACATATCTTGCGGTCAAAGACATAAAGCATAAAGCACAGCCGCAAGAGTGACATATACACTGTCACTCCAAGTTTGGATCTCGACGCCTAGTGCACTGCATGCCAACATCCATCTGACCTCTTCGCGACTCGATCTCTGCTGGCTCGATTTTAAGCCATGTCTGTGCAGGGCGGGCCGATGAGGAGTAGAACAACGGCCTCAACTTGCTGTCGTGTGTTCTGGTACTTGTAAGTACGGCATGCCTCAGAAAGAGCGGTAACTCGGAGACTTCATCATATTACTATCAAGTGTCTTTCTGCGTGTAGAAGAAGGATCATACCTTCAACTTGCTCCCCGGACACGCTGCAAAATCAAACGCCGAAAAAGCAGACATGAAGATCATTAAGTGACTGGCCTATACGTCCAACCGTTAGTGCTCATCGTCATCCATTTCGTCATCTTCATCCTCTTCTTCATCCTCTTCTGTCCCGTCCATTGAATTGGAGTCTTCCTCCGCTCCGTGGTACGGATAGTGCTGTGCATGAGTCTCATCATATGCTTGCGGCCAGTCGTATTCTAGAAGCTCCTCCTGTTCCTTCAGAAACTGGCGCCAATCGATACCTTTGTACTCCAGTATCGATGGGCGCACCATTGCAAACGGCAGGTCAACGGCTTGGTGAGCCCAGTAGGTGCTGTTACCGTCATCGGTTCTGGAAGACCATTTTTGTCTCATGTGGCCGATTTGAATGTGATGTAGGTCGTTCAGGGGCAGTTCCCGCATCTTTCGGAACATGCCAGGCCAAAACTCTTGCTTGGGCTCAAAGGGCATCCCATCCGCCTGCAATGAGCGGAACCGGTACAGCGTCAGCCTCCAGAGCGCTAGAGATTTGAGGTGTCCGGCAACACGCAGGAATGCTAGCAGAGTGTCCTCGCTCAAGCTCATGAAACCAAGGCTGAGTGTTTCGAGTGCGTCGAACTTGAGCTCGGGGTCTGCCATGATGGCGCGCAGCAGTTGTGTCGGCATGTCCATCGATTCGTTGGGTGGCGAGGGGTGCCCGCGACTTTTCCCGTTGCCGTTGATTCGTAAGTCTTGCAATGACCGTGCCCGTCGAAGGAACATGACGAGGTGCGAGACCCGCCCTGTCAGCTGGCCAGCAGGCTCTGTTGCTGGGTTGTTGATGGCAATGTGGAGTTTCTTGAGGTTGCTGAGTAGTGGGTCGAGAGACGTCTCGAGGTACTTGGGGATATAAAAAGCATAATCGTTCAGGCAGGGGTGGCGGCCATGACTTAGTGTCTCAATCCCTCTCGGCCTCGCACCAGCACGCGCCATGGTGTTAAGGATCGTAACGAACATGCGATTCATCTTCTCATCGTCTCTGAAAGGCTCGGGAAAGTACCCGGTTTCGTTGTGAATTTTGACTGCACCGTAGCTTCTCCATGAGGCGCCCGGGCCGTCGCGCTCTCTCCTCGAGGAATTAAAGTCACGGATCACGACGTCCTCGAGGTTCGATAAGTTGCGAAAGGCCTCCGTCAGGTATTCGTACACCATGCCGCTGTTCAGGAAGCAAAACTCGTCGGCATAAACCTCCTTGTAAGCATCCATTTGGTCTCCCGTCAAACCTTGGAAAAAGCCAAAATGGTCTGACACTCGCTCAGTGCCAAATTGCAGCCTTGTCAAATGAGGGCTGAATCGGCTTTTTGAGATATCCACAAGGGCGCGCAGGCTGAATTCGGTGAACATGAACTGTTTCCTACCGAAGAACTCTCTGACGAATGACTGATCGAGCATGTCAGATATGGCGCGCGCGCAAATCCTGAATTTGCAAAGCTCTGGTGTCGTCAACCATTTTGTGATTTTGAGCAAGACTTCGATAGGAACATTGCGGAAGGGTGATGAGTCGAGGCCCATTACAAGAGCCATGATCCGTGGTACGGAGCCGTTGCCAGAATTCTCCTAGCGAACGATAGGAGACAAAAAGACGGGGTGGTCAAGCGCGCTGGTATTCGAAGCAGTGTTTCGCTGTCAGAGAGTGGGAAGAGGAAGAGGAAGCTGAACTAAGGAAGGGTGAATGCGAGATACTAATGACTTGCAGTTGCGAATCCCGTTGACGGATCCACATCAGCTGATACTGGCCGCCCCCTTTATACGTTCTACTTCTTCTCATTCCTACTCTGGGTTTCAGTACACGTAGCTCGATATCTTTTTGCACCCGCTTTGATTTGGTCCAAGTGCCTGTATTCAGGCAGCAGCCTCATCACGACTAGGATTCTGTGCTCGAGCCTCTAGACACGTGATATCGCGTCATGACCGTGAATGAAGTCTTGCACCACGGGAGGCAGCAGCGCGCCGGACCTGTTCAGCATTGACAGAGCCCCACAGTAGCAGCCTAGAAGTGGAGTGTCCACGATGTGTCTCTCGGTTGTCGGATGCGTGCGCAGTACGAGGAGCTGGAGCTGCTTTTGACGGGGATCCTCGCGATGGTAGATGAAGACAAATCCTCAGAATTCATTCTGGGCTATAAGAATTTTCGAATCATCAATTTGACAGGATAATTGATTACAGAAGATATCGTACAGTCTTCTCAGATCTCAGGTACCGAGTGGTGTGCGGCTGGGCGACGGTTGAATTAGCGCGAGACCCACTTTCAGCTGCTCAGCCTAGACTAGCTCGCTTTGGACCCCAGCTTCCTTCCTTCCCCCTACGATGCGATATTACGATGTTGGACCTGAGTAGCACCAGCCAGGCACAGTCCCATTCATTGTCACCATCTCTGTCTCGGCTTTAAATCGTCACGCTCGCCCACTCCTGGCGCCTGGCATCATCTCACTCATTTTCTCTTCCTTTCCCAACGTGCACTCATATCGAACAATCCAATTGTCACATTCACAGTCGACGCTGTTTGAACTGTGGCTGTTTGAAGGCCTTCTGTTGCTGCCAAAGCTTGTGATCTTTCCAGTGTCGGACGATTCATTTATCAGTGAGCGACTTCATTGCCTACCTTTCACTGCCAGTCTAGCGGGTATACTGACAAGAAAGGCCGAGGTTGACATCTTGCGCGGGAGAGTTATCGCGATCGAATCGTCCACTTTTACCCTTTCATTAGGGGACCAGCGGGGATATCCCTATTGACGCGAAGTGAAAATGGCTGTCAGGAGAAGCGCAAGAAACGCTTCCGCGGCAGCGGCATCACAGACGGACGTGACTCCGGTGGCTGTGCAGCCGGAGATCTCTGACAATGACGACGCAGTCGCGGACGCCGACTTGACCGCCAACGCTGGGCCGACGACATCAAAGCCTTTGAAAGGCTGTGCCATACTCCTCAGTGGTAACTTTGTTTCCTATGGCCACACTACCGCAACCATGAAACAGCTCATCTATGACCTGGGCGGTTCACTCACAAGCTCTTTCACGAAGGCGACAACACACGTGATCATGCCGGAGAACCAGGCCAACAATAATTCTGCAACGCGCGCGCGTAACGCAGGAGTTCACGTGCTCGACCCCAAGTGGGTGATTGAGTGCCAGAGCAGTAAGCAGAGACTTCCCGAAGCTGCGTACGACTGGCATCGTGATGACAGCAAGAACGGGAACACCGACGCTCAGCCCACCGCGAATGGAAATCCGGCTCAAGACGCAAGCAAGGCCACTGATAATGGTGGGAAACGAACTCATGCAGCGTCCGACAGCGACGACGATACCAAGAAACCGGTCACCAAGAAGTCCAAGGCGGCACCAAAGTCCAAGGCACAGGCGGATGTTAAGCCTGCCGAGGCCGAAAAGGCTGGCGACGAACCTGTTGCCGAAGGCCAATTCGTGAAGAAAAAGGATCAGGCTATTGCCATAGACGAATTTTGCCCTCTGAAAGGGTATCAGGTTTACGTCGACCCAGACAGTGGCATGATTTATGATGCTTCAATGAATCAGTCAAACTCCGGCCGCAACAACAACAAGTTCTACAAAGATCAAGTAAGTCAAGCTGATGCTAGGCATCGTTGATCCCGCTGACAGTGGCAGGTTGTATTCAACCCCACGACCAAGGATTTCAAAACGTGGACGCGCTGGGGCCGAGTCGGAGATGTTGGCCAGAACGCCCTGCTGGGTGACGGAAGTCAAACTGACGCCATCAAGCACTTTGAGAAAAAGTTCAAGGACAAATCCGGTCTGAAGTGGGCAGACCGAGGAGAAAACCCAAAGCCTGGCAAGTATGCATTTGTCGAACGTAGCTACGAGCCTGACTCGGAGTCGGAAGATGACATCGCGGTCGGCGTCAAGAAGGAAGATACGGAGGACACCTTCCAAGCCAAGTGCACCTTAGAGAAACCGATCCAAGATCTCGTGGGGCTCATCTTTAACCAAGACTACTTCAACCAGACCATGTCATCGCTCAACTATGATGCCAACAAGCTCCCTCTCGGCAAGCTGAGCAAGACCACCATTCTGCGTGGTTTCCAGCAGCTCAAAGATCTTTCTGCTCTGATGGATGATCCGGATCTTGCTGCCTCGAAATGGGATATGCTATACAACGCAGCGATCGAACATCTTTCAAATACTTACTACTCCCTCATTCCACACAACTTTGGGCGTAATCGGCCGCCTGTCATCAAGGATGACACCGTCCTGAAAAAGGAGCTCGAGCTGCTGGAGAGCTTGTCGGACATGAAGGATGCGGCCGATATTATGAAGATTGACCGCAAGGAGGGTCCCAAAGTTCATCCCCTCGATCGTCACTTTCTGGGGCTCGGTCTGCAAGAGATCACCACCCTCGACCACCAAAGTCAGGAGTTTAACATCCTGGTCAAGTACCTCAACGGCACCAAGGGATCTACCCACTACTTCAATTACAAAGTCCAGGATATCTTCCGCATCGAGCGTCCGGGCGAGCACGAACGCTTCGAAAAGTCCAAATTTTCCAAGATTGCATCCGATCGCCGACTGCTCTGGCACGGGTCTCGTGTCACCAACTTTGGTGGCATTCTCTCCCAAGGTCTCCGCATCGCGCCGCCAGAGGCTCCTGTCAACGGGTACATGTTTGGTAAAGGTGTCTATCTCGCCGACATGTCGAGCAAATCCGCGGGCTACTGCGCCTCCTATGGTTCTGGTGGCAACGCATTGCTCCTCCTCTGCGATGCCGAGCTGGGTGACCCCATGCAAAGGCTCACGAACGCAGACTACAATGCTGGTGAAAAGGCAATCAAGGCCGGCCTTGTGGCGACACACGGCCTCGGCAACATGGGACCAGAAAAATGGATCGACGCAGGTGCCGTCAACGAAAATCTCAAGGGCGTCAAAATGGTAAGTTGCACCTGATGAACGAATAAAACACTGCTGACTATTGACCGCAGCCCGACCCCGACGTCCCTGTGGAAGATAATAACAACAGGACCAACTCCCTCTACTACAACGAGTACATCGCCTACGATGTGGCGCAGATCCGTCTTCGCTACCTTTTCCGCGTCCAGATGTAATTGCCCAACAATTGGGCTCGCCTATTTCTGCTTGATATCGTTTACACTGATTTTGCGGCATATTCATACAACTGTCATGTGAATTATTTGCGAGGAGCGATGGTGGTTCTGACCTTAATGCATTTGAGACCCGAGAAGGGCGGCGCAGTGGCATTGAGGTACAACGATTAGATCATTGCTAGATACGAAATCCGAGGCACGGTATTATTAACAACAGGGGTCCTGATATGTGTTGAGAACAGTAGCTTGAAGTGATGGCAAGTGGACACATGACTTGATGCGACAGGTTAACGTGATCGGTCCATTGAAGCATTATCGATGACCAGTGATCATTAATGTATCAGTCCTGGCATATAAAAATATCTGCTACGTTATGTCCTATGTCACAGTAGTGCTGAGCTCAGGAACAAGGTCTGACATGTACAGTCCATCGTCTAAATACTCCTCATCACTTCATATCCATAAACTCATTTTGTCGCAAGAAGCTCATCGCGAGCTCATCGCCACCGCGTTCTGCAGCTTCCATCCAGTGGACAGCAACACACATCAGGCCGGGATCGATCCTGACATCTGCTCCGCCTTTTCCGCTGTTACCCTTATTATCTGATGTGCCCGGTGGGCCAGCCGCGCCTGTGCCACGGCCGTACTTATTCATGACGCTTTGCTTGAACACCTCTCGTGGCTTCGACAAGGGCAGAGTGGTGCGCTCGACAAGCTCAGGATTGGACAGGTAAAATAGAGCCAGCTCCCTCTGCGCGGTGGCCGAGCCTTCCTTGGCTGTGATGCTCCACATTCTGCCGGCATCTTCAAGCGTGTGTGTGGTAGATGGAGGTGGAGGTGTCCCGGTCGATGACACTGGGGCGTTGGTCGGCGCTGTGCTGCTACCAGCCGCCGGGCGCGTATGGGTTCTTGCCGCGACAATATCATCTGCCATTTCCACCATGGTGTTGCAAACCTCAGCTTTCAGCATAAGCGCTGCAAGGCTCGCATTCCAGAATGCACGGCCAAGCTCCGGTTTGTCCAGGATTGAAGTTGGGACAAAGGCGGCAATGAGTTGCAGATCGCGGAAGAGCGCGCGAGGACGAATGTTTGCGTCGCGAAAAAGCTTCTTAAACTCGCCAGTGACGGCATCCAGATTTGTGTTGGATCTAAACGCGTTGGAGCGGGAATCTTGAGCGATGTCGCGGTGGTGCGCGGAGCTCAAGCTGTAGTTTGAAGGTTGCATAATGCTAGACCTTCGTTGCTTGGCTTTATCGATTGTCTGGTCGAGGATACCTGGTTTCCTTGCTGGTCTTTCGGGAGTGAACCCTGGGCCTCCATCAGATCGGTGGCGACGAGATCTCATAGATCGCGTGGTAACGGGCCGAACAGATGCAAGTATCAAGTCCTCCAGCTCTTTCAGAGCCTGAAGCTTGGAAAGAGGATTCGGATGAACGCGGAACATGACCAAGAGCCTTTCGTAGGCCTTCCGAAACGGGAAGCTTTCAGAAGCCAACTTTGCTGGCAAACTGACAGTAGGTTCGGCGGGTATACTGGGCGCGGCTGTTGACGATTGATCAACCGTGGATTCGGGAGCCGGGGCGAGTCCAGCATCGCCAGCCCCGCGCAGATCTCGAAAACTCTTCTTTTTCTCGATAACTCTGGGTCTCGTCGTACTTCTAGATCCAGGTTCGTGTTTGCCTGCTCTGGAATTTGCCCTCGCATCCAATGCTTCTTGTCTGTCAATGCATTCCTGGCCCAATCCCTGAAACCATTGATCCGTTTCAGATCCTTTAGAGAGAACGCTGTTGCCCAAGTCAGACAGTATGAGGCTTGTGAGAGACAGTCTTAGCTGTTGCAGGAATTTCGTCTTTCCCTCAGCGACCCTCCTCTGAAACACAGTCTCGGTGGACGACGCAGATGTACCGGGTCGGCCGGTAGACACACTCGAACTAGATAGGAAATAGTTGTGATAGCCAGTGCCCGAGAAAGTGGCCGATAGGTTGGTCAAACTGGTTGTGGGAGAATGGGCCCGCGATACAGCTGACAAAGGCGACATCGAAGGCTCAAAGGGTGACCAAAAGGCGCTGGAATCCAAAGCATCCGTTGCAGATAGCTTCTCAAAGTAGTTTTGAGTATCTTGGTGATCCGAGAGTATTCTTGATGGTGTCATTCGAAGAGATTCGAAGGACTTCTGGCTCAGGCCATGAGATGACCAAGTTCGAAAGTCCCGCGAGGCTGACGCTGAGCGGTGGCCCCTAGAGGGGAACCTATGATCATCACCACTTGTGATGCTGGAAGCGTCGTCAAACAAAGACTGGGTGTTCAGTCGTTGAGTTCGTTCAAAAACCAGCTTATCTCGCCTGTACAGATCACTAGACCACAACACTGGGGCATCGTGAATAGTCTCTCCGATGAGCTTGGAGATGCACTTGTCAACCTCACAGCAAAATCGGTGAATACGCTCCTCGCCTTGGCAGAAGTTTTCGATGCCGTTCTGCTTCAGCCACTGTGCGGTTATTTCAGCTTGATCGTCACGCAACTTGTTAGGCCCCCCTTGGTCTTCGGTTGCCGCTAACAAATCCATGATCTGCGATTCCGTTCGATAAAGATAGCTTGAACTTGAGCGACGAGCGCGGGTTGCTCTTGAGCGTTGTGAGTTCCACCGTCGGGGCATGCCCATAGCCTTCAAGGCTTGACATATATCCCGGCTATAGTTATACTCCTTTGAGTTGCGAACGTCGGTTACATACCACATCTTATCTCTCAGTGATGAGGACCTCTTAGCCATCCTGCTGAGAAACCCTTCATGTCGTTCCTGACTTTGTTTAAGCCATATCAGCCATGCGTCAAATTCCTCGATCGCTGCGGTCGATCTCCTCACGGAATCTCGGGGCCCTCTCGAGAAGATGTTGATAAGCGCAGCATAGCTGTTTCTGCTCAATGTGTCGGCATCTAGACCTTCGAGCTGGGATAGTGTTCTCCAGTACAGATGAGCCGAGACAAAGTCGTTTTGAGATTTTGATTGTGCGGCTGCAGCCTTCAGCATTGTGATCAAAACCGGCTCTGCTGCTTCATCCGTAGATGAAGGGCCTTGGTGTGGGGAATGCAAGGGCGCTTGTGATTGACGCCGTGGCCCAGCTCTTTCAGGACTCGAGATCAGGGTTTTGGACTTGTATTTTCGTAAACGGCTGGCCCTATTGCTGAGGTATGTTGTTGCGCTGGTCACCTCAACGCCTTGTGGTATCTCATAATCCTCGACGAGTCTAAGGACGGAATCTCGCAGTTGATGAAAACCCTCATCATCTTCGATGTCATCTCCAGTATGATCATCTTCTGTATCGCTGCTTGACCAGGATTCAACCTCATCAGCATCTTCTGATGGGTCATAGCCAATATCTGTTGATAGGGCTCGGCCATCTGCGGTCAAAAAGATGACTGCCCATCGTTCTGCACAGGGATGAACGGTGCCACTGACGGCCTCATGGCCGAGACTTTGCGCCATCTCGTGAAGAGCAAGACGAAGCTGGTATCCATCTTCTTCATACTTCCTCAGTTTTCGGTTACTCACGACTTCTGCTGGGTCAAGAGCGGAAGGGCTTGGAATGGGTGTGGATGGCTGCACTGGTCGAGGATCCCGATTGTTTGAAAAATCACTCTGAGTCGATGAGGCACTGGTACTGATAATTGATGCTATGTCCGTGGCATTTCGCTCGTCAGCTGTAGACCGCAGAGACGAGATAGCTGAGGCAGTAGTGACTGCAGTCGGACCGGACGCGGTTGAGGCTGTCGAAAGCGATCTTCGTTCGGGAAAGAGAGCATTGACTAACGAGACAATCTCAGAGGGGCTGATAACCAAGTAAGGGTGAACTTCTGCAGTCTCTCGCAATGATGTAATAGATCTCGCAGGCAACAGCCTCGACTGGGGTAGTCTAGAGTTCTGACCCTGGAATCTGGTCACAATGTTGGTGATATGTGCCTTGATATGATGTGGAATCTCCGGAGGAACATAGCCGGCTGGTGGCTTGCCATTCCACATGGAAGAAACGTACTCCTGGGCCTTCAGGGCAACCTTTTTCAGGATTTTCTCGCGAGCATACGGAGTGATGTGGTACTCGGTCAGCATTCCATAAGACTCTGGATGTATGATGGCCCCGACCAGAAATACAGAGAAAAGGCACCGCCAAACAAGCCACCGTGAGGTGTTTTGCAGATACTTGGGTCCATCCAACTTGGACAGCATGGCGTTTCCGAGTTCCAAGAGTCCGTCTGGGATGCCAGCGGCATCAGTGTCGTCCACGAGTTTGAAAAGATCGTCTACAGCTCGTGAGTAGAAAGCTTTTGCGGCCTCTTCGTCTGATTGGGTCCAGTCCGAAAGGTTGAAGCGTGTCCCATGTTGATCCTCGGCTGGGTCCAGGAGAAAGGCACCGTCTTCTAGGATGCGTATCAAAAACCACTCCATACTCGACCTGCCAGACCAGTCGCGCATGGCTGTCCATATTGACATGACCGTAATTACAAATTGTTCGCTGTTAGACTTGGGTTCAGTTATCAGCCTGGCAAGGGTTGTGGCCCATACGTCAGTCCTCCTGCGGTCCTCGTTGCTCCCCGGCCCGGCGGAGTTGGCAAAGCATGTGTGGATCAAGATCGACAAAGGATCGTGACGATGAAATGACAGCAGCCTGTCAACTTCTGAGCTGTTGTGTGAGCGCAAAGAGGAGTGTGACCGATTTGAGGAGAGTCGATGGCCGCCCATAGCAGAATCGACAGGTTCAAGGCCCTTATGGGGTAAGAGAAAGGCTTGGAGTTCTGAACTTCGCAGGGAGCATATCCTGGTCGCAAGGTAATCTGGATTGGTCCGTATCTCTGTCAAAAAGTTCACAAACGTTTCTCGCGAGGACGCCGCGATATCATCCAGAAAGGGCATCACAGGCTTAAAAGACTCTTCGGCCGAGTTGGCAGGGAGGTGCAGTGTTTCCGAAGATCCTGGAGTTGGGGAGACCAAGGGGCTCATGTCCGGTTCCAGCAAAGCGAATCGCCGCATTTCGTCGCAGCTTTTCCGTACATCTTGAATGGCATTGTAAAGGGCTACAAATCCATCCTTGTCATCCTTCCGGAACTTATCGGCCAAATTTTGATTTGCAGCATCGCCACAGCGTATCAAACGCGCACTCAATGCAGTGGAGATGAGAGTTCTCTGCAAACGACTTCGGGTGATTGCGCACTTGCGCTGTTGATATTTGGAGAGTCGCACCAGGTGAGCCAGCTCCTCAAGTGTGGTGCCCTCGTCCTCCTGGGTCATGTAGTTGTTGGAGAACAATGAGGCATCTTCCAGCAAGGGCGTTCTCAATACCGGAACATACAACTTTTCTCCATCATGGGACTTGGCTGGTTCTGCGAGGGGCTCCGTGAACGGGTCATTCGGGTCGAGCGTCTTGTGCGAGGTATCTTGGGATCCAATGGCCTCTTGTGACGCCGTCGCTCCACTCAATGAGGACGGAGCGATCTCTTCATCTTCCGGTTGTGTGACTTTCTTCTTTCGAATGGGTAGTGTCAGTGTCGACGATGATTGCGACGAGCTCGGAGGCGGCTGAGGCGGCGCGAGCCTGGTTTCGGCAGTCTCGTCTCGATAGTCAATTGATTGTCGCGCACAACGTGGTTGTGAGGCTACAAGTTTTAATCAGCCACAAGATACTCTTTCAAAGATCACGATTCAAAACTTGAAGGAAGCGAAACTGATCCAACATACGAGGGGTTGTTTGTGTGAGAACAGGGGAGGATAGAGAGCGCTGCATGAAGCTCATGATGAACCCATGGGGCCCGTCTCAGTGCCGCCTTTGCCAGCACTCAGCGCTTGTGGAGGGCTTCTGTGACTGAATCGCAGAAACATATACTTCGAAACTCATGCGCCCATTCACAGTCGCTGTGTATTGTATTGCTGAGTGAGATGATAGTCTGCCGTATGAAAACGTCGAAACGCAAGCCAAATGATGTCGACGTTGGCAGGGTTGAATCGACGAGCCTTGATCGTGAGTGGAAACGCGGATCTGAGGTATTCTGAGTCTAAGGAGCGAGGCGAACTGAAGTACCACCAGGGGGAAAGCAACAAGCCTAGGAAAAGTCGACAGAGGAAAGTTGAAGAAGAAGGACTGGATTCTTGAAAGTTGAGGACTCGATATGTGGCAGTCGCGATGCACGTGCATGTGCGCGTGCATGCGCATGCGCAAGTGGCAGTCACCAGTCCCGCCACCGTTTGGAGGCAGGAGTGACCAGGCAAGTGCACCACGATACGAAGAGCAAGCAAGGCAAGCGCGCACCCACAAGGCAGGCCAGGGCAGGAGCAGGCCGTGCACCCCTCCAAGAAGGGAATACAGAAGGAGGCTGGCAGCTTCGTCACACAGCGCTCCTTCCGCCGTGACGTTCAAGTCACGTGCCCTATACCGCGTCTTTTGAAACCCTCGCAGTTATTTTGCCATTGATTTTAGAGACGATCGATACAAAATACAAGGTGTCTATGATCGCACCGACTGCCTCCAACATGCAGCAGCACAACTCACTCAAGAGAACCAAGAAACAGCTAGCCCCACCCGACCACGTCGGCACCGGGGAGCCCCCCTGCGCTGTGAGTTGTCACCGCGTTGCATTCTTCATGCATGGACTCGTCTGGTCGTCCGCTCCCCTAGAATCGCCCGCCCTGCATTGCGGGATGCAGGCGGCCAAACTCCCATGCAGCCTGTCGCATCTGCTTCAGTCCAATCGAGTCGCTCCACGCCGCGTACATTGGTTCGGACGGGCCAGGGTGCCAGCTCATCACCCGTAAAGCGTAAGGGCGAGGCCCGTGGTGTACGAGCAACCGAAATGGGATGTCTTCCCGTTTCAATAAGCCAGCGCATTAGTAAAGAGTCTATTATCGTGGACCGGAGAAATGTCCTGCTGGCAGTTTGTTGTCTCGCAGCTGCACCTAGATCCAAGTCTTTCATCGGCACACCGTTCATCTGTATCTTCTGCCTACCCGGCAGAACATACAGCTTCAGAACTGCCAATAGTGGCGTGATCACTTTCCAGAATCCGAAAAAGCGGTTCAATTGGGCTGAGCATAGGTGCAGTTTACTACGTGCAGGTCTCCCATATTGCATCTCACAATAGGGCATAGTGCTCCTTGAGAATTGTGTGATTTGAAAAACGTAGGCTATGAAAACTGAGTTCATTTGCGCGTTGTTGTATAACGCAATGTCAAGCCCCCACAAACCAACACACAACAGCGGGCGCACGATCCCGCGTCCTGCGTGAAACATCCACGTTCAGCTAAAAAGCATGAAAAGCGCAGTCACTTGTTACCCGACTGTCCACCGTAGGATTCTCCCAAGTTCTGAGCACCTTGGCCACCACTCTGCTGAGATGACCCCTGCTGAGCTGCCTCCTGCGCAGCGCGCGAATCAGCAGCGGCTTGAGCGCGAGGCAAAACCACTGGAACTCATGTCGCCTCCGCCTTTGGCCTTTAAGGACGGAACGTTAGTTGAATACGGGCAGGGAGAAATGTGACCAGGGAAATCAAAGCGATGTCGAGATGACTTGCCTGGCTTGATTGGATCCTAGAGGCGTCCGATTGGCTCATGTGATGAGTCGGCATTTTGACGGTTTGATTAGTCTGAAGTGTTGACAAGGCTCTGGTAGGTTCTTGAGGTGGCCTCTTGCAAAGTGGTAAGTGGAAGAAGATTAAAAGGTGTACATGAATGAGGTCGTTTTGTTGGTTTTATAGGGGATTGGCCGCATATTCATATCGACTTTGTTTGATCATCATAGTATCATCACTCTTGGATTGCCTCTAGAGTCAATCATAGTTGTCTCGCACCGATTCACATGCCAAAAAGTCTATTAATAACAGCTTGGGCAGGCTCAGTCCACGAGTCTTTGCGTCTCACAACACAGATGCCAACGTCGTTCCACGCCCACAAGTACTCCATTTCCGTTGGCTAAGTAAGAATGGACTCATGTTCGGCTTCGCATATGGAGCCTTCATGTCCTCCCAGCCGCCCAATATTACCATCCTACGTTCGATGTTAATGTGACAAACTGGTCTCTGGGAATCATCATCCCGATTGCACTGCCAGTAAACAATGCAGAAGCAACGTGCAGCACGCCGCATAATGCATCAACATAACAGAGGGGGCAAAATGCCGCGTCCTTTGGTGTTTAACAACTTGTTTATGGAGAATGATACCATGGTGATATGTACAACCGTTGGAGCTAAGTAAATACGACCCACCCCTTATGCGTTAGAATTCATAAAGACATGCATGCGTCAACGGTAAATATCCTCGCACCCCCACGGCGCTCAGGCTTCCCTCCCGAAGCGAACGTCAAAGTCTTTCAGTACACTCATGATACTCGCCGCTTCCACCTCGATCGGCATCATCCGCCCACCCTGATTCTTCCCTGACCCAGCTTCGTTCTGGCGAGGCGCTGCCTTCAACAACGGCAGCCAAGACCCAATATCATCTTCCGCCCGCTTGAAATATCGATGGCTTGACAATGTCTGATACGCCTCCGCACAGCTCAAACCCAGGCTCGGCAAGCTGGGCAATGTGATCCTCTGATTCCCAGACATGGTCCCCGACGTAGGTGCTGGTCCTGTTGAACGAGCTGCAGCATCAGAAGACCCTTTGCTCTTGCAGCAGCCTCCACCCTCACCACTCTTCCCGCCGCAGCACCCGCCGCTGCCGCCCCCATCCTTGTTAAGATTGGCAGCCATGAGACGGCAGAACAGGCCAGACTTGGGATCGCTGCGGCACTGCTCACACGTTCCCGGTCCGCCACTACCGCATCCGCGGGAGCGACCCTGTGTCTGCGCCGCGGGTTTGCTGACGGGTTTACGGCGGGGCAGCTTCACTGCACCATCGGCTGTCATCTCCATGATATGTGGCTGGCTGTAAGATACAACATCGGTGTCTGACGGCGGCGGCGTCTGGAACTGCTGAACCTGTTGATCGACAATGGGGGGAAGCGTTTCAACAGTTGTATCAGCGGCTGAAGCCATTGCTGCGTCTGCACAGACACAGTAAGTCCCATCGCTACAAAACCCACAGTCGTCCTTGGCAAATGATGTATCGAGAGATGGGGGCTCACTCGTGGCGAGCGAGTTCTGCTTTTCAATGCTTTCCCTGGCGTGCGTAAAATCAGTCGCGTTGAGCTCCTGACCGATGTCGTGCGTGGTGCGTGAGCGTTTGTGAGCAGCGCCCGTATTTGTTGGCGAGGCAGATCTCTTTAGCTCAATGCCCTGATTCAACGCAGAAGCAGCAGTATTTTCGATGCACTTGCATGAAGATTCGGGACTGCAGCTGGCGCAGGTAGCCTTGAGGACCTCCTCGACACAAGCACAACGGCCTGACGGCTCGCAATGACCGCATGTCAGATCTTGAGGAGGCTGTTCGGCCGGGCTCGAAACTTTAGAAAGATTCGCCATGGGAGCGAGCGTATTGCTGCCTGATCTATCTCTCGCTTCATGTGAGAAGCTCTGTCGGGTAAACGCCTGATGCTGATGCTGCCCTTGATGTGAGGAGCCATACTGAGGACCTGGCAGACTGGTCGTTCTGAAGGCAGGTTTCTCCTCCGCCTGCTGCCTTCGCAGAGCCTCTAGTTGCGTTTCGGCGTGCAGCCTCTCCTTCCTTTCCTTTTCCAACATGCTTTCCAGCAGGGCGTATCTCGATTTGAAAGACTGCAGCTCCATCTCGAGATCCCTGATCTTGCCCTTGTACTCGTTCTCTTTTTGGTCCTGCGCATCCCGCTGCTGATCCAGCTGCTCCTCGAGTTCGCCCACCCTTGCTGCCCTGCGCTCGCGGAATGCCCTCTGCGCAGCCCTGTTTTGAGCCTTGCGCTTGGTAGGGGGCGTGTCTGTGGCCGGCTTGCGGCCGGGTTTCGGGCGAGGCGGAATCACCCATTCCTTGGTCGTCATGGACATGACGGCTGGCGGCTCTGCCATCGGCGCCGAGCTCACGACCGCCGACATGTTCGTGGCATGGGTCGGCGTCGACGAGCTGGATTGCGGCAGTGTCTCAGTCGCAGAATTCTTGAGGGCGTTCGGCTTGAGTGCGACCGGGGCTTTGGTGGGACCGGGGGAAATCGGGGCCTTGCTCGTGGGCCGAGATGTCTTGCCGGCCAGTGGCGTGGGCCGAGAAAGAATCCTGGAGGTATTGCACGGCTGCGAAGGCTGGACGCTGGCGGTTGTTTTGGGCTTGTGAAAAGAAGTGGTGGAAGGGGAGATGGCAGATGGCGACGAGATGAAGCCAGCCATCTTGTGCTGCGTAATGCCAACTAGCGCGTAGCCGGCGACGTGGGACCCCAGTGGAAGGTTACAGTGGGTTTGCGACCCTAAAAACCCCCGAGATTGATTGTGCAACCCTGCAGCTTTGGGTTGCGCGGTCGAGCAGGGGCGCAGCGTGCTGATGATTGAACCGTATGTAGTGACTATGAATAAGCCAGGTGGTGTTCGGGAAGGGCGTGTTGGGTGCTTGGTCGATCGTACGTCCGAGCTGATGACTATGTCTTGGCCCGAGAGAAGTCTGTCGTCGGCCGATGAGATGATGTTGAAGGGCGATCTGCTGAGAAGATGATCGAGAGACAATAATCACAAATTGGTCAAGAAGAGGGGTCAAAAGACGCAGTCTCACATAAAGTGGTTTCTGCGGCTTTTGTGCGAAGCCGAGCTGCACTGAGCCACGGGTTTACTGGCCGATGTAGGAGAAAGAGGGCCTGGAGGTAAACCATGATGCTCCACTCCCGCCTGATGATCTGATAAGATATGCCAAGGATCACGACAGGCGCTACTGCCCCAACTGCCTCTCTAGCGTCGCCCTGGCAGCGAATGATGTGTCATAAGGAGGAGTCTCAGGGGAGTCGAGAGCGGTGATTTGCGCACATAATGGGAAGTCCAGGCCGTGGTTTATCCTTTTGTTCAATTGCACGACTCGTTGCTCGTCATGAGCTGCGAACCTGATGTCCTCCGTGATAGAAATTTGGCGAGACGTTCTGCTCTCGCCAGGGCAAGCTTGGGTCGGTATCAGCTGCAATGGCTAAATCCGCAGCAATTTTTTTCATTATTGTTACGAAACCAGAGAAGCCAGGAGCATGGGAATCCTGGCTGCCCAGTGCTAATGTGCGTAATTGGCCCAGAGCCCCTCATCCCAGTCGTCGCCCTTGTTGGCTAGTAGGCATGTGGTCGGCCTCACGTACCGTGAAATACCGACCGCGCGTTGACCGAAGCCTGTCCACCACTGTAGGATCCTGCAAGAGCCTACACTACCGCGTCTGTCCGACAAATTAGTCGGATGTCCGAACGATCAGCTCGGACACACCCTTGCTCGCTCACGCCTACTCATTATGGCTGTTCCGTGGAGCCGTCTTGAATTTTAGCACACAGAGAACATGACCATGACGAGCCGTGTCCGTCAACAAACGCCTGAACGCTGGACAGGCGAGGTCAGACTTTTCACGATGAACTATACACGAGCGGAGTCAAGGCGTGGCGCTGATCCTAGGTGCGGTGGATCATAACGAACGACGTGATTCCCATACGACCAAAGTAGTCGGCCGTTGCATTTGTTGAGATTGATGATCTGTGGCGTGTCTATACTGCCTGTTGGACCAGCCGGTGGCAGGGGTGAGAAGTGCCATTGTGATATTCCAAACGGCCATTGCATGGCTCTTGCGGACGAGGTCTTTATATTAATGATTGTTTTCTAAACAAACTCCGAGTCTGTGTGTTTCTACGTGAATCATCATATGACTGGACACCCGCAAACTGGGCGATCATGGGTTTAGCGTGGTGAACAGTCATGTAAGCACCAAGAGACATGCAAAGTTGAAGTTGACCTGTTGATATATAAGGCTACGTAAATACTTCGTGCAAAACGCGTAAAAGCACCATTGAATGTTAAAAGTTTGTTATTTCCAACGGCTTGAAACGTCTCGCGAGGCAGACGGCGATTCAAGTACCCTAACCCTGTCTCAGAGCTGGCCAGAGGTGGGGTGAGGATCGAAATTCCAGAGGACAGTGATGCACCACGCTGCTCGTTGAAAGTAGCGCGGAATTTTGTCGCCCAATCCACAAAGCTCGGACAGCTCTCTACGCTCTGCCCCGACTTGACGATGGCGAATCACCATCCACACCAGCATCCTGCCCTCCATTGCGCAACCACAATTTTTTTTTTGAACCTTTCTTTTCTGTCTTTGATGGGTTGACGATATGGCGACAAAGACCACTCTGCCGCTCGGGCAAAAGCCCTCAACCTTCTCCGACCCCTTCGACGGCTCAAACGTGTACGAGTACGCAGACAACGAAGCCAGCGACTACAGCGACCTCCCCCATCCAGAGCCTCTCCCACGCTCTGATTTCCTTGCACCCGACTTTGAGCCAGCAGCGTACCTCTCTTCCCTGCCGCACCGGCACCAGACGCTCGAGGACTTGCGTTCCGACCTTCGAGACCGGAGCGCAGCGATCAGCAAAGAACTGATCGATCTGGTCAACGACAACTATACTGCTTTCTTGTCATTAGGTGATGAGCTTCGAGGTGGAGATGAGAAGGTGGAGGATGTCAGGGTAGCGCTTCTGGGGTTTCGAAGGGCGGTGGACGATGCCAAGAGCAGGGTGTCAGAGAGGAGAGAGGAGGCCGCAAAGTTGACGGGCGACCTCAGGGGTGTGCAGTCGACGATAGAGGAGGGTAGGCAGATGATTGAGCTATCAGAACGATTGTCGACATTAGAGGAGCGGCTCTCGCCGGAAGGTGTGGTGGATGATAATGGGGATAGGGAGCTGGAGTCAGACGACAGCGAAGACGAGGAGGACGAAGAAGCAGACGAGGATGCACACGATTTCTGCGGCAGCTCGCCAGCCAAGCTCTTGCTCTCGGCCCGGCAATGCGCACAAGTCACAGCCATGGCGGGCGAGCTCGATCGGGAACACCCATTCGTCATGAAACTGGAGGAACGGCTCGAGAGATGCAGAAACACACTGCTCCTCGATCTGGGATACGCTCTAAAGGAAGCCAAGGAGGCCGGCGCGAAGGGGCAGAGCCGACTGCTACAGTACTTGAGCATTTACCGCATGATCGATGCGCAGGACGCCGCTGTCAAGACATTGCGAAACAGACAAACCTGAGTATGTGCAGCACGTCCAGTTGAAGACAAACCGAAAAAAAAAAAAAACGATACCCATTGAGCGCAGCTCTTTGCCGCTATGTGATATTGTACATTTGATTGATACATACATGCTGGAAAGTGCACAAGCATAACGGTGCTATAACATTACATGACAGTCGACACATCCTTCTCCGTAAGCTCGCTTCCCAGCTCGTTGAGCTTGCCGTTGAGGCTCAGCGCCGGGCCCCGGGTCGTCGACAGCACGATCTCGTGGATCTCCTTTGGCGACTCCTCGGCGATCTCGGCCGCCTCCGACTTGATCTTCTTCATCACCGTCTCGATGTTGGCCTTGAGCTGCTCGGCAGAAAAGTTGAGCTGGCCGATGGCCATGTGGATGACGCCAACCCTCTCGCGGTAGTCGGCGGCGCCGGCCGAGTCCTTGATGGACTTTGCGACGTCGCTGACGATGGTCTTCATGCGCTTGTTGGGCATGAGGCCCTTGGGGCCGAGGATCTTGCCGAGGTTGGCCTTGCTGAGGGCCTTCTCGCTGGACTCGTGGCAGATGAGGCGGTCGAACTCGATCTTGTCGTCGCGAATGGCTTCGAAGAGGGACTCCTCGCCCACGGCGACGGCACCGGCCGCGGAGGCGGCGGCGGCAATGTCACTGCCCTCGGGGCAGATGACGGCGATCCGCCAGTCGGACTGGACGGGGTAGGGCAGGCGGACGCTAGACTTGATGACGGGGCCGCTGCGGAGGGTTTTGAGGGTAATGTGCATTTCGTATTTGCAGGATGAGGGCTGTCCGACCTCCCATGCTCTCAGTACTCTGTTTCTCTCTAGTCAGCTTGCTCTTTCACTGGTGTTATCGTTGCCAACCCAACCCCCCCCCCAAATCGATATCCCCCTTGGGCCATCCGTTGCGACCGGCATTGGCGCGACTTACCGCATGGCATCGACAAGTGAGTACTGCGGGAGCAGGCCCCTCTTCTGAAGATTGTGACGCTTGTAGTCCTTGGGCGCCGCTTTCGCCTTCTTCTTCTTCTTGCTATTGTTGTTGATGCGGACGACGGAGGCTTGCCGGCTCTGGATCAGGGCTGGGGCGAGGAACCGCGGGATGACCTGGGCGGCTGGTCGCGCGCCCTGTGTGATGGTCAGGCTGGCCATAGAGGCCAGACATCTGTCGAAGGGAGGCATGGTGGTGGGCTGAGGTCGTCGTAGAGGTTCCTGGGGTCCTTTACTATGATCTCGTGAAGCTCGACGCGAGAAAGTCTGCGCTCGTTTTCGATGCTGGACGCGCTATGCCACATTCGGTTGAAGGGGTCTTATCGATAGTCATAACTGTGGATCCACTTTTCATGCCTCCAGAACTGCCAGAACTCGAAATGACCAACAAAGGACCACCAAGCAGCGTGATTCTCAACGGGATGATAAAAGTCTTCTGGGTTCTCAGAACTGATTTCTTACAGACGGTTTCAATCTCTGCATATTTTTGACGTCCCCCAAGCCTAGTTTGAAATTAATCCCTACGCACACCGTGGCGAGCAAGGCAGCTCTTGGTTTACGGCTGCATGAACAGGCTCCTCCTTGCATTATTTAGTCTCGAAACTTTGATAGCCATCAGAACCAGGTACCCAAATACTATTATTAGCCATAGCGCCACGGAATACTCACCAGCCGATCCCGGGGTTCATGATATCACAAGCCATCGCTGGCGTCTTGGAGGTGGAGCTCCCATCAAGTAACGTTATGATCGTAAAACTGGACGCGCGAGACTGAAATTGAAAGCCAAAAGGACCCCGGGGGCCACCTCTTGTGGAGCTAGACTTGTCAGCCAGAGTGCCTGGTCTCATCTTGAAACACGTGAATCGCACGACAAACCGGCCTGATCCCACATGCGTGGCAGCTACCTAAGCGACAATACAGCTTACCACCCTGACAGCGGCGTGCTGCACGCACACAGCGAGAAATGGCGTCCAAGTCTAAAGCTGCTGATCCGAGCGCCGATCCTCCGGCTGTCAAACGGACCCGGACAAGCGCACCAAAGTCTCGGACCGGATGCGCAACGTGTAAGTGAATCTGCAGATCACTCGGTCCTTAAGCTGCCCCCTCCCCAAACGGCACTGACACATCTTGCAGGCAAGTGAGTAAGCATTGGTGTTTGGTATAGCGATGTATAGTATCGCTGATAGCCCTTGTAGGAAACGTCGCATAAAGTGCGACGAGGCAAAGCCGGCGTGCCAACGATGCCTCGCCTCAGCGTACGTCTGCCCAGGCTACTTTGTCGCACCACGCAGGAATCAGTCAACACGCTTCTCTGCCGCCCTGACAACGAATCTAGGGACTGGTTCCTTTGGCGCTTTCTCTGTTCTATGCGGGCCCTCTCTCAACTCTCTCGACTTTGGGAACGATCTCGAGATGCAGTACTTTGACAACTGGCGCTGCCTAGCCATGGACCTGGCCGCTGTCACAGGGCCGAGTAACAAGCTTTGGAGCCTCTTTTTGCCTCAGATCTCTCGTTCGAGCTCAGGAGTCCGCCTGGCTGCCATCGCGGTGGGAGCGTTGGCCCGGTCCATGTCCTTTGGGGACTTTGCGCGCGAGGGAAGGTCGACTCTGCCAGACCAAGACCAGCACCAGCAGCGAGCGATTCACTACTACTGCAAGGCTTTGCGACGCCAATCGCAGGTACCAAACTCCTCGCTCGACGTGCAGGAGATGATCCTTGCTGCCTTGCTTTTCGTCCTTTTTGAGACCTTGCGATCAAATCACCCAGCCGCCCTGCACCACATTCGCTACGGGACCCTGCTCTTTCAGCAGCTCATCTCGCCATCCCAACAGTCCGGTCCGCTCCAAGAGCCCATAGCGGCCGATCCGTGGGAGCTCATGCATGAGATCCTGATACTGTACCTCCATCTCGGACTCCAGGCCCAGGTCGTTCTCAAGCCGAGCACCATGGCCAATCCCGCCACGGTGGAGAATATGTCCCTGAGCTTCATGGCCTCCAAACAGGATCTGGAGAGTATGAACAACTCGAGTCTCCAGTACTATTTATACCCAAAGAAACCCCTTAGCCTCCCGCAAATGCCCTCCACTTTCTCCTCCGTAGCGGAAGCTTCCGACTATTGGGCCGTCGCAATCAGGAAGTCGAGGGAGAACCTCAATTTGTCCATACGGCTGGTGCAGGACCTTCTCATCCAGGTTTTGGCGGACGAGGATGCGGATGACTACACTGACACATTCTTCGAAGTGATTGGCCATGACCCTGAGCTCCTTCAGTACAAGTGCGAGGCTGAACAGGCCTTGACCGACTGGTACACAGTTTTTGAGCCGTTCTACCATCAGTGCACTGAGAAGCGCCAGGCGGACTATAGGTCCTACTTGGAAGCACTACACCTTCGAGGTGAGTTTATCGGTCTTTACATTGAGAACCAGTGGCCGTGTCAGGGCAGGCTGGATGTCGTTGAAAGCCTGACGCCCCAGTTCCGCCAGCTCTCGCTCATCTGCCGCGAGATCGCCAAAGAACAACTCAAGGCGGCGCGAAAGGGGGAGCCCTGCTTCACCATGCAATCCTACCTCCTGTGGCGCCTTCTCTTCATCTCCTACCACTGCCGAGACGCCGAGGTCCGCAGACACGCGATCGAAACCCTCGTCAACTACCCCCAGCGCGACGCCCTGTGGGACAGCCGCGCCTGCCTGGCCATCGCCGACAAGAGCCGGCAGTTTGAAGAGTACATTGCGCAGACCAAGGGGACTGTGGAGGTCAAGTGGCAGAGGCTCCGGCAGCGCGCCTTTTGGTTCGAAAAGGCGGCCACGCAGATCGTGTACCGGTCGACGGCGCCCAACGAGGATGAGGATGGCGTCTGGGTGATTGTGGAGGAGTTTGCGTACGCCCACGAGCTCCTCGACTGGCAGAACCTGAAATGGACACGGCGAAAGGTGGAGGTGACAAAGGGACCGATCATGCAATGGGGCAGGTCGACTGAGATTATTGGAACGTTCTCTCGACTCGCATCTTGTTGCCTCTGATTGGTGAGAGAGTCACGCGTACCCTATTTACAGAGACGACGAAGACAAAACAGGTCGAAAAGTCAGGTGTGGATGACACCTCGGCGAGAGTACGCAAAAGAAGCCCGGAGCAAGCTCTCCATTACTACATTGAGTTGATCAAACCATGGTTCGCGACATGCTGCCTCGTGTCCGGCGTTCATCTGATAGCAACTCATATTCTCGTTTGGACGCCAACCACTACGTCGTTACTTTAAACAAGTGCCGAGTCTTCCCTTCAAAATACCGATCCAACCACATCATCCGGTAGTAAAGTCCTGGGTACCGATGAAGGCGCTATTGCAATTTGTTCTGCATGAAGTGAAAGGTCGCATATGCGACCTTGATGCTTCCGGAAGACTATGATGTGGTACCCAATCGGAGGGAACAGAAGGTATCCAATTCACTTATCAAAGCACAAAAAGACCGCTAGGTGCGCCTCCCGGAGGAAGCTGTCTATCAGATCTAGTGTTTTGAGGTATCAGATACCACGTCTGAGTGGATTGACAATGTTCTCCTGGAAGAGCTCCGCTTGGCTGGTCTCGGCCATCTTCTTGTCCGCCGTCATCGCTTCGCCTACGTGGCCAGACCACCACACTATCATCAGCCGGTATGATTTCGCGTACTGGGGAGATGAGACCCCAATCTACGGCACCTTTGGCAACGAGGCTCCTCCTGCGCTCTCCAGTACGTTCACACGAGGAGGACCGTGACCAGTCCGCGAGAGAGTCGGCGCAAAGTGGTACTAGGCACGTTATCGATATCTTGCATTTTCTCCGTTTGAAATTTGGAGTTGTTTGTTGAGTAAGTAAGCCGTGGTCCGAGGGTATCATATGGAGGAGGGGACCAATCTAATCAAGACGAAACCAATCACAAAAAACGCCGTTGCCATGCTGTCCCTTGTCTTCACTTGAACATTCGCCTGCCCGTCCTTGTGGAGAACCTCTCTGTGCCGTCATTCTGCTGGGCGTGCCACAACTGCTGAGTGCCGACCCCATGACTCTCCCCCGAAAGGCGATACCGCCTCCACGCCTCGCGCAAGTGATCTGGCCGCAAAGGACCTCGCCTCATTTCTGGTTCCTCGCCCTCCGCAGCATCCACGCCGTCCGACAAAGTCCGTGGTGGTGGTGTGGGCATCTCGCTCTGCACCTCGCCGGCTCGGATCCATTCGCCCTGCACGGTGCGGGCCTGCTCGATGAGTTCGCCGGCAAAGACCTTGGCGACGGCGCGGACGGCGGTGCTGACCTGCTGGGGCACGGACTGGGAGACCGTGGCGTTGACGACCTGAGAATCATCGTGTTAGCAGCGACCTGGGCAAGCCGTGGAAGATGAGGATTGCATGTCACGCACCCTCTTGACGACGCTATCGGCCAGCTTGGCGGCGCGCCACATCTCATATCGATCGTACTGCTCGCTGTCGAGTGCGCCCACGAGAACGGCCCTGAGCTTGATCTCCCTCTGCTTCTGCTCCTGCGTCCGCGCGGCAACGTCCTCGAGCGCCATCTCGGCCACCTCATCCTCATCCTCGTCGTCCTCAACGCCCTTGTCTCCATCCTGGCCCGCGCCATCGACCGCACTCGTACCGCCCTTGCCGCCCACGAGGCTGGGTGTCTTCTCTTTACCCGCCGCAGCCGCAGCGGCCGCCGCAAGCTCGCTCTTCTTCTTGCGCCCCCTCTTCTTCTTGGGTGCGCCGCTGGCGGTGGTGCCCGAGACGGCGCTCCCACTCACAAAGGAGGTGGCGTCGACGGAGGGGGAGCGAGGGCGCGGTGAGAAGGGCTGGGATTCGGGCGGGGGAAAGGAGGTCTGGCGCAGGTTGGAGGAGTGGGAGACGGAGGATTCCTTGCGACGCTTGGATGAGTGGCCGCCGACGTCGAGGGTCGAGGAGCGCTTCTTGCTGGGGATCTGGGCAGCGGATGGGTAGGGCGGCGACATGGCGGCGGGAGAGCCGGTGTAGTTTGGAGGCGACGCCATGATTCCCGATGATGCGAAAGATGATGGATTCTTCGGGGGAAGCAGGTCACAGCGATGAAGGCTTTTGGGTCGTGACAGGATACGAAATGGAGCCTCTCGCGGTGCAGCTTCTGGAAGCGCGTCACAAGCCTGAACAGCATGAGAGATGCGCTAAGCTGCTTTAGGAATTCGATTAGGCTAGTGCTATTCTGGTAAGCATGCACGTGACTCATGCGCTAGGCTGTTTTTGGCAGTCATTGCGCTAATCCCTTTCTGGCCGCAGAGTCACATGACCGGCAGCGACCCAGGCCGCCGGTTGCGCAGTTTGACGTCAGACGCTTCCGTCCTTTTTCTTTCTGACTGCCTGGGACCCTTCTTGAATACAACTCTACTATTCTGGGCGAAAGCATCAAGGGCAGAGAGAGATCAAGAGAATAAATTAAACGAGAAAAAGACGGGGCGCGACAATCCACCAACACAGACCCCGGCAGCCCTCCGATTCGGAGGTCCCTGGTTTTTCTTCAACTCGTAGAACTAGAACCGCCCCCAGTTTTCAAGGTGTTGGCCTGCCGAACGCCGACTCAACCCGAATCCCTCCCTCCACCTTTGCGCGCGATCGCCTCCCAAAACTACAGACGAGCCTCGCTCACTCTTCCTCCTCCATCCACAGTCTCACGATTCTCTTATACGACTGCATCATCTCTTCTCTAACCCCTTGTCTTCTCAATCTCTTCTCTCTTCTCCGCCTTTGCCCTTTCTCTTGCCTCTCTACCCCACATTATCCGCATTTGAGCTTCCCCAATTCTCCAAAAAGACGCATTATCAGAAGACGCGCAGACGAAGGAAAAAAAAAAAGAAAGAGAGACATTCAATCCTGCAATAACATCATCTCCCCATCCACCACGATCCCAATGACTCGCCAATCCGACGAGGCCGTCCAGGCCTCCTCCAAGCCCACCAAACGCTCCCTCGACGCCGCCAGCATCGTCTCCTCCGGATCCTCCTCCTCTGAAGACTCGGCCCGCAAAAAGCACCGCAAGAGCAGCAAGACCAACGGCCCCTCGAAATCCCGCACCAACGGCACCGCCACCCACAAGCGCGAGCGCAGACGCAGCATCGGCAAAGCCGCGCGCGACCCCAACGATGCCATCGGCGACACCCCCTCCCCCACCGTCGCCACGGCAGCCGACGACGTCGACTACGACAGCCTCAGCCGCCAGAGCGCAGGCACCAGGGCCCGCCGCGCAGAGAATCCCGAGCAAGCCGCCGTTCGCCTCGACAAGATGAAGGCCGCCGTCCGCACCCTGCTCGAGTGCGTCGGCGAGGACCCGGACCGCGAGGGCCTGCAGGACACGCCCGCCCGCTACGCAAAGGCCCTCCTCACCTTCACCGAGGGCTACCAGATCAACATCCAGGATATCGTCAACAATGCCATCTTCCGCGAGGGCCACAACGAGATGGTTATCGTCAAGGACATTGACGTTTACTCCATGTGCGAGCACCACCTTGTTCCTTTTACTGGAAAGGTAAGAGAAAACAGAGGCCCCTGCTGACCACCATCACCCTGCACGCTGCTCTCCTAGAAGATAAGGACCATTCTCACTAACCGCACCTCCCACACTACAGATGCACATTGGCTACATCCCCAAAGACAACGTCATCGGCCTCTCCAAGCTCCCCCGCATCGCAGACATGTTCTCCCGCCGCTTCCAGATCCAGGAGCGCCTCACAAAGGAGGTCGCCACCGCCATCATGGAGACCCTCGAGCCCCAGGGCGTCGCCGTCGTCATGGAGTCCTCCCACCTCTGCATGGTCATGCGCGGCGTTGAAAAAACCGCCGCCACCACCATCACCAGCTGCATGCTCGGCTGCTTCGAGCGCAAGTCCAAGACGAGGAACGAGTTTCTCAGCCTGATTGGTGTGAACCGCTGATGGTCAGTGTTCTTTTTTTTTTTCCTTTGGATGATTGTATGACAACAAGAGAAGCGAGGCGAAGAAACACAAAGAGTGATGAAAAGGGCAAAAGGGGG